>MU857663.1:0-45529 GCA_033296725.1 Corynascus novoguineensis
ATTAACAGCATCAACCACGTGTATCGCAGATAGTTAGCTTGATTCTGATGGTTTATAATATTCTAACGATACATCGAAGCATCAGCTGCTTCCGCCGGCGCCCGGCCAATTTCCTAAAGCAACTTCTGTGGTGTGTGCGTCCTATGAAGGACGTATCTCCCCGAGGTTCCGCCTTTGACGGGAGCCGGTTCTCCGTTTTGGGAGTCCCTACAACTTCAGCTTCGTGACCCTTTCGGACAGCTACTTCGGCCGCCGCTAGCGCCCAATCGTGGTCATCTTCAAAGTCAGGATCCAGAGCATCAGAGCCCAATGAATTGCCTAGGGGCCCACGGCATCGTTGTACGGGGTTCGTACAAATGCCTTCCGACCTGTCGTAGGCGCTGTGGATTGAGCTTTGCATTTGGTGGCCTCAAAATTTGGCTGTGGTATTGCTGTGTGGAGCTTTGGAGAAGGACGCACTTTGACTGTTGTCGCGCCTGGCAGCTGTGAAGGAATTCCAATTGTACCTGCTGTGAGGTGACGCTTGCACTTTTCCTAGTCAGGTATAGCTGTGTGCTGGATAGTGATTTTGGTGTGCTTGCTAAAATTTCCCATGTTTCATTCATAGCTGACTAGCGATCGAGACAAGACATGGATTCCAAACGGCCAGTCCACGCCTTGGCCCAAGATACTGCTCCCTCTGAGACTTGGCAGAGCTCCCATAATCACCTACGGCTACGATGCATACGTTGTGCGAAAACCAGTTGCGTCTTCAGATCGGCTCATCGACCATGCTGCAATCTTTCGGCCTACTTGACATCGGACAGAGCGCAATGCAACGCGTCTTCTAGTCCCATAATCTTTGTGGCCCACAGTTTAGGCGGCTTTGTCTGCAAGAATGCCGTCCTTATCTCACGAAACAACCCAGAGGCTCACCTGCGTCGCACATTTGACCACACCAAAGGTATCATATTCATGGGCACCCCTCACAAGGGGTCTTGGATGGCAGACTGGGCCCAGCTACCTGCTTTGGCGCTTGGTATGGTCAAATCCACCAACAAATCGCTGTTGAAAATTCTGGAGACGGGCGATCAGTTTCTCGAATCGGTCCAGATTAATTTTGGGAATGTCTAGCGAGCACCTCCATATGACTATAGAGCATCCATACTTTCCCAAAGGGACTATGCTTGCCGCGTTTCCACAAGCACGCAGCCAATGCACGGTATCCGGCACAGTTGACGCCTGCCTAGATGTTCCGTATGCTACTTTAAAACTAATACGGCTTCAGCCCAAATCTCCTTCGCACAGTAGCAAAGCAATAGTTTGTCAGAGGTACGGTTTCCTCCCTTCTAAATGCTGAATCTAACAACAGATGTCATTCGCAGATATCCGAAGCATGGAACACCCGAATACACGCCCTTGCTGCCCCCAACCGCCGTCAAGTATCCACGACTCGTTAGAAGAAGCTTAGGAAGCTGGGCGCCACGTGAATACCTTATTTGATGCGCCAAGGGCCGAATTTACAAGTCAAAGGTCAACCTTGAGGTGCACAAATCGAAGAACCGCAAGTCCATCTCTTAGTTCATGAGCTGCCCCTTCAGGTTCAAGGCTAAGCCCCCGCCAAACGGTCAGTGGGCTTTGGAGGTGCCGAGGACATCGCACACAATCACGAATAGAACGAAGAGACTGTTTTTGCTGGCTCTCGAGCCGAGAAGCTCAGGCCGCCAGCGCAGGAGGTTATTGAACCAGCGAACCAGGGCGTTAAGCCAGGGCAAACACTAGGAAAGATACATGCGCAGAGACCTTATAGCTAGATCAGGGTTATAACAATTATTCGGCGAATAGCTTCAATCAATGTTCTGGATTTTAAGTGCTAAAACGGCCTGCTCGGCCCCTATGGTGCTGCCAGCACTGTGTATATATGTTGAGTTTCGACAAGCTAGTTCCTTTTGGGAAAGTATGGGGTGCTCTATAGTCATATGGGATGGGGTGCTCGCTTGATATACCCTTTTTTTTGGGCAGTGGTACGCGAATCGCGAGAAAGTGGCCGGCGTCGTGAGGTCGCATGCTTCTTCGAAGAGTTGTCCCTCCCTGGTGTAGGAAGAGTGGTATCCAAAGAATCAGCCACTCTGGAGGGTTATACTTCGATCCGCATTCAGGCCAACCACAGGGATATGATTAGGTTTGATTCCGATGAAATATAACGGTTTCATAGGGCCGCTTGGTGAGCTTATGAGATGGCAATCGGAACTCAGTGATTCCCACTTGATGAACCAGCAACGTTGTGTTGGATCAAACGGTAGTTTACGGGTGATGAGACACGAAAAAATGGGGATGCTGCAGGTCACCGTTTGGTCAGGAGCTCTTGGGAAGGATATATCCTGTGGGAACCAAGAGAAGATTTTTGCCAGGAAGGAGCAACGAGCCACACCTGCTTCACAGCACTGAATTAATTGATCCCACTACTGAAAATCTTTTATCCTGTGAAAAAACCGTGGAATCATGCCTGTTGGTCTTCCAACAGGTCTGTAAGTTCGTACTACGGAGCGCTGCATTTCCGCCATTCATGGACCCAACCCGCTTCGCCCTCTGGATTGATCACGTCTCGCAGCAATTCCCCAAGCACCTTTGCCTGAAAAAGCATGAAGCTTGTTACTATCGAGAACACTCATAATTCACACAAAAGAAGATGAAAACGAGAAGAACTTACATTCGGCGGGTGCACCACCTCGAAATGGTTACAGGCCACGGTGGCAATTCTCAGCTCTGTTCCGGCCGGGAACAGCTTCTCCCAGCCGCCTGGCCCAAACTCGGACCGGGCCTGTAGTAGCAACCGGGTGACCTTGACATTCGGATCCAATCCAGCCGATGCGGCCTGGTCCTCGCTCAGCAGCGCCTCGGACGCCCAGACAAGAAAGACGCGCGGCATCGCCATGGGACCCTTTTCCTTTCTGAGGAATAGGTTCAACCGCTCCGGTACGTACCTTTCAACCGCGCGCAGCGTAGCCGCAAAGTGGTCGACCACCCATGACGGCGCGGCCTTGCCACTCCTCCGGGCGACCGCATCGCCCATCAGTCCGCTAGCAGCGAGGTACCGCACGACGGGGAGTGGTAGCGCCTCAAAGTCGGTGCGGCAGGGTGAGTCGACCAGTACGAGCGCTTCGATTCCTTGCCCTCGCCGCATCAGCTCCCTGGCTACCTCGAAAGCGTAATATCCTCCCGCCGACCACCCCCCGAGCAAGTACGGCCCGGCGGGCTGGATGCCTACAATGGCGTCGGCAAAGAGTCTTGCCACCTCCTCGACCGTGCACGTGTACCTCTCGTGGGACTGCAAAAAGGGGCTGTTGAGGGCGTAGATGTTGGCATGCGGAAGAGCGGGCAGGCGTGCATAGGCCATGGCTGCACCACTGCCGTCTGGGAGGAGAAAGAGGTTGCGAGATTGCTTATTATAGGGCATACTGCTGTTTCGGATGAGGACTGGGGCGGCTGCTAGTGGTGGACCAGGACCAGGATTTGGGCTGGGCCGTAATGGCGGGATCGTACTCTTGGCTTCCAAACTAGCGATCTGCCGTCTCAGGGCGGCCACTGTCGCAAACGTCTCGAAGACGTCCTCGGGAAGCTGGATAGCGGCTGCTTTGGATATCCTAGCGACGATGCCGGGCGCCACCAGAGCGTCAACGCCGAGCTCAGAAAACTCGGTGTCGTCCTCGAGTTCCTCGACAGGGATCTGAAGTTCGCGAGCAATAACGGCGAGTACGTTGCCAGGGACATCATTGCCTGACAGGGTGCCGGTATCCTGGAGAAGACGCATGGCGTAGACGTTAGGCTGCTGACAACGCGGTTTGACTTTCCAGCAGCCTTAGAGCGAAAATCAAGGGAAAAGAATCATACAAGTCAAAGAGACGGGAACGTGATGGCGGATTGCTCATTGGCCCTTGAACTTGGCGCCATATCCGTGTAGTGTACTTTTTGGGCACTCAACACGCGATTCTTCTTTTGGGCTAACCTCTCACCAGAATACGTTGATGTGCCTAGAGCGCTTCGGTCCGTGCCGCGGAGGCGCCTCCTGGATCCCCTGAATTAGACGCGGATTCCCGGAGGTCTCGGTCTATACGAAGATCTTTCCCCTTCCGGCAATATACCGGTTCGCGCTCACGCTCTCGGGAAGTTTCTGCAGACACACCGTGCAATGATAAATCGGCCGAGATACCGCTTAGTTTCCCGATTCGAGAATCAACTGGCACGACACTGCAAGGCAGGATTGTGTAAGCAAGCTTTTTGCCCGACAATGTCAACGACAATATGCCGACACGGTGCGGAGGTAGTGCTCGCGCTGTTCCGGTAAGAGCGCATCTCACGATGATTTGATGTCTGGCCGTCGGCTCTCGGTGAAAGTAGGGCATTACATGACTGTACGGCACGATATAGCAGCCGTGATAGTCAAATAAGGCTTTATGTGGTGGGACAACTAACAGTTAGTCGCGGCTAAGGCAGCTTACCTATGACGTTGCACCGGGTATCTTAGGGCACATAGTCCTCCCCTGGCGTCCATGGAAATATTGCCGTATGTTCTTTGTATTGTTCGACCTGTTCCAGCTCTGCCATTGAGAAAGAGATAGGTCAGAACCAGCAGAGATACCACGATATCCCGCACCAAGCCGCCAAGGGCTCGAGCGCCAGCAGCAATGGCGCAAATCAACAATGGGACAGTCCCAGTGGCCATCACGGGGCTCGCATGTCGAATGCCTGGAGAAGGCAGCACATTGAACCGCTTTTGGAGATCCATATGCGAGGGCCAGTGTGAGTGAAATGAGGAAGCATATCCAGCCATGTTGGATAACTCCTTAAACTTCTAACCAGCCGAAGCACTAACTTCGCGTTTGTCTAGCTGCGTGGTCCCCCATCCCGCAGGATAGGTTTCACCCCGACGCCTTCGATGGTAACACAGCAAAAGGGGGTCATTTCCTTCAGGAGGACATCTCGCTTTTTGACGCTAAGTTCTTCAACGTGTCGCGCGATGAAGCCCGGGCCATGGACCCTCAGCAACGGCTTATGCTCGAGGTTGTCTACGAGGCCCTCGAAGCAGCAGGCTACCCCCTAAGCGACGTAGCCGGAACCAAGACGGGAGTGTTCATGGGTCAGTTTACTGACGACTACCGGGATCTCGTCAGCCGTGATGCCGAGACATCTCTGCCGTACTCGATGACGGGCCTGCAGCGCACGTCGCTTTCCAACAGAGTCTCGTGGCTACTCGACCTACGGGGGCCGAGCTTCACGGTGGCAACGGCGTGCTCATCAAGCCTGGTGGCCCTGCACCTGGCCTGCCAGAGTTTGCAGGTGGGCGAATCCGACATGGCCATCGTTGGGGGCTGCAACCTCATCCTCAGCCCCAACATGTTTGTTTTCCAAAGCGGACAGGGATTCCTGTCGCCTGACGGCAAGTGCAAGACGTTTGACGCCGCCGCCGACGGCTACGGACGGGGCGAAGGGTTTGCCGTAGTTGTGCTGAAGCGAGTCCGGGACGCCGTGAACCACGGGGACCCCGTCCGGGCCGTCATCCGCGGCTCCGGTTCGAATCAGGACGGCCACACCAAAGGATTCACGTTACCAAATGCCGAAGCACAGGCCGAGCTGATTCAGGACGTCTACCGTCGTGCTAGCCTTGATTACAGCCAAACGGGCTACGTCGAAGCGCATGTAAGTTGTTCTACTCTTTTTTTTGCCGTAAAGCGAGAGGAAAGAGAGATGAAAAAAAAAGGACTGATATGGGTTCTGACACGCTCTAGGGCACCGGAACAAAAGCAGGCGATCTGGAGGAAACAACAGCCCTCTCAAGAACGATTGCTGCCGGGCTTTCGGCGGACAGGAAACTCATGGTTGGCTCTGTAAAGTCAAATGTAAGCGAGTTACCGTCGAGTCAACTAGTTTGAGCGCCGTGCTGAACTTCTCCAAGATTGGCCATCTTGAGGCTGGCGCCGGGCTTGCTGCTGTGATTAAGAGCGTCTTGATGCTGGAGAAAGGGCTTATTCCACCCAACATCAACCTCGTGAATTCTAACCCCGCCCTCAAGCTGGATGAATGGAATATGGAGGTCCCGAGAACAGTGATACCGTGGCCGATCAAAGGTCTCCGCCGGATTAGCATCAACTCATTTGGCTACGGCGGCTCCAATGCCCATGTCATACTGGATGACGCCCAGAGCTATCTCGCAGCGGAGGGTCTTCGGGAGGAAACACCGCATGAAGCAGCTGCCGACGCCATGAATGTAACAAACCACATCAACGGCCACGGCATCAATGGCCATGGCCAAACAGAAACCAACGACACTTTCCTCACCAGGCCACTCCTCTTCACCATCAGTGCCCAAGACAAGGCCGGCATCGCACGTGTCACGGAGTCTCTCGCAGCCCACCTTGTCAAGGTGAGAGAGCGCCTCCCAACCCAAGCCCTTCAGATGGCCTATCTTCGCGATCTCGCCTACACCCTCACCACGCGCCGCTCGAGCCTGCAATGGAAGACTTTCACGACAGCCACGACCCTCGATGAGCTCATTACCTCTCTTTCCCGCTCTTCCTCCTCGACATCACCACTCCCATCGCCGAACCTCTCTTCCCTCGCCCCCTCCCCGATCCTAATTTTCACCGGACAGGGAGCGCAGTACCCGCAGATGGGCTCCGCCCTGTTGAGCCAGTCGGCCACCTTCCGCGCTAGCATCGCCGCCGCCGACACCTATCTGCGTGAGCGGCTGGGGAGCCCCTGGTCAGCGGCCGAGGAGCTGTCCCGGGCGGCATCGACGTCACGCGTACGCACCGCCGCACTCGCCCAGCCGCTGTGCACCGTGCTGCAGGTCGCGCTGGTTGACATGCTCCGGGACGAGTGGGGGGTGGTGCCGCGCGGGGCCGTCGGCCACTCGAGCGGGGAGATGGGCGCGGCGTACTGCGCCGGACTACTGTCGAGGGAAAGCGCGTGGAAGGTGGCGTACTTCAGGGGCGTCGTGGCAGGGAGGTTAGAGCCTGGGCGCGGCAGTATGATGGCTGTGGGTGCTGGACCGGAGGAGGTGAACAGGTGGATCAAGGAAGAGGAAGGGGGGCGGTTCAGGGGGCGGGCCTGGATCGCGTGCGAGAACTCTCCCGCCAGCGTGACTGTTTCCGGGGACGCGGACGCCGTGGAGGAGCTGGAGGCGTTGTGGAAGGCCAAGGGCGTGTTTGCGCGCCGATTACAAGTCGATGTCGCCTACCACTCGCCGCATATGCAGGCTGTGGCGAGGGAGTATCTCGAGGCGATTGCAGATGTGGCGCCGGGGTCTGGTAAGGGAAAGAAGAGAAAGGAGAAGAGTGCGACTGGGACTGACTCGGGCTGCCTCATGTACTCGAGCGTCACGGGCCAGTTGGTTGGAGACGCGAGCGAACTCGGAGCTGCCTACTGGGTCCGGAACCTCATTTCGCCTGTCAGGTTCTCAACTGCAGTTCAGAATCTGGTTAAGGCTAGCAAAGGCTCCGCGGCCAATGTTTTCGTTGAGGTCGGACCCCATCCCGCGCTACAGGGCCCGACGACACAGAGCCTGCAGTCCATCGGAGTCACTGATGTCCAGTACTTCTCGCCCTTGAAACGCGACTGCGACGCCAAAGAGACTGCTCTGGGGCTGGCCGGAAGCTTGTTTGCAAGAGGCTATACGGTTAACCTTGCTGTTGTGAACCAAATTCAGACCCTTGGGATGCCTCGGACTCTGACCGACCTCCCCCCATACCCCTGGGATCACTCACGCAGTCACTGGGCCGAATCGCGGGTTACGAGGGAGTACCGGCTGCGCGAGCCCCTACAAGGGAGTCTCCTTGGAGCCTCATCGCCCGTTCTGGTTGCTGGCGAGCGCATTTGGAGAGGCCACCTCAGCCTCGCCAAGGAGCCATGGATAGCAGACCACAAGATTCACGGGGCTATCCTGTTTCCTGCCGCGGGATTCATCGCCATGGCCGCTGAGGCCGCCCTATTCAGCGTGGATGCCGGCAAGGAAGTGGCCCAGTTCCGCCTGCGAGACATGCACCTGACGACGCCTTTGGTCCTGAGCGAGAACTCATCGACTGAGTACTCGGTCTGTCTGCGACCCTATCTGACCGCCAATAAAGCCACGTCGTCGGAGTGGATGGAGTTCTCCGTCTCGAGCTCTCCAGATGGTAGCGTGCTTGAGAGAAACTGTATCGGTCTAATCGCCATCGAGTACCGCTCGCAGACCAATTACAGCCACGCTGTCGGTGCCCACGAGAAGGCGCTTGAGCTATGCAAACGTCCCGTCGAGATCGAGACATTCTATCGGCGCATGGCTTTGGCGGGTTTGCAGTACGGCCCGGTGTTTAAGAACTTGGCCTCTGTGAAGACAGCACTCAACCGGAGCTTCGGCTCAGTCAGGATTCCAGAAATCGGACTGGGCAGCGCAGGAGCTGGGAAGAGCCTCGTCCTCCACCCTGCCGCCCTCGACGCGGTCATTCACATGGCTTTTGCCGCCGTCGTCCACAGCTTGAGCCAGAGCCAGCCGATGAAGGCCATGGTGCCCAAGTCCATCGAAGAGGTCGTCATCACGACGGGCTTCCCCAAGGATCCTGATGCTCGCATCAGCGGCTTCTCCACTGTCTCGCGGCACGGATACAGCGAGATCCTGGCGGATATGACTATGCGCGACGATGTCGGAGGACAGCCTGTGCTCAAGATCACCGGCCTGTGCTGTGCCGAGCTGGCGGGCGCACAAATGGACGAGGACTCGGCTGCGATCACGAGGAGCATCTGTAGCAAGCTCGTCTGGCGACCGGCCTTGGAGCACCTGGATTTGGATGAGTTGGGGGCATTCATACAGCAAGCTGCGGCAGTTGATACGGTAACTTCCAGCTCGACCTCGAAAATGCTGTCCGAGGTGAGTTGAATTTCTCGAGAATGTAATGGAGTGAGTGATAGGCCAGATGCTAACGACCCACGTACACACTAGCTGATCAATACCATTCACCACACCAAACCAGATGTATCCGTTGTCGAGCTTATCAACACCGGTGCACAGCCACTACTGCCGACACTCAACGTCGCCGGCGCACTGAAAACAGCCACGTACACCATATACGTGCCCGACGAGTCCACCGGAGAAGCAGTGAGGGGACATGTCTCAGCAACATCTGGTGTGGCTATCGAGGTCAAAGAGATTAAGGATATCGGCAATGTAGAGGAGAGATCTTCTACTTTTGACCTAGTCATTCTCTCTACTGAAGCACCGCTAGAGACAGCCGACATCGAGAACACCACAAGAATGCTTGCCCCTGGCGGTCACTTTTTTGTTACCGCCCCCGCTGAGCTGACCGGCAACATCGAGGCATGTGGCCGAGCGGCTGGCGTGCAAGGATGGGTCCGAATAGAAGGCAAGGTCGACGGCAAGAACCAATTTAACACCTTGCTCGGCCACCGCAGACCTGAGACGGCAGTGAATGGCGTCAACAAAGGTCCCTCCGAAGCCGTGATCCTTCAGTCATGCGATCCCTCGCCAGCGGCTGCAGATCTCGCCAATGCCCTCGCGGCACAGCTGTCAGCCTCTGGCTACTCCGCTTCCTTGCACACCTGGGGAGCCTGCGACGTAGCTGTTCTGCAAAAGAAAACGTGCATCTCGCTCGTCGAGATTGATCGTCCGGTTCTATCACATATCACAAAGGACGAGTTCGAGTTCATCAAGGGACTCATCTTGGGCGCGAACAAGGTTCTTTGGATAGGAACCTTCTCGGGGACAGATCCCGGCAGCGCCATTGTGACCGGCCTCGCCCGGGTCGTGCGCAGTGAGGAACCAGGGATCGTCTTTCACACACTTCAGCTCAGTCTCCACGATAACACGGGGGTGCCAGCTGACCTAGACAAGGTGTCCGGCTTGGTTCTCAGTGTGTTCCAGCACCCCGGCCGGGAGAATGAATTCCGGGTCAGCGAGGGCGTCATCGAAGTCAGCAGGGTAGTCGAGGACGACGAGCTCAACGCTGACGTGCTCTCAAGCCTCAGCCTGCCAGTGAGGGCGCATGCGGACGAACCAGTCAGGCAGATGTCGCTCCAGGATGCGGGAAGCGCCCTAAAGCTCTGCGTACGCAACGCAGGCCTCATCGACTCGCTCTGTTTTGAGCCTGACCCCCTTTCGGACATGCCCCTGGGCGAAGATGAGGTCGAGATTGACGTCAAGGCGACTTCCCTCAAGTAAGACATCTGGCCCTGAGCCACCCTTATTTCCTCTTGCCCTCATCTTCTATCCCTGGCTGAGCCAAAAATAAAATCAAAATAAAATCAAAATAACAAGCACTGACTGGCCTCCCGAACAGCTTCCGCGACGTAATGACAGCCATGTCCCAGCTCCCCACGACCGAGCTAGGCTTCGACGCGGCAGGAACCGTCCGCCGGTCCAACTCGCCCTCCTTTCACCCTGGCGACCGTGTGGCCATGTGCATGCCGGGCGCCCACCGCACCGTGTACCGCGCCCGTGCCTCTCTTGTCCAGCCCATTCCACCGTCACTCTCCTTCGCCGACGCCGCCACCCTGCCCTTGGCCCACTGCACGGCATGGTACGCACTTGCGCGCCTAGCGCGCGCCCGTGCAGGACAGAGCGTACTGATACATGTTGCGGCCGGCGGGGTGGGCCAAGCGGCATTGCAGGTCGCGGCGCATCTGGGTCTAGAGGTGTTCGCGACGGCCGGGTCGGAAGCCAAGCGACGGTTGTTGGTGAAGGAGTACGGAGTCCGGGAGGACCAAATCTTCAACTCGCGCGACAGTGGGGATTTCGCGCGCGGAGTGAAGAGAATTACAGGCGGGAAGGGAGTCGACATCGTGCTCAACTCGCTGTCTGGGGAGGCGCTGAGGCAGAGCTGGTACTGCGTCGCGCCCTTCGGGACGTTTGTCGAGATCGGCGTCCGGGACATCCTTGACAATGCCCGGCTTGAGATGCGGCCATTCCTAAAAGAGGTGACGTTTAGCTTCTTTGATCTTAGGCGTATGATGCTGGAGCGGCCAGCACTCATGGGCGAGATCATGGGCGAGGTGTTTACGCTGCTGAGGGAGGGAGTCCTCCGTCCAGTCCGCCCCGTCGCCGTCTTTCCAGCGGGACAGGTCGAAAGCGCGTTCCGTCTGATGCAGAGCGGGCAGCACGTCGGAAAGATTGTGCTATCGCTGGAGGACGCAGCCCAGGTAGTGCCCGTATGGCGGTCGCCGACCTCATCGCCATCTTCCCTTGGCGGAACAGGGGCGAGCTTCGCCCTTGATTCGGAAGCGGCCTACCTCCTCGCTGGCGGCCTAGGTGGGCTTGGCCGCAACCTAGCACGCATGCTTGTGCACCACGGCGCTCGCAAGTTGTGCTTCCTTTCTCGCTCCGACCGTACAGTCTCGGAGCGCCCGGCAGCGCGCGAGTTGGTTCAACAACTACAGGACCGCGGCGTCCAGGTACTTGTCCTGGCCTGCGACGTGGCCGACGAGAGTGCGGTCCGCAAGGCGGTCGCTGAGTGCGTCGCGCAGCTCGGCCCCGTCACCGGCGTCATCCAGTGCGCCATGGTTCTGAAAGATGCCCTCTTCCGCAACTTGACCTACGCTGACTGGGCCGAGTCGACCGGACCCAAGGTTCACGGCACCTGGAATCTGCACGCCGCACTGCCAGACGTCGACTTTTTTGTCAGTCTAGCCTCTTTCACCGCCATCTTTGGCAGCAGAGGTGTCGCCAACTACGCCGCCGGCAGTACCTACCAGGACGCCGTCGCCCACCTCCGTCGCACCCAGGGTAAGCACGCTGTCACTCTTGATCTGTCCATCGTCCGAGACGCCGGAGTCCTGGCCGAGACTGGCATGACGCAGGCGCTGAAAGACCTCGCTGGACCGTACGGTCTCGACACGCACGAGGTCGCCGAGCTGGTCTGGCTCGCTATCTGCGGCGACATTACCGGCCAAGGACCGGCACAGATTGTCACCGGTATTGCGACCGGCGGCAGCGCTACTGCAGCAGCAACAGGAGGTGGGGGCTTCGAACTGCCATGGTATCTCGACGATCCCAGGTTCGCCGTTATGGCCCAAACAGGACTCCGCAGCACGGCCAAGAACAACAGGAGTGACAAATCGTCCTCCGCTGGCGGGAATGACGACGTTCGGAGCCAGCTGTCGCGGGCCGAGACGATGGATGAGGCCGCGCAAGCAGTGTTGGAGGCGCTGGTGGACCGGGTGGCGCGAATGCTGCAGACGACGGCGGGCGAGATCGACACGGGCCGCCCGCTGCACTCATACGGTGTCGACTCTCTCGTCGCCATCGAGATGTCCAACTGGGCGCTCCGGGCGTGTGCCGCTCAGGTGGCCGTCTTCGACCTCATGGCCGCCGTGCCCATAGTAGCTACGGCCCGAAAGATTGCGGCCTCTTCGTCGGTCACGCCTAAGGAGATCCGTCTTGAGGCCGCTTCCGAGTGAACGACTGGGGCGGAGAGAGAGAGAGACGGAGAGAGAGAGACGGAGAGAGGAGAGACGGAGAGAGGAGAGACGGAGAGAGGAGAGACGGAGAGAGGAGAGACGGGGGAGATCAAAGAGACGGAACATAATGTCGCAAAAGCAACGCTGCCAATGTGGTTGCGCAATTACACCTTATCCATGGCAGGTGAAGAGAGAGGATGAGATGCGGTGCCCATCACCACTGCTCTATACCCGCCGTCCTTTCAAAAAAAGGAGACGGACTCAAGTAGGGTGCCAAGTTTCAACACCGGTATCTGTAGAGACACAAATACCGTTAAAACTCACAAGCCGATCACCACAACCAGCGCTTCTTCTTGGGCTCTTCCTCCCAAAACTTTCTTCCAGCGCCAACAGTAGCACGGGAAGTCTCAGGCTTGTACATATCCTGCTCAAAATCAATGCGACCTGGCAACCGCTCTGGCGCTGGTTCTCTTTCTCTTTATAATTTCATAAAGTCAAGGAACATGCTAGCAACCACACTCACTCATCAAGCCCACCAGCCCGTAACCATCACACCTGTGAGTCGAGTCTAATACCCGTCTGTTGCGTCGACAAGATTGTTCAACTTCAGCATCTATGTCACATTCACCTTCAGATGTGCCGCCAGTAACGGGGCGGTCTTCTGCTCTAGGTTTCTTGGAGTGGTAGAGACCCGGCATTGCCAATGCTGCCGTCGGAAGACACACGAGGCGCGAACCAGAATTCTGGCACGGCGAATCTGGATGGTAATGTGGCAACTTTGGGGCTGGCATGCGACGCCGTCCTCGTAAATCGTGTTGCGCTTGAGCAGGAGCAAATAACGGTAATGTTGGTTTCAACAGGGGGTGCCGGTGCGGGAACTTGTCGAAGTATGAAAAATTTCCACTGTACATCAAGCAAGCCGTTGATTGATCAAACTTTCCTCATTCATTTAATTGAGCGGTTGGCTCGTTGGCTGGTTGTGCGGCTCGTTGGTTGCATGGCGGCCCAATACACCCAACGCATTACCTCCTGCGCAGCAATGGAACCTTGGCCTTGTCGAGTCTGTGACATACCCGGTCCGGTGGGCTCGTTTGCGAGGACGTATGTATATCTCGATGCTTAACACGTTTCAGAATAAGCGCTAACATGTAGTATTACATTGTTGTAGGCCTTGGTGACATCAAGACAGCGACCGGAGAGACACCTTCAGAACATCCTCCAATCGACCCGGGGAATAGCCTTCCTTGGGACGCCACACCACGGGTCAGGTCTGGCTAGATGGGCCGAGCTCTTATCGCCTCATATCGGTCTTTTCAAGCAAACAGACACAGAGATCGTGGCAGTCCTTCAAAGGGAGTCAGAAGTGCTCGCGCAAATTCAGGAAGGGTTCCACACAATGGTCATCGCGAGGGGTGATGATGGTCAAGGGAAAATCGAAATCACTTGCTTCTTTGAGGAGCTACCACTGCGAGGAATTGGCCAGGTGGGCTCAACAGCATGGTTTTGTTGTGTTAATTGACTAACTAGTGGCACAGGTGGTGCCACAGGGCGCTGCAATCCTTCCGGGATACATCCCAATCGGCATCCATAGTAACCATATGGACATGGCCCGATTTGTGTCTGCGGACGACCCTGGGTTTACGGCTGTTTGCAGAGAACTGCGCCGATGGATCAAGCACATTGGTGAATCTGACATGCGTCACAACAAGAAACCCGGCTCGAACACTACCCAAAATTCAACGGATGGACAGGATAAACAGGACAGGTTAGACGGACGTTTGGAATCCGCCGCCCATTGTAAGTAGCACCAACGGCACTGCTTATTCTTTTGACAAGACTAAATAAATCAGTTCTCGTGCCGTATACCAGCAATTCAGACTTTGTTGGGCGCTCCGAGATTCTTGAACGACTCAAGTGGCAACTCGGGCACGGACAACCTTCGACATGTGGTACATTGCAGCCGAGAACATGTCTATACGGCCTGGGCGGCATAGGGTAAACAACGGGAGTCGCTTCCGCTTCTCGAATAATAGTGCTGACCGGCACCAGAAAAACGCAAATTGCGCTTGCGTACGTGTTCTGGCTGCGGGAGACGCATCCAGACATCTCAATCTTCTGGGTTCACGCAAGCACCGCTGAACGATTCCGCCAAGCGTATACTTCGATCGCACAGGAGTGCCAGGTCGCCGGTTTTGACGACCAAATGACCAAAATGTTACCGCTGGTAAAGAAGTGGCTAGAGCGGAAGGATCGTGGCCGGTGGCTTCTGGTAATCGACAACGCCGATGATAAAGAGGTCTTTTTCGGACAGAAGACGGGCTCTGCTGCGGATGAGGGTTCCTCTGGTCACGAGAGGAACCTCGGACGTTACATCCCCCAATATGCGCCCGGTGCCATCCTCGTTACAACTAGGAACCTACAGACGGGCTCCAGCCTGACCAAGGGAAAGAATCTGATCGAGGTTGGAAAGATGAACGAAGACGAGACGGCCCAGCTGCTTCGTATATGTCTCGACGGAGTTGACACAACGTCTGGTGGTGAATTCTCCACACTCTCAACCCGCCTTGAGCACCTCCCACTTGGGCTTGTCCAGGCGACAGCGTTCATACGGGAGAACGGTCTAACAATTGATGCATACCTCGAACTATTGGAAAATAGCGACCAGAATCTCATCGATCTCTTAGGTGAAGAGTTTGAGACGGAAGGGAGAGACTCAGAGACGCCTCATGCTGTGGCTGAGACGTGGATGCTCTCGTTCGAGCAGATCCAGCGGCAAAACTCCTTCGCAGGCGAGCTCCTATCGATTATGAGTCTCTTTGACCGGCATGCCATCCCGCTGGAGTTTCTCCTCCGGTATAGTCAGCAACGAGGCGGAGAGCAAAACGGGGAGATAGAGCTCACGAAGGCGCTCGGCATTCTCAAGGCGTTCCGTTTTGTTACCGAGGACAAGGGCCATGGATTTGATATGCATCGCCTTATTCAGTTGGTAACCCAGACGTGGTTGAGCAGGAAGGGTATGAAACCCCAATTCGCGGAACAGGCTCTTCTGCTGGTCTCGGAGGTATACCCATTTGGCAACCATGAGACGCGGGCGATTTGTAGCGCCTACCTTCCCCACGCCAATGCGGTACTGCAATCGAACAAACTCGGAACGAAAAAGGAAAGTATAATACGGGCGTCACTCCTACACCGCATTGGCGGGTTATATGACTACCAAGGTCATTGGAAAGATGCAGAAGATGTTTATAAACAGGCAGCAGAGATACTGAAAGCTGTACTAGGGGAGGAACATCCCGATACGCTGGCCAGCATAACCAATTTGGCGTCGATATACGGGAATCAAGGGCGATCGAAAGAGGCCGAGAACCTAGAGGTACAAGTGGTAGAAGCAAGGAAAAGGGTTCTTGGGGAAGAACACCCTAATACACTGAACAGTATGGCCAACTTGGCGTTGACATACTGGAATCAAGGGCGGTGGAAGGAGGCTGAGAACCTCGGAGCGCAAGTGGTAGAAGCAAGTAAAAGGGTTCTAGGGGAAGAACACCCCGATACACTGAACAGTATGGCCAACTTGGCGTCGACATACAAGACGCAAGGGCGATGGAAAGAGGCCGAGAACCTAGAGGTACAAGTGGTAGAAGCAAGGAAGAGGATTCTTGGGGAGGAACATCCCGATACACTGAACAGCATAGCCAACTTGTCGTCGACATATTGGAGTCAAAGGCGATTAAAGGAGGCCGAGGAGCTGGAAGTGCAATTGGTTGAGACGAGGAAAAGGGTTCTAGGGGAAGAACACCCCGCTGCACTGAACAGTATAACCAACTTGGCGTTGACATACTGTGATCAAGGGCGATTAAAGGAGGCCGAGAACCTCGGAGTGCAAGTGGTAGAAGCAAAAAAGAGGGTTATAGGGGAGGAACATCCCGATACGCTAACCAGCATATCCAGCTTGTCATTGACATACTGGAATCAAGGGCGATGGACGGAAGCCGAAAACCTAGGAGTGCAAGTGGTAGAAGCAAGAAAGAGGGTTCTTGGAGAAAAACATCCCACTACGCTCGCTAGTATGGCCTATCTTGCCGTCACTTGGGAGAGGCAGGGGCGCCTTAAAGACGCTGTTGATTTGATGCAGATATGCTTTCATCACCGGCAGCAGGTCCTAGGCGAAGATCATCCAGGTACAGCATCTACACTCTCTCTCCTGACTGAATGGCAGAAGGATATCAACAAGATGGAAACTGAGGATACACAATAAGTCGACGACTTGCTGTTCTGGCCGCCGAATTTAGCTGGGCAGGGCCGCCACGACCTGGGCCAGACGAGATGTTGGTGGTCCGGCCATGCCAGGTAAAATACCATGAATCTGTACACAGCTTGGAATTCCCAACGGAAGCTGGGAGCAGGCTGGTGAAAATCCGGCCAATTTCCCAAAATGGACTCAATGAGTTGGCCGTGTCGATGGACTAAGTAAGGTCTGTGTTGCCCGTATGTGCTCACCGCTCAACAGCCAAATCAGCAGCAGGACGGACCGTGAGACTTATACTTTGGTCGGTACTCGTAGTGGGAAATGGCGAAAACTCGTGTGCTAATGAGAAGAGAGGCGTGCATTCATTCAAGGGACTAGTGGTGAACTGTTGGAACAGCAGGTTGAATGGATGGAGAAACGGAATTGAGTTACGCAGACTATTGTTGCACAAGATGGCCAAAGTGCTCTGGCCTCAATCGATTATCTCTTTTTGGATCGAAATTCTTAAGCTGGCCCCTTCCAACGGGAGCTCTGATGGGGGCTATAACCCCTGGTTGTGGATCCAAATTACGGCTGCATTCGCCCCTGGTTCTGGCATATGTAACTACATACCTTAGTGCCTTGATGCTCAATTATTGTACTGGTCCCAGCTCACTAAGCACTTTCAGGCATCATCGAACACCAACTCCCTCGATACTGGCGCGTACGCAAGCGCATTTTGCCCCCCGAAACGCTCGATAAGCCATTCCTGCTGGGCCCTCTGGTTGCCCTGCCAGCTTTGGGGGACCTAGTAGCCCAAAATCGTCGAGCGACGTGCTCCAAATCATGTCGATCGGATTCAACGGAAGCTCGGTGGATTTGCGGTATTTCAACGCCTCCGGGGCCAGGTGATATACCATAGAAATGTTGTAGTCAATGAGCACGGCCCGTTGGACGACCCGTGGCCGGCCCTTCCCTAGAGAATTCTCTGCCTTTGGCTCGAGCTTCAGCATGATGTTGGGGGGCAGCAAGTCGCGCTGGTTTATCCCGGAATGCTCCAGTCTCACATCACCGTCGAGAATACGCGCCAAGACGTCAAGACGGTGTTCCTCGGTGAAGCCCAGAGACGCCGACTCTCGGTAGCAGAGGTCGCGTATACAGACGCCGTCGATATACTCCATCAGCAACAGACGGACATGGCGTTCGTGTCGGATCCCACGGTGGCGGATAGGCAGCGTGAAGGTCCAGGAACCGTAGTAATCGGGCGCGAATCCTCCCGTGTGGCCCCTCTTTTGGAGGTAGGTATAGGCGGTAGCTTCGATGCTGTAGTCAGAATCGGCCGCGAGCGTAGTGGCGACAGGTCGATGCGGAGCACTCTCGTTTTTGAACGAGTAGTAGAGCGGATCGAATATCTTGGCCACGGCCTGGAACGGTTTGCCCTGTCCGTTTTACGGCGTGACAGTGCAGGCGACTAGCTACGGACCCTGCCCGTCTTCTACTACGATAGGCCGCTCCACTTTGAGGGTTGCCTCTGCCGGCTTCTCGGGAACGGCGCTATCCGTGTCATTATCGGCTTCTAGGGGTGGACAACTGACGACGAGCTCGGTCTATGTCAAGGTTTTGAGGTGCTTATCAGACGTGTCGTAGGGCGGCTCAATGAAAGGGTATACCGACGGCAGGCCAAACGGTCGAGGAGGAACGTGCTCGGTGATGGTAATAGTGAAGACGGACGTATATGGCAATGGCGGCCGCTCTGGATCCTCGGGCGGTCTCCAGAAGTGAAAATCGAACCATAGGGGTATGGCGGGAGGGAGGTGGCTAAAATCAGTAAGGGAAAGGGAAAATGTCCAAAGAAGTTGAGGGCGAGGAACCAGCCAAGAGCTTCGTGGACAGTGTGTATTATGTTGAGAGTACGAAGTATTTTCTCCTAGATTTGATGTCTCATTTGACGTACGATGGTCCAAAACTGAAGATCACGCCCAAAGGCTCCTCCGCTTTGATCGCACAATTGAACGAATTGAAAAACGCCAAGACCAGTTAGAAGGCTGTAGAAGTGGTAAGGCGAGCAACCAACATCCCACAAAATGAATGACGCAGGCTCGCGGCGCTCATCTGAGGCTTGGCCCAGGTCGCGTATGTTGGATGATATACATCGACAAATCGAGGTCTTTGCCAACTGTATCCTCCGTGCCTCTAGATCTGACCAGACTGCCGGCAAACACTAGCTTCAGAAGTTTATCAGGAGATACCCAGCCTTGAAGACTAAGAAAGATAGGCGTATGGATATCAAGCGGTTGAATGGAGCCAGTATTGATGTTATCAAGGCCTGGTTCCGTCTCCTCGCGATCCCTGTCATTAAGACAATCCACCCACAATACCGCTGGAATATGGACGAAACAGGGATAATGGAGGGCATGGAGATCAACGGCTTATGCGTTGGGTCATCAGGGGCGGAAAAGGCGTTGTCGGGGCGCCCCGGATCCCGGGTCTGGACGGCCACCGTAGGGTGCGTCTCAGTAACCGGAAAAGCTCTCCCACCATTAGTTGTCTTCAAAGGAAAAGACATTTAACAACAGTGGTTCTCTAACGACAACGAAGACCTTGATCCATTGCGTGATTGGCGGTTCCGACGAGTCAGAATGGCTGGACGTCTAATGATATCGCCATCGAGTGGCTGACGAAGATCTGTTGCCCGACGACGACGACGTCGAAGAAGAGGCTCCTTATTGTTGATGCCACGGTAGCCACGAGACCAACAACTTCATGTGGACCTGTTTTTCTAATAATATCTACCTCCTGTTCTTACCAGCTCATACCTCTCATGTTCTACAGCCTCTCGACCTGTCTATCTTCTCTTCCTTGAAAACCACTTACCGCTTGTCACGAACTGGCCATATACGACGGCCAGGACCCACAAGCCAGCATACAGGTATACAGGCATCCAATCGCTTAAGGAACCAATCAGAGGATTATCACTACCAAGGTCGCAAGATCACCAGTGATAACCACCGTTCACTGGTGACAATGTATTGTCACCAGGTGATGATGAAGGCAGCATGGTGATAATAGGAACCATATATACCAGCTAAAGTTTCACTCCTTAGAAGGGGGAGAATAGCTCCCCAGCTAGCAACCTGATACCTGAATTACAATCACAGCCTCGGTCCTAATCTTGAGTACCATCACTGTGAGAAACATCTGTTGGTGTGAACCCTTTGGCTTCACCGAACCTTCGGACTCCGTCAACCACTTACCTTCGCTGAACCCTTTCAGAGGATAGTCTGACCGGGTTCGTCACACCGCTATGGCATTAGCGACCTTACTATGATGACGGACTGCGCCCCTATTGGTAAGAAGTTTTTCTTATAGTGTCATGCACGAGCTAGGACGGATGCTATCACGGAAAGGAATATCCATAGTGGCTGAAAGACATCAGGTTTGTGGTCAATCAACCTAGACAAGCCCCTGATGAGCCGTCTACTATTGAAGCCAACCAACCACCCAACAAGCCGGTCAGCTAGCCAACCGGCCAGTCAGCCAGCCAGCCAGCTGGTCAGCCAGTCAGCCAGTCAGCCGGTCAATCATCAGCCAGTTCGCCAGCCAGTCAAGACTCCAAGTCGCAGCCAGGAGGTCCAGAGATTAAGTCTAGTATCAATAAACGCCCATCTACGACGACTACAAACAACAGACCCAGTGGCCAAGGATGTCTTAAAAAGGTTGGAAAAAGCCTTGATACTGCAGCCATCAAGGTAGCTAGTCAGGAACAAAAGATCCGAGCATTGGAGGCTGAGGTAGATAGACTAAGGCCAAAAAAAAGGAAGAAAGTCAGAATGGATCCTAACATCCGGTTTGCCCAGATTAAACAGACCATGCAGGCTAAAAAGACACTTGCGAAGCAGTTAGAACCTTCAGAAATAGTAGATAGTTATGTCTTCGAGGATATGTGCCTGGAATGGTCGATATTTGATCCTCCTGTAGATACTGAAAAGGGGGGCACGGACGGGGAATTCTGATCCATTGGAGGGTGCACAGACTTACAAGCAAAAGCTCAGAGTAGCATTAAGTTCAGAGTCGCAGTAGTTCTGTATTGTGCCATATCATGGTAATTATTCCCTTGTAAGATTGAATGATCCACTTTGTCTTGAGAGTACGCTGCTTGGGGGGCGTGGGTTGCGCACACTTATGTGTTCTAGCAGGTTCCCTCGGGAGCAAGTTCCCCCGTTTTGAAATTCTGACTGGTACGACCAGCGGAAGTTTCGCCGCATCCGGCCCAGTGGCCCCAGTTTCCCCACCGCACGTACCTCAACTGGCCCAACAAAACCGAATGCAATCGTCCAACATATCTACACTTCTTTAGTCTGTTTGGATCTCCAAGGCACCTCATTGCCTACGTAAGGGAACTCAAAGGACTTTACTCGGACTTAACATGTCAGCACGCCAATATATCCGTGCGAAGGGACGCAAGCTTACCAATCCGTGGCCATGACAATGCTGCGAGACGTGTATATATGGGATCGCCGCCCTGCACTCTCGACGTCGTCCTGGTCTGATGGACTCGGCCATTCAATCGTTTAAACCCCTTGGCCGTCTCGAAACGATTATTCACCACCGAACGCAGAATGGCACCGACCACCGTCTTAATCACTGGCGGAAACCGCGGCCTGGGCGAGGGGCTCGTTAAGCGGTTCCTTGCACAGCCCAACCATGTGGGTGTCTACCTCGACCAACAAGACTCACCACGGCCTGCGCCACTGTTGAGACACCAAAGACTTGACTGACTGACGGTCCCAGACCGTCATCACCGGGGTTCGCAACCCGAGCCACCCGACCGCCCAGGCGCTGGCCGATTTGCCCCGGGGCCCCGGCAGCACGCTCATTACGGTACAGTACGACGCTGGCAGCGAGCAGAGCGCCGCCGATGCCGTCGCCAAGCTCCGCGCGGAGCACGGAATCCAGCATCTAGATATTGTCGTCGCCAACGCCGGAATGTCCAAGGCGTGGCCCCTGGTCAAGGACGCCAAGCGGGCCGACGTCCTGGAGCATTACGAAGTCAATGTGCTGGGCTCTGTCGCGCTGTACCAAGCAACCCGCGACCTGCTGCAGCAGTCCACAGCCAAGCCGGTCTTTGTTTTCATGGGGTCGCAGGCCGGTTCTTTGGGGTGAGTCCTCGTCGCCCTCCGCCCGGTCGGTGCGCGAGAGGGCTGAGTTAAGTAGATGAGTTGTGGCTAACTCGGTTTGCATTTTTTGCACAGACGGCAACCCCCGGTGCCCAACGCAGTGTATGGCCCGACCAAGTCCATACTCTACTGGTACAGCGTCCGGATCAACGCCGAGGACGAATGGCTCACCCCGTTCGTCATGGACCCCGGCTGGGTCCAAACCGACATGGGCAACGAGGCAGCACGGGTCTGGGGTTTCGGTGAAACTGCTCCTCTCGAACTCAATGAGTCCGTCGACGGCATGTACAAGGTCCTCACCACCGCTACCAAGGAAGAACATGGCGGCAAGTGCGTGCTGTACACGGGCGAGGTCCTGGATTGGTGAAGGGGCGATTATCGGCTTGGAACGCAGGGATCTTGAGAGTGATATTCGAGTTCAAGAGGATTGCTAAGAATTGGAATGTTATTGGAGAGCGGTTAACTAGATACAGATACCTTTGATTTCATAAACAATGCTTAGCTACGGTGCCTTTCAGCAGATCCCCCCTAAGCTGGCACACGTCTTTCCGTCATCCAGTCCTTACGGTCCCACATTTGCCACTGGTGACGACAGTATAAGCCACTCCAAACAAGATGCCCCGGGGCAAAGCTTAAGCCCAGGCATTTCATGGGGGATGCCACTTGATCACGGTCAAAACATCAGTCACGCTCACTCGTCACGTGCGTAGTCCGAGGTATAATCAGTATTTCAATCCGAGCCCGCGAATGGAGAATGCGTCAAGCCTGTCTTATTTTCAACTTCGGAACTCATTGCAGCAACCCTCAATCGGACAAGGTTTGCTGACAGCTCGCGGAACACCCGTGTCGGATCTTCTATACTACCCTGCAGAGCCAAGTCTCCTTGAACGAGCTGATGCCAGTTAAATGGTCGATTAGGTTGCGAGATGACGCTTTGGTTAACAGAGGTATTCCGCACGTCATCGGTGTTTCGTACATATCTAGATGCCTAAGCTACCGCATCTTAGTTGTGAGTCGTGGAGTCTACATACCTAGGCACTCAGGCGTTTGAGAGAAACGATTGATTTACATAGAGTGATCAATCTTGCTCCGTGCTTGGACTATACGATATGGAACTGGCCTCTGGGAGGTCACTGTCTCAAGCTGGGCAATGCGATAATAGAAGCAGCTGAGGGCGGAGGCGGGGTGATTGATGAGGTGGTCTGAGGGAGACCGATGCGGCGCATTGCTTGTGCTGTTCCCGGCTGCAGAGAAAAAGAGTGAGAATGAAGTTGCCTTACGTGAAAGACATGAAAGATGGCTCGGATTCCGGGTTTGTTTCTTTGCTCTTTTATGATGCCTCCATTCTCAGTCAGGGACTTCGGCAAGTGCGTGATCGTATGACAGGCCTCTATCGCCTCAACAACTCCCCTAATGTGACATCGACGACCTGCTTCTCCTTCCCAAACAGGTTGTCGGCAAACAGGCTTAACGCAATGTAGTGGTAGTCGTCCCGGCTGACGGAGCGTTGCGTCTTCTCGGCGATACGGACGAGGACATCACGCATCTTGGACCGGCGCTTGAGCACGCGCGCCAGTGGCTCCGGGAGATGAATCCTCGCGTACTGCAGCAGAAAGGCGGCGATGCCGACAAGGATGGGTGTCGCGTACGAGGTGCCCGACTTGACCTGGACGCACTCCGGGTTGGCGCTGAGGTCGCAGAGGGCCACAGGCCAGGCGGACCGGACGGCCTCGCCGACAGTGGCGACATTAGCGTCTTGGGCGAGCGCCGTCGGGCTGAAGCGAGACCGGTTTCCCGCCGCGTCGGTAGAATGCACGCAGATGACGTGCGGGTCGCGTGCAGGATAGGCGCGATCCCGGTTGGCGCCGCCATTGGAGGCGGCCGCAAACATGAGCACCGACTTGGAGTGCGCGTAGAGGAGCGCGTCTTCGAGCTCCCGGTAGTCGTCTGCCTGGTTCGTCGGGTACCCAGAAGATATGGAGATGATGTCAACCTCCCAGTCGTCCACTGCCGCCCTGATAGCCTGTATAGGAAAGGGCTGTCAATATCCCCCAACCTACGTCCTAGGTCGTTAAGTGCTAGAAAAGCCCATACCTCGGCAATGACGGATGGGGGACATGGAATCTTGTCCGCGATCTTGGCGACATACAGTTCCGCGTCAGGGGCATAGTCCACAATGAGGCTTGCCGTGAAGGTGCCATGGCCGTCCCCGTCGTGAACGGCTTTCGTGTACTTGCTCGTCCAGTTTCGCTTGAGCTTGATCTGGCCCGTGTCGAACGCGGTGTGCGTATCATCCACGCCCGTGTCAAGCACGGCGATCTTGACAGGTGATTGGGGATAGTCCTGCAGGTAGGGATAGATATACTTTTCGTAGACATGCATATATCTGGCTTTCCAGGCCAAGTAGCTGTCAACTCTGCAACAGTGTTAGAAACTGAGGTTCCGCGTACAAGCCCATCGTTTTTTATCCAGTGTGCGAAGGGACTGTGTAAGAACCATTGGTGTACAGTTTGTGAAGTCAACAAAGAACAAGAGTTATCATGTTGACTTACTCTGTGTTTGAGTGAGCCGTAGAGGCCTTCTCGTCATCGTAGAACCTGGCGGCAACGTACTGAGACATAGGATTGAGCTGCTGCTGACCTAGAATCGGCGGCGTGACACCGTGGCTCGGCATTGGCAAGACGCTCGGGTTCCATGCCACGGAGTAAAGGTTCAAAAGGAGGTTCTGCGGTACCATCGGAGGGAAGTTCTGGCATACGTTGGTAACGTCCAATTTTACCTCGGACAAAGGTCCCGCCAATTCCCTGCCTGAGTCTCCGGTCTGTTGGTTCTGAAGTGTTCGTCCCCAGCTCCCAACATCCACTGACTCCGCAATCTTGTCGAGCTCCTCGATGGTGATAAAATTAAAGGCATCGCACAGCTCGTCCTCCAGCCGCCGGACGACCTCTTGGTAAACGGTGACTCTCAGGAGCTGACCTTCCAATTTCTGGCCGCATTCGTCCTGCCAGGTGGCATGATCCAGACATTTCTCAATGGCGTGGTAGAATTGAGAGTTCTGAGGAATTTCGCGTTTGTATTCATTGAATATCAAAGCCATGTCGAGGGACCGTTTGCAGGCAGTTGTATCTTTCGAGAGCTCGATACCACGGTCGCGTGCGAGTACTTCGACAGGGGCGGCAAAATATAGTTCCATCAGCATCACAGCCAGGGTGACGAGCACCGGCACCGGGTGCTCAATGTCGTCGGGGTCTAGGTCATCCGGGTCGATGTCATCGGGATCCAAATCATCTCCGTCCAGGTCATTCGGGCCGAGATCGCCGAGTTGGTGCGCTCCTGGGAGGTGGTTGTTGTGCGATATAGCACATTTCGATTTTCCTTTGTTTGTATCGAGACATTCATCGCTCAGCATCGTTTGAATGAATGGTCGAACGGGAATTTTGGACGATAGGGTGTGGAAGAAAAGGACTTGGGAGGAGTCCCAGGTCGACTGGAGCCAGGGAGTGCCGTGCAGGTGAAGAACAGTGTAGCTCAGCAGCACTGCCAGGATACGTTTGGTCTTTTCCGTCAGTGGTCGAGAACCTTCACTTATGAAGTGCCGCAAGGACACCGGGGGCCGCTCCTTGTCGATATGAACGGTGCTCGGCTCGGAGCGAAGCTTGAAGAGCCGGCCCCTTTCAACCTTCAACTCGAGGCGCAGCGCCGCCATCTTCCGCATCTTCTCAACCTGATGACACAGTGTCTTAATCATCATGGGTTTGTAGTCTGGTTTCTTCTTGTTGGCTGCCGGCTTGTCCTCCCTGTCAACCGCGAACCGCACTCCAGTATCCCTGACGGCTTGGACATGGGCTTCTTGCCAGTCCTCATTGGAGGCAAGAAACATGTCAAAGTCGTTCCTGTCGTCAACATCCCGGGTCCGATAGGTGCCAAGACAGAGTCTCACGCCCATCTCATGCATGGTATCGCACTGGCATTTCGCAGAGGACGCCAGTGCCTTGAAGACCATTTGGGCAGCGCTCCCAACGGCGTAGGATGGTTCCGGCCTGCTCCTTGTCCGCGGGCGGTCGTCTCCTACCGACCATACCGTGCCGTCCTCGGGACACTGGGTGACCACATCTTCCTCCCACATCTCGAACGCCTCGCGGTAGGCTTCGAGCGTGGTCTGACCGGGAGAGACTTTGATGTTGAGACAGTGCCTTGCAAATTGGAGTCTTGCGTCTGGGCTCTGGTCTTGCAGTTCGGCCCAAGCACGGTTCAGGGCGCGCTGCCAGGGGTATGGACGCGTGTCCAAGCATGTCTCCTCTTGAGTGGCAATCAACGACTCGAATATCTGCAACACCCGGTCGATGAGCCCGTTTCCCAAACCGAGCATGGACCGGATGCGGATGACATAGTCCCGGACGAAGACGCAGTGTACTGTCAGGTGGCGGTAAAACCTCCTGAGCTCCCTCTCAGTCTGGCAGCTTCTCATTAGCTTGGCAATTTGGCAGATCGATTTCGCCGTCGCCAAAGCCAAGTCGACCGCCTGATCAGCTTCTTCCGCAACCGCCTCGATAGAGGTTCGACTTTGTGGCGATAGGGTCATCCCGGGTCCGCCTGTTCGAGAGCTTCTGTAACAAGGTACATGTACAAAGCTCCAGTTAGGATAGGCAGAGAGTCAAGTTATTGACTGTGTAGTTCGTGCCTTTCGTGCCTTTCGTGCGAGCTGAAAGCCCCGCTGCCAGAGCCTTGTCCGCAGTTGGAGGCTGCATGCGTCGACAGGGCCGGAAGTCGCTGCAATGCGGGGATAACTCTCAGCCAACCATCAAGAAAGAGCTTTATCTATTGGCTGAAATACGGCATTTTCGAGGTAGCCATTCCACGGTTCGTTCGAGCATCCATTGTACTGAGGGGCTAGAGTGGTGACCTCTTGAACTCTGAAACGGCTGAGCTCGAAACCGATAGACCTGGTTTCGTGAGCTTTGCTCATTTTCCCATTATATCACTGCTACCAGCCATCAGCATAAGAAGACGGCAATGGAAACCTTGCCATTGCAGCAGAAGGCAATGACCATCTCCGAGTGCGCCGGCTCGGTTCTCGACCTCTTCCAACAATGTCTTACCTTGTCAGCCTCGCTTCATCCCAGGGAAGCCGCTCTGGTCGAGGATCAGCTCACTCGGTTCTCTCTCTGGGCCTCGAGTATCGGCGTGTTCGCTCCTGGCCGAGCTTCCATGGATCACCGCTTGAGGGAGGCACCCGATGTTCATGACGCTGTGACTACCCTTCTTGATTCTGCCTACGACAGCATGCAGGATGGTAAATACTGCTACTACCTCTCTCTCTTATTTGGTTTCTTGTTTCTTTTTTTTTTTTCTATTTTCTCTGTCGTCATGTATTTTGTCCATATGAGTGAAGCTTCGGTGATGAAGCTCAGCACAGCGATTGGAAAGGAGGACATTCTCTTCCAAAAACCTGTTCCTCAGTGACCTTTGTTTCTGCAACCACGCATGTTGAAGTTCATTTTCATTTTTTTCCACTTTACATTTCCGAGCGATGCTGACCCAGAACAAGGTCTATCTAGCCTTAAGGCCATCATTAATGGACAAAACAGAGACCCAGTCGAGACCTCGGCTCCTGCGTACGAAGAACTCGAATCGTCTCTTCAGTCCGTGGCCAGCGATATTACCATGTTGTACCGCCTTTCCAACACCATCCGACGTGCCAGCAAGGAGTCGCAAGATCTCAAGGCAGCAAAAACATATTGCATTCGAGATGATGACGGAAACGATGCAGAACCTTTGCTTCGAGAACTCTATGAACACTACATCCGTGGTAAATTTCCCGAAATCACAGACGGGCTCCGCGAACGTCTCGCCTCGTCAATGGTCCTTCGGCGAAAGAGGATATTGTACAAAAGGTCTCGTTACATGAAAAGCGCCATCAGGATCACCAATACAGCACCCCAGCCCACGATCGAGCCGGCCCCGACCACTTCTCAACAACAGGATCTTACTGTGCACCAGCTGCCTAAGAAGGGGCTTAAAGAAGGACCGTCGGCACAGAACCGGGTGCCGCCATCACTCCAGGAGCAGGAACCGGCTCACAGCATTGTACAATCGGCCGCGCCCAGTGCAACCACCTTGGCCGCCGACAGCTACAAGAAGGTAACGACGCCGTCCGTGGTTTCGGCGACTAAGACCATAGCGCTTGACAACCACGAGGAGCTAGACTTTCCCCCAGCACCCCTAGGCCGCGTCAGACAAAGGTACAGGCCACAGAAGAAACTGCTCTGGGCAGAATACCATTGGAAGTCAAAGGACTCCAGCTTATTCTCAAGCGCAAACCATGACTCTCCCACAGGCGCGGCCGCGTCGAACGAGCAGCACAGCAATATAAACAATAGTAGCTGGCTGCTTAGCCCGGAAGCGTTGAAGAGCCGTTTGGAAGTTGCTCTAAACGCAGAATGGCACAGGTGCCTTGAAGCAGTCGGGGAAGTCATCTGCCCCTTTTGTCTCTATGCCTTGCCGTGCGTTTCGATCAGTGACGACAAAAAATGGAAGTATGTGAGCAGCCTCTCTGGTTGACGTTACCTTTGAGACTGAAGTTCGGATTCATTGGAGTAGTTTGACTGACCAGCGTTTCTGCAGGCATCATGTCACTGGCGATCTCGACGCGTATGTGTGCCTCTTTGACGACTGCGACACGCCCAACAAACTCTTCAACCACAGCGCCGACTGGCTGCAGCACATGCGGGGGCACACGCTACGCTGGCGGTGCAACTCCAAATCTCATGGCGTGCTCGTGTTCCTTACCGAGGAGGAGTATTTAAACCACATGAGACGAGCTCACTCAAGTTCTTTCACCGAGCCGCAGCTCCGGATGCTCGCCGAAAGAAACGGCCGGCCTATGGGGCCCATGTTCGAGCTCTGCCCCATCTGCGGCACCAGTGACGCTACCGTCACCCGTCTTGAGGATCACATTGCCGGCCACCTGCGCTTCCTTGCGCTGAAGTCGTTGCCGGCATATGAAGACGCAGCCTCCGATACATCCAGCGAGAAGGGTAGCTCTGCCACGTCCAAAACCAGAAGCACGCTCAGGGATGAATCAGAGAGACACACCAGGCCAACATTTGTGGACTCTGGCCCCGGACCAGAGAGTTGCCGAAGGAGCTGGGAGTGGGGGTTTATCACAGATGCGACGGATGGTTTGTCTGGTTTGGGAGACGACGTGAGTGTGGACGATCCAATAATACAGTCGCTGCTTCAAAGCAGGATGACATCAGGCGGCAAATTGCTGGATGACAATATGCTGCGACACTTGAAGCAGGCGAGGGAAACAGGATCAATGGCCGACTATCCAACAGAAGAGTCAATTGACCAACTACCATCTCGCGACTATATCGGTGATGGTTCTGTCGCGCCCGAGACGAAGAAGCCAGCGCCCGCGTCGCCACGTTTGCCACCGTTCCTGAACACAAATCGGTCAGAGAGGACGGAAGGGGAGGTCGAAAAGCTACGGGCTCAGGTGATGGGGCCTTATCCTCCCGACACGCTGACAAGCATGGCCCACCTGGCGTCTACGTACTGGGACCAGGGCCGGTTGAAGGAGGCCGAGGAGCTGCAGGTACAGGTGATGCATTATCGCAAGACCAAGCTCGGTGCCGATCATCCTGATACGCTGACGAGCATGGCCAACCTGGCGTCTACGTACCGGAACCAGGGCCGGTTGAAGGAGGCCGAGGAGCTGCAGGTTCAGCTGATAGAGACTCGCAAGACCAAGCTCGGAGCCGATCATCCCGATACGCTGATGAGCATGGCCAACCTGGCGTCTATATACTGGATCCAGGGCAGGTTGGAGGAGGCCGAGAGGCTAAAGGTACAGGTGATAGAGACTTGCAAGACGAAGCTCGGAGTCGATCATCCGATTACGCTATCGAGCATGGCCAACCTGGCGTCGACGTACCGGAACCAGGGCCGGTGGGAGGAGGCCGAGAAGCTGCAGCTTCAGTTGATGGAGTTTCGCAAGACCAAGCTCGGTGCCGATCATCCTGATACGCTGATGAGCATGGCCAACCTGGCGTCTATATACTGGATCCAGGGCAGGTCGGAGGAGGCCGAGAGGCTGGAGGTACAGGTGATGGAGACTCGCAAGACAAAGCTCGGAGCCGATCATCCGATTACGCTATTGAGCATGGCCAACCTGGCGTCTATATACTGGAACAGAGCCGGTGGGAGGAGGAAGGGGGGCGACAAGGAGCGCGAGCAGGAGCGAGAACAGGGGCACGAGCAAAAGAAGCACCCACTCGAGGAGCTCAAGAAGAAAAAGGAGAATGAAAAGGAGCGGTTGTTACAGAAAGAGAATGAGCGCCTGCGCAGACGCCTCGAATCGCGCGTCGATGACAGTGACGTCAAGAGCAGAAGCACAATCACCAAGATCCATCATGCCCGGCGCGAGAGCTACATCGAGCCCATCGGCTACGGCGAACGCTTTTACGACAGCGATGTCGCCAATCGCGGCAACGCCACTTCCTCCGAGTTTTCCGACGAACTGAAGTAGAGGCTCTGGGGCGCCCCGTCCAAGAGCACAGAAAAGGAGAAGGTGGACGAGCAGAAGCGCGAGGAGAGCAAGGAGCAAAAGAAGAGGGCTGCCAGAATATGTTGAGCGCCTGCGCAGACGCTTCGACTCGCGCGTCGACGACAGTGACGTCAAGAGCAGCAGCACGATGACGAATGTCAACCGTGCCCGGCACAAGAGCTACATTGAGCCCCTAGACCACGGTGCTCCAAGATCACCACTCCCGGTACCGCCCCAACCATCACGGCAATACTCGACATACCCAGCTTCCACCGCACCCATCGCCTACCCAGCGCCAGCACCCGCATACCCTAGAATGCCTGAGCCGTACGCAACGACCGCGGAGCAGTCGCTTTACCCAGCCCCCGGCTACGACATGGCGGACGACGATCATGCTGCTGACACCCAACTACACCTCCGGTTCACAGGGAGCCCTAGATGATCCCCCAGTGACCCTTGGCACGCTTTTCAAGATACGACTACAAATCTCATGCATCCGGCTAGTCCTGCCTTGGATTCTGTCACGATCCCAGCCCATTGGCGGTACTTGCGCAGAAAGGATGGCTTTCTTCCCCCGCAACTTCCGCCTCCAGAGACCATCGGTCGGCAGTATAGCTTTTATCCAACTTGTGCCTGCCAACTCCCGATACCCCCCTTATCAAATCCGCGCCACTTTTCTCCTCTTCGCGTCGACCGATCTCCCAGGGAGATCCTCCTCCGCGGGTCTCTGTTCCACTAAAGGCTCCCAAAAGCCGATGTGATCGGGGGCGTTAGGTGTCGTATCTGCCGTAATGCTCGGGGTCAGAATCATTGCAAGCCGCTGGCTCAGACCGAGGAGAGGGTAAACGCGAACTGGTGTATACGAAGTTTCCATGCACCGGCCTTGAGGGGTCGGTGCTTTGTGCGGTAACATAAAGCGCGTTAAGAAGGTCAACGTCACCGTGGCTGTATAGACAACAGATATTGCCGCGTTGCCACGGCCCTGATGAACGACGGCCTGCAGCTTGACATCGCGGAATTGCGCCGCCGGCTTATGATTAGACTGTCGGTCGCCGTGACAGCTAAAATGCAACGACGGTGATGCAGGTTTCCTATCGTAGAAGCCGGCCGATGTCATTGCAAGCATGATCGCGAAGACGTGAGGGTCGCGGTCAGCGTTCTCAAGGACTAGCTGCTCAGACGTTAATCGCCGTAGTCTAACAACTGGTTCGTCTGAGGTACCTGCGCATCGATGGTTTGGCGGAGTGCGGCTAGCTGTGGCATATCGATATAGCCAGGAACCAGCATAGATTTTCCGCCTGCATCTGGGCCTTGCTGAGGTCCTTGGCATTGAGCTGCGGGTTGCTGAGCTGAGACGGAGTTGGAAGAGGTGTTAGCGCGATGGTAGCTCCTCTATAGACAGGGGACTTGGGCGGCTCTCTGGAACACTCCATTGATAGTGCTGTACATACCACCATCCCTATGGGTACCCATATTTCAGCTGGTTACAGTCGACAGTGCATGCACGGCATACAAATAGTGGCACAGGATGGTGAGAAGATGTAACCGTAGAGAATAACGTAGATGGCAAAAGCACGTCAAGTTGTTGGAAGACCAACAGCCACGATTCCACGGGTTTTTTCACAAATTAAAAGATTTTCAGTAGTGGGATCAATTCATTCAGTGCTGAAGCAGGTGTAGTTCGTTGCTCCTTCCTGGGAAAAATCTTCTCTTGGTTCCCACAGGATATATCCTTCCCAAGAGCACCTGAGGTTTCGGTGTTTGCGATGTCCCGTTTTGCGACAGCTCACATTCCTGGGCCAATGTTTGTTTAATGTTGAGGTGGTTTGCAGCATCCTGTCCTCAATTTTCCACATGTCACCACACACCTAAGCCCTTGTTTTATCCAACAAATTTATTCACAAGCGTTATCATTTAACCCAGTGATGCAGTTGGAGCAAGGGAATCAAAGTAAATAATCAAATCAGATGTGTGGAAAAGGATGATGAATTCAAGCATGGGATATGCCCACAGCAGAGCCAATATATGATGCTCTACTCGCGATCAACTACGAACGGGGCCACACCGTTTGGTGAGAGACCGGACGCCTGTGGCCGTTCATCCGGTCGGGTCCCGATGCACGTATGGCCTCATCTGAGCTGTTGCTGAACAAACGGACCGGGTGGTCAACGCCCTGGTGACGGCGCCTATGGGTGGGCGCAAGGATACAAACAAACCGAGGTACGAACTGTATCACCCAGGCAACTACACAAGTGGCCATTTCCTGCCTCGGGTTATATTTCACTATGTCTGTCCTAGCAGATTGGAATTGCTTGAAGCAAGTCGAACTAGTGGGAATAGGAGGAACCTGAAGGAACAATGTCAGAAAGAGGCAAGTGGTGTCGATGTGGGTTCTGCGGCGGGTGCTGTGACTTATTTTGTCGTTGTTTTTTTTCTTGTCTCGAAGATGAAAGCAGTTGGCACTACCCGGGAATACATCAACATTAGATCGAATGGCGCTGACCTTGAAATGATTTTAACTAGACCATCCTCGACTTGGAGGTTGATGTTTACAGTGTGATACGTCTCAAGTATCAAAGAATTAGAGACGTCCACGGTAGCGGCGGAGAGAGACAGCAATTCAAGAGCAGCAGGATTGTGGCTGCCGTCGTTGCATCAGATCTTCTAAGTGTCAGTGGCTTAATTCAATATAAGCAGTGATTAGCATCACCTGGGGGAACACGGGGCTGGTGTCAACCCTGGCGAAGGATTTGCGGCTTATGATAGTTATGCTTTTAGGGCAAGTTTGATTAGCCCTGCCCCGAAGGCGCAGTATGAAGGAAACTGTAACTGCTCGGGATCAAGAGATTGGGAGATGGATCTAACCATGTATATTGGCTCGGTCTTTGTTGAGCACCGGTTGATGTGGCCCACCCCGTGCTGGCTTTTGCTTTTGGCTCTTCGCCATTTTGAGTTCACGTTTCTGTCGTGAGTTGAGACTCCCAACAGAAATTACAAGGTTCCTACTGATCGTATTCATCGATTCACTTGGCTATGATAACGTCTTGTGGAAGCGCCTCTGTGTGCTCCACCATAAGGGTCACGGTTGTGAGAAGTGTGCCTTGCTTATTTCCTCAGGATATGCTGCTGTGGCTATGCGTAGCCTCAGTTACGAATCGTGGTCTGATGGCTTGTTGGACACCGGATCCTTGCAACTGTCGTAGGCCTCGTTGAGCCCCGGCATCACCGGCAAGACAAGACCTGGCAGAGGTATCCTCCAGCTGTCAAACCATTCTGGAGCCCGAAGAAACGTAGCATTGGGCAAAGACCGCAATACATTTGGGGGCCGTTGAAGAGGAACGTAAGGGGCGATAAGCTTCAAGAATGCCGACAAATTGAAACTGAATTAAGTCTAAGTAAGCCCTGCTGGCATGGAAGCTGAGCCAGTGGCCTGCGGTCCATGGGAACCAAACTATGGATAACACTGGCTGGGTACGTATCTCGACGTCTGCCAAGCAGAACACAAGGCCATTACTGCAATCCCATGTAATGCCCAAAAAATGACCTTGCCTATCATGTCCATGAGCCTCCTCCGTAGTTCAACACAGCCACGATATCCATGAGCTGATTTTTTGATAGCGATTAACCGACACGCTCCGTACACTGCTGGGAGTTTGCCCGTTGATATTCGCCCAGAGCCCAAGAAATCCGGGTAGTTGATGACATGGGTTTCTCGAGGACGAAGTATTGTATGCTAACAGTTGTCTTATATACCGCAGTGCTTCTCTGCCTCTTTTTAGAGCTTGGAGAGCGCTGGTTTTGCTCACGTCTTCCGTCAGATCCGCCTAAACTGCAGTTATTCGAAAAGATGACGGTACCACCAAAAGTTAGGCATTTATTATATATTCACTGTAGAGCACAGCATAAATGGATCATCTCAAGTCCATCCTTCAGAGGAACCAGGCCGGGCGGTGCTGCTGTGTGACCAGGGAGCCGTTTGTCAATGTTTCCAGATGGGGAAAATGAGCGGGGGGCGGAACTCACAAAATGCGGCAACGCTTCTCCAAGGCAACCCGGCCCAACATAGCCCCAATCAGGTCACAACGGTTTTGTAAAAGTGATTTCCAGTGCTGACGAAGAAGGTCCATTCCAAAATCGTGCAGTAATATCTCCCCTCAGCTTGACGCTCACGAATTGGACAAATATTGGTTCACCTTTGAGATGCCGAGGGGAACCAACCCTCAACGCAGCACCCAACGGCGGCATCTTTCGTCCAACTTTGGCAAGGCCTTGGCCGACCGTATCCATCGTATTCTGGGCAAAGTTGTCTGTGCTGTGAGCTTGGTGGTGTGGATGTCTTGGCCAATGACCTTTGTTTTAGCGCCCGCTGCCGCTGCGGGGCTTGCGGGGGAAGCCTTGGAGAAAGCCCCACAGTAGTTGTAGGTGGAGTACACTATCACCCTTGCACCCTTCCACGTTGCACTGCCTAATGTTCTCCAGGTTTCACGTTCTGCATTTGCAATAACTAACTACTCGGAAACAACATAAAATAAGACGTCACTCCACCGACCGTCTTCTCATCACACCACCATCAATTCTCACTGTCAGATATTCAGACGATCTGACTGCTACATACACAAATATCATAATGGCCTCTGTTTCAGACCAGAACTCTACCAAGGGCAAGGCCCCAAGCGCCCCAGCCAATTCCGGAAATGGGGGATTCCAGGCCCAGCGCCCAATGCGTGTCGAGCCCCCAAAGCCTGAAGATCTTCAGCGGAGCTATGCCACCGTCGTCGACGAAGTCCACTACCCTGGCTGGTACGGAGCCATGGTCGACTGCCTCGGCGAGATTGTCGGCACTCTGGGAGCCATTCCCTGCTGCATCTGCTGCCCCAACCCTTTCAAAAAGGTCAACCAGGGCCACGTCGGCCTGGTCACCAAGTTTGGTCGCTTCTACAAGGCCGTGGACCCGGGTCTTGTTAAGATCAACCCGCTGAGCGAGCATCTGCTCGCGGTTGACGTGAAGATCCAGATCGCCGAAGGTATGTCCCCACTTCCGCCGATTCCTCTTCAGTCCAGAATCAAGGCCAGCTAACATCGCCTCACAGTCGGCCAGCAGACGTGCATGACCAAGGACAACGTGACGCTCAACCTGACGAGTGTCATCTACTACCATGTCGTGGCGCCCCATAAGGCCGCCTTCGGCATTTCCAACATCCGCCAGGCCCTGATTGAGCGCACCCAGACCACACTCCGCCAGGTCGTGGGCGCCCGCGTCCTGCAGGAGGTGATTGAGCGGCGGGAGGAGGTTGCCCAGAGCATTGGCGAGATTATCGAGGATGTTGCCACCGGCTGGGGCGTACAGGTCGAGAGTATGCTCATCAAGGACATCATCTTCAGCCAGGAGCTGCAGGAATCGCTCTCCATGGCCGCCCAAAGCAAGCGCATTGGAGAGAGCAAAATCATTGCTGCCAAGGCCGAGGTACACCATTTTCCCCCTCCTGTTCCAGAAGACAAGAATAACTAACCCCCCTTCCAGGTCGAAGCCGCCAAGTTGATGCGCCAGGCTGCCGACATCCTGTCGTCTGCCCCGGCCATGCAGATCCGCTACCTCGAGGCCATGCAGGCTATGGCCAAGAGCGCCAACAGCAAGGTCATCTTCTTGCCCGCCGCCAACCAGACGATGCCCGGCTCCGCCTCCTTCAACGCCGCCCTGTCCTCCAGCCACAACGATCCCTTCGCCGAGGGCAGCAGCTCTGCCGACCACGCCGGCGCCGACTCGGGCTTTCAGCAAGCCATGAACGCGCGGGTAATTGAGAACATTTGATCCGTCTTTCTCTCTCTTTGTTCCTCAACATGGATGGAGAGATGGGCTGGGTTAGCCGCCTCCCACTCTCCTGTTTTCGTTGACATCATTGGGGACGCAAACACCTGTTTCGAATCATTCTCAACGGCATAATCTTGCGCTGCTGTCAATCGGCGTGCTTACTCAGTATTTCCACAAACGCCCCTTATTTCATATCAGATCGGCTTGCTGTACTCGTCTCTTTGCAACGCTATATACCCGAAAAACCCCACACGTCTCCAGATTGTCTGGTGTGGCACAATAATGGAATGTTGGAGGCTGACTTCACATGACGGGAAGGGATAGTTGATTTGCTAAATTGTATGCGAAGGATACCCCGTTGTTATTGTTAATCTGTCTGATGGGGAGCGAGAAATAGCCGCTATTGTTGTAGATTTATTGTAAGCTTTTGAGTTGATGCTTTATTGCCAGATAGTCCCCAATGATACCACCTTCGTTTTGTCTTTAATATTACCACTTTTTGGTTTTCACAGATACATGCACGTAGTGTGATGTGAGTGATGCCTTCTCATGAAACGCTAGCTTGTTCCGAAGTCGAACTGGCGATAATTAGTCTCTCATTGTCAAGGACAGCGATTTTTTTAAGTTACGAAGAGCAATAGATGATACCACTTTTGGGAGTGTCTCATGATAAGCTTTGGTGGTCCATGTGGACGGATTGAGTGAAACTGCACTGCATCTCGCCAAATCGTGTAAGGTAACAATAGTAATACCGAGACGATCAGGGCACCAGGGCATCATGGCATCAGGGAGGAGAAAAGGACAACAAAAATAACACTAAAGCTCACCAACCCACCCCCTCACGCGGACAGCCGAACGGCTACGAAAACCCTCATGGGGGTTTTACTGGCGTAGCGAATGTTGAAGCAAAGTTCCTTTCAGCAAAGGAGTGACGGATCGAACCGCAACCTCTTGTGACCAGCCAGCCAGTCACTTGTTACCCGCTCCAAAGAGCAGATGGCCCTCCAACTCGACGAAAAGTAGCTTGGCTGGGGGAGCCATGCATGCCTTAGCAAGACCGGGCAATATGGTGCTGAAAATTATGCGAAGGGCGGTGGGCTGGGCACGAGTGAAAGGGATCGGACAGCGTCCAGGAAGAAATGGAAGGTTAGGCGATATAGCACAGAAGAGTGAATGTACGGAACAGTAACATGCATAACAGGGTATCAAGTTATCTATGTGGTTAATTAATGCTTTTGTTCTGTATCGCCCATTCTTCAATCATCAAACCCCTCAAAATTGTCATCATCCGCTGCCCCCGCATGCTGGACTCCCGCCCCCTGTTCAGCATTCCTTCTCCTCACTTCGGCAATCATCTCCTCCAGCTTCTTCTGCTCCTCTTTTTCCTTCTCCGTCATCTGCCCCAGTCGCTGCGCCTCCCTCTTTCTCCTCTTCTTTTCCCGCCGCGCCGCCTTGACATCCTCGTGTTCGTGCTTTCCGCTCCACGCCTCGTTCTTCTTCCTCTTCAGCGTGTCAGGGTCGTCGCCGTTGGCGCGCTGCGCATCCCGCGCGGCCTTCTCCTTCCTCCACTCCTCCAGTTCCGCCAGACGCTTCTTCTCGCGGGCCTTGTCCTTGAACGGGATCTTCTCCGTGTCAATGCCCAGGCCTAGCGACCGGTCTATCCCCCTGACCTCGGGCATCTTGGGCAGCTCCAACAGGCCGTACCCCTTGGCAAGGTCGACCCAGTCGAGGTCGGACACGCGAAAGATGGACGTTGCTTGGTGCTCTAGGTAGCTCCGTGCCCAGCTCACAAAGGCACGCTGCGCAAGCTGGTAGACCTCACGGTCGGCCTGCGCCTGAGCGCGGATCTTGGAAGAAACGAGCTCAACTTCGGCGTCGGTAACCGAGATGGAGGGCTTAGCAAGTGGGCTAATGGGAGTTTGCCGGACCTCAAGTAACTGAATGTAGCCTTCTTCATTGCCTGGCTGGAGCATGACGACCGCGAGACCGCGGCGGCCGGCGCGGCCTGCGCGCCCACAGCGGTGGATAAAGACCTTGGTGTCAGTTGGCGGGTCGTGCTGAACGACGAGATCAACTTGGGGGATATCGAGGCCGCGGGCGGCGATGTCGGTTGTCAAGAGAACGGTCGGAGAGGTGGCATTGACGAAGCGTTCATAGTTCTTTTCGCGGACTTGCGGCTCGAGCTTGCCATGGAGCGATACAATGGAGAAGCCCGGCGGGAGAATGCCGTGCAAGACGCGGGCAAAGTATTTGACGGCGAAGCATGTTGAGAAGAAAACGATAGAGCGAGAAGGCCGAGGCTCCAGCTTCTCTAGCAGCTGGCACAACGCTGGGATCTTTTGGCTCGCAGGCGTTACGATGTAGGACATCTGTAATGACATGGGCGTCTTTCTCTCCTGGATGATACCACCGTCTTTCAGGCTTTTCACCCGCACCGTGATTTTGTGTGGGTACAACAGGCCCACAGTGATGAGCCTCTCAACTGCCTCGCTGAGTGAAGCACTGAACAACCCGGTACGGCGCTGTTTGGGGAGGTACCCTAAGATCCTCGTGAGCTCTTGGGAGAAGCCGAGATCCAGCAGGCGGTCGGCCTCGTCCATGACTAGGACCTCGAATGATGACGACGGCGCCTTGACGTATGGACTCGACAGTAGTTCAGCAAGGCGACCGGGCGTTCCAATAAGGATGTTGGGTGACAGTCGAAGAAATGCACTCAAATCCTCGGCGGCCTTCGTCGTGCCGCCAACCAGTAGCTGCGGAACAATTGCCGGCTCTGTTGTCGCGGGCCGCTTTTCGTCGCTTTTCGAGTACGACAAGAGGTCCGCAGATGTAGCATGGAACTTGATCAAAGACACCAGCACGTTGTAGATCTGGGTTGCGAGCTCTCGGGTAGGCGAGATGATAATCGCCTGGACGTGGTGTCTCTTTGCCGGCTCCTCGGAACGTAGAAGCCGCTATCACAACCCAAGTTAGTTTGGTAATCATCTCTCCCAAATTCTAAGGGAATGCGCACCTCAACCACCGGGATCAGAAACGCAAGCGTCTTTCCGCTCCCTGTGACAGCCTCTACCACGACATCCTTGTTCCCGCGGAAGATATCGAGACACGATTTTTGCACCGGAGTGGGCTGTTCAAAGCCCATTGACGAGAGGTAATCAAGGATCCATTGCGCGAGACTCGGCGTAAGGGCATCCCACGATCGGGGAGCCTTTTTGGATCGGGTTTGTACTGGCGCCATTGTCGATGCTGCTCAGTCTCGACGTTCATATCCCGGACTCCAAAAAAAGTTGCCAATACGTTAAATCTTTATCTTATCTGGCGCTTGAGCGGATGCCCCGCTAAGCTTGGCAAACTGGCGTGGGCCTAGTGTATCCGTAATGTGTTGCGGAGCGCGCTGGTTGCCACTTGTATCAGGCAAAGTATGTATATACTGTACATACGTACCCAGGCGCAGTTTACGAGACATTTGGCTGATCAGTCCAACGCGAACCAGATCAATATCGAGTCAAAATGATTTCAATGTACCAAAACCACGAGTTTGATGGTGACCACTCAATCAAGGCCGAATGGCCTAGCTGCCTGTGAACCCGTGATACCGACCGGGATTCAGTTGGTCCCGGTTTCCCGATCTCCCTTCGGTGCCAAGCCCAAACTCGTTCGCCTGGCTCAGTCCACACAGTAGGACCCCTATCTGTCCTTATTACTGCAAGGCTGCTCCGGGTCCAGCCGCGATGCCGACATCAGGTGGAGTTTACAAAATGGGGACGTAAAGTCTGTTATTCTCGCACCCTGCCACCAAGGGCAGCGATGGAGCGGATAGAGGTTCGAACAACTCGAATGGACTCCACAAGAGCCGCCGTCTCGAGTCTAAAAAGATACACAGTAAAGCGCAACCCGCACCGTGATGTTAGGTAATAGGCATAGTTGGGGAAGGGTCGCGTGGTCTTCTAGTCCACTGCGATCGGCGTCATCGGAGCGAGCGGCCTCTTTGAGATGTCGGTATGGCCCAGTCTACAGAGGCAAACGACTTAATCCACTGGCAAAGCAATCGACGGCCCATTTGAGTTGTCCTCCAAACCGAAAGGCTTGAGGTTTTTTAATTTTTTTTTCTATAGTATATTCTCTTGAAGAAACCGCAGAAACTAAAGATATCCCAAATTCAACTTTCAAAACGAAAGACAAACTGCTTGGGCTCCCTTGCACTTGTCACATGCAACTTGCAAGGGCTGACGCTTAGCTTCGAGTCCAAAGTACGCTGCTGTTGGCCGCAGCCGAAATTTCTTCGCACAGCCATCCCACGAGCCCGGCCCATCCGCGCTCAACGCCCGACCGTCCATCCCGCGCCGTACATAATCGAGGAACCTGCCTTACGGCGCAGCCGAAGCTACCGCCGTCACGCAATATTCTGGGATTCGAGCGAGTCGATCCAGCCATGCAGTGGAGTATATCAACTCCGCTGCATCATCCTCAGCACACTGGATCCTCTCGCCCAGACCAGCTCAGCCTTTTTCCAGCACCACCAGTCCGTGTTTAGCGCGCTGAGCTGTCCGTTGTCGGGCGCTCGCGACTCGAGACGAGACAAGCATAACAGCGCAACCGCCCGCTCGCCGCTACACTCGTACGACATCCGACGAGTTTTAGCCGGTGCCATCTCCCTGCCCGCGCTACCACCGTTTCCCTACAACATGTCTACACGCAGGACCCGGAACGTGCCGGGAACACCGCGAGTCATCTGCCCGAGCCCGACGCGGTCTGATCTCGATGCCAGCGGCCCGGAATCGTCGTCGTTGTACGATGGCCCGATGACGCGGTCAGCAGCGCGAAGGCGGCTAGCGTCGACCCCGCAGCCTGCGCTCTCCGAACTCGACGAGGATGACAACCCGGACCTCCAAAGAGCGCGGAGCCGCAGCCGTAGCCCGATCGACAGCAAAACGCTGCGCAAGCTGACGACGAGGAAACCCTCACCGGCTGCCACGAACGGGGCCAAGGCAATGACGGCAAGCAACGGCCACCCGCCACAATCCGCCGACTCAAACGGGCACCTCTCGCCCACGTCGGCCACGACAACAAACGCATCCTATTATGGCTGGAGCTGGCGCGACTTCAGCCGCAGCCCAAGCCCGCTAGGGCTCATCCCGATCCATCGGCGCTGGCGGGCGTTTGTGCACAAGCACGAGGTGCCGCGCAAGGCGCTGCACGTGTCGATCGGCTTTTTCGTCGTATGGCTTTACCTGTCGGGCACGCAGACGCGGGCCGTGTGTCCGTACCTGATGGGGGCGCTGGTGCCCATCGCGGCCGTCGACGTGCTGCGCCACCACCACGCGCCCTTCAACCGCCTCTACGTACGCGTGCTGGGCGCCCTCATGCGCGAGAGCGAGTTCTCCGGTTACAACGGCGTCATTTTCTACCTGCTTGGCGCCTGGGCCGTCCTCTACTTCTTCCCCAAGGACGTCGGCGTCATGGGCACCCTGCTACTGAGCTGGTGTGACACGGCCGCGAGCACGTTCGGCCGCCTTTACGGCCGCTACACCCCACGCATCCGCAGGGGCAAGTCGCTCGCTGGCTCGTTCGCCGCCTTTGTCGTCGGTGTCTGCACCTCGGCCTTCTTTTGGGGGTGGCTGGCCCCGACCAAGGGCCCGTTCCCGGGCGACGAGCACTTCATGTTCACGGGTGTTCTGAGCTTACCGCGGGCGGTGGCGGATGCGGTCGGGCTGGAGCCGGCCAAGGCGACAATCACGGGCGGGCTCGCGCTCGGCGTCATGAGCGTGTGGTCGGGCTTAGTGGCGGCGGCCAGCGAAGCGCTGGACGTGTTTGGCTGGGACGACAATCTGACGATACCCGTTCTGAGCGGTCTAGGGATCTGGGGGTTCCTGAAGGTCTTTGGCTGAGAGCGAGCGATATGGTGTGCATATACGTAAAGGACCCGGAAAGATCTGGCTGTGGACGACGGTGTATGTCTAATATGTGCATGGGTGGCGTTTGGATACCGGGGAGTTAAAGACTGGGCTCGCGTGCACCTGATGTTGGTGCAGCGTATACAGATCTCTTTCAGAGCTCATTTCGAATCACAAATCTCCTTTTCTCTCCAACTCAATCTCAATGTTTTTCATTGCTATGTCTTCATTCCTCTGCGCGGACAAGGAGAAGAAAAGTCCTACTGTGCCTGCGCTCTATGCACAGGATGCTACGTTCCGTTCGCAGCTCGTTGTCAGCTTGATACAATCACTGTACCGGCAGGCCAGATTATCCAACTGGCATGGTACGAAGTAATCCGTAGAGTGTACTTTACTATCCGTATATCCGTCTATATTCGTGTGGGCGTTCGTTGGCTCTGCAGGTGCCACGCAACTGCGGATGTCTTGCATCTGCTCCCAGGTCCGGGGATCACCGCTGGAAAGGGAAGGCCAGGATGGTTTCTGGTGTGCATCGATTCCATTCGACAGGGGTCTTCGAATTGAAAAGAATAAAGTGGGTCACACGGCTTTTTTTCGCTCTTTCCCGTCGTTTGTGCTTACAACAGCGGGACAGTTTCCGAGTTTCGGCAGGAAGCCAGGCCTGCTTCAGGCTGCTATCAATTCCGACGCGGCGATCCTCTCGTCGTACGAACTTGCTTTTCTCACAGCATCCAGCATCTCTTGTTTCGCAGAACAATGTGCCGTCTACCGCTAGCAGCACTCTATTCTCGGATCCATCCTTGTCACGAGCCTCGTCGTTTATAAAATCCCGAAGTGTCCAAGATAGTAGCCCACAATTTGGCGTCTTTAATGTTCTTCATTACAACCCCGCAAAGTTTAAAGCCCCGGTCTCGCGCCTCGAAAGACATCGCGCGGTGTGTATACGCGAGGATCGAAGCCAAGCCGACCAAAAAGGCACAGTTTCCGCCACGCCGGAGTGAATCGCGACCACCTGTACGCTTCATGTACGTCTTCCGTGCTCGACCTCTCAGAAGGCACCGTCAAGGCCCGGCTGTGGCGCCTTCGCCCTATGAGATCGTGCCCAGTCATCAATTGGCAGCACAAGTCTGGTTTGACTGCATTTCCTAATTCTACTCGAGCCCTGATGTTACATTCGGCCATCCCACACATCGTTCTCTCCCCGTTCCTTCTCGAAGCCCGTCTGCCAACATCCACTGGGAATGGGGGAATGCGGGCAACATGCAACGCTCCTAGCAGCATGCAGGAGCCCTTGATGGGCTTGATGTGTTGTCTTCATCGCTAACCGGCCTTGCATCGCATCCCGGCGGGCGAGTCCACGGCTTAGACTTTCAAGTTGGAATGGCGACTTGTACTGTTCGGCTTTGGCCCACACTGCGGCTGCTCTTCGAAAACCGGCATGCCTACTTCCCGCCTGCTGGTTACCGTCGAGTTCATTCTCTGGGACCCGACCTATCTGACGCAATGGGCGCTCGTGCACGTTCGTGTCCGCTAGCGTACGAATGGACAAGATTCGAAGCCGGCGGTTCCTTGTCAGCCATGCAGATGGCCTTGACAGGCCAGACATTAGCACAGTTAGTTTCCATCTCGGCGGGCCCCAGGCCTCTCCGCTCGGCTCTATCCCTCAGTGGCCCAATGATGGCCGCCTGATGGAGCCATTGGGAATTCTCGTTGGATCGGCGAAGGCACTCGTCCCCTTACCTTCGCATGTCCGCAGGTCATGCCCTTTCCCCGCCTCGAACTCGCCGTTACCATACGCTATTTCGCCCCACGATAGGCATTCAAACTGCTAAGTGTGCCTAGGATGCATGCAGGATATGTAATCAAGCCGCAAGGCTGTCGTTCAACGGGTATCAGAACCTGCCTGCGCAGGACCGGTTTCCCCAACAGACATCCCCCCATATTTGAATGGAGCGTCGAGACTGCCGGTAAACGAAGGAGTGCAAGACCGCAATCAATGCTGGCTTGCAGACGAACCGGTTTCGTTGTCTAGCCGGAATAATGGGACGGCTGTCTAGGGATTCACTCAGCCGGATAGTCATTTTGAGTCTCTCCGCCGACTCGGTGGATCTCACACGTTTTCAGTCATCGCTTTGACGTACATGACCTGACGCAGCTACTCAGGCTCGACCGTCTACACTGCCTTGGGCAAGCCGCATTAACAGAAACGACCAACGCGCCTCTCTCTGCAGTTCACCGGTTGGCCGGGCCAGGGAGGTGTAACATTCGGAATGTTGACGGCATCTTAACGGCTGCTGGTGCTTCCAAATTCCGAGACCTGTCTGCACCGTATCTGGGCAAGGCGGAACAAGGACAGTCTCAAACATGCATATCCAAAGTGGGCCGCCTACAACCGGCGCCGAGGCAGACCATCAAGGCATGCAGCGAGTCCGCAAGTCACTCTACCCGGGCTTCTGCGCTGGAGCTTATCAAACGCATCTCACCCGTGGGTCCGGGCCGTGGATATGCTCTTCTCCACGCCGGGAGTGTCTGACTGTCGAAAACATATGACTATGTATCACCCCTTGGTTGCTGGAGGCTAACCGTTTCTCGCCGAGTAAAGGCTCCACGAATCTGATCTCCATTATCTTGTTGGCCAATCGAATTTCTTCTTCTGTCTATTAGGGCACAGCAGTCTTGCTCTTCTCTCTCTCATCTCGGCCGCCGAGTGCATGTCTGGGAAAACGCACAGGCCAAGGGTGCCGGCAGAGAGCTTTGCTGGTGTAAGACCCCTCCAAAAAAAATAATCCCACCTGCAGCATTTGGACAACACATTGCCCGACCTGACGCATCTCTGCCTAACCCAACTTTCGCAACGTCTGTTTGACGTCGCCCATTCCCCTTGCCCAGCCAACGAAAAGGCCGCTCCAAGAATCGGATCCCACGCCGGCTTTTTTGCAATTCTGCCTAGCGTCATCACGGCTCGTCGGTTTTGTTCGTTGCTGCCCCTCTTGTGGCCCGCGGGTGGTCGATCCCATCAATGGCAACGGATGGCTTAGGTACTTGCTCCTATGCCGATTCGTCGCCTTCTCCGTCCTTGGGCCCTGCCGTTTGTGCAATGTCTCCCACCGTTTCGTTTCGTCTTTAAAGAACACACACCTCATGACCATCAGACTTTTTGCGTTGAGCCGAGCAGTTGTACCCAAATCTCCTCCACCGGTCCAGCCTGTTAGATGCTGTTCCCGTCCTCCCCTTCCCGCAGTCCCGGCCTAGTCTCCGGCGAGAACAACCCCCTGTGCATGGCCCGGCACATCTTCGCCTTCCATCCCACGACTGGCTGGAGTGTTAGGTTCACGCCTCCCCAGACCATCGCTGGACCTTGGCCGTTGAGCCTCCAGTCCTCAGTCCCACCTCGCTTCCTTGCCCCCCCCCCCCCCCCCCCCCCCCCCCCCCGCCCCCCCCCCCCCCCCC
>MU857663.1:45539-124031 GCA_033296725.1 Corynascus novoguineensis
GGATGCTCATCGTGTCCCTCCTTGGAGTTCTGGGCCTAGATCCACGGAGCTGACCGGAGTGGCTCGTTCGAGGCAGGATCCTCTGTCCCGTTTTGCACTCCATGAAACTGGCTCCACCAATGCAAACGGTGATGGTCGAGCCTGGCATATGCAACCTGTTTTGTTACTCTCTTCTCTGATCAATCGAAACATGTTTCTAGGCCAATCCTAGGCTATCTTGTCGGCCGACCCTTCGAGATCAGCCGTTCTGCCATCCCACCCTCTCTTCTGGTTGGCTTAATCACTATGAAGGGTGTTTGGCTAGAGGTGTGGCTCGATGAAGCTGGCCAGTCCTCGTCACCTTCAACCCTCATCACATCCTTCGTCCCCCTGGTCTTAAGCGGGGTCAAGCTGTCCTTGGGTGAATAGACCCATCGGTTCATAATCTTCTCCGAGCCGTGATGGCGACATGTTGTTGGCAAGAGGGGTCTTGGAAAGGTATAAATTGGGTGCTCGTTGACGGAGTGGAGGTAAGTTCTTCTTTCTCCTTTTCCTTCACTTCTTCTCCTCAAGAACAAGGACACAAAGAGCCCAAGGCATACCTTGTCACTTTCACGGAAAACTCTAAGTGACAGCCCCCCCCCCCCCCGGACAAACAACCACTTTTGTACTTGCACCATACACCACTGGCCACAAACCTCGTCACACCTTCCTCTCAATAACTGTTTGCCTACCCATCTTCACAAAGCCTACCTTACCATGTCTGCCTCCTACTCCCCTCAGTATTACGCCACCGGGTCCCTTCCCATCCCGCCTAGCAAAGGGCAATATCAATACCCAGGCAGCCAGCCGTACTACCCCGGCGACAGCCACTACTCGGTTTCGCCCCCCGAGGATCTTGACGACCTGGACGCCTCAGTTAGCTCGGCATCGGGCTACGGCAATAGCTACTCGGTGGACACGACGACCACGGCCAGCTACGCCGGCAGCAGCCAGGGCGAGTATGACCACGTCAGCAGCGCTGGCTCGGCCAGCGGCATCGACCTGAACGAGTACATGCAGGAGCGGTTCGCGGCGACGTTTGATCCGCTGGCGCTCGATAAGTGCACCGCCAAACAGGCGCAGACGTGAGTTCCCTTTCCCCTTTTTACATTTCCGGAAAAGTAAGGCGCAGAAGCGAGCGGCGAGTACCAAAGTACCAAAGTCCAGGAGAGCTTGTTTCTTGCTTCGCTTGCGTCGAAAAAATGGATACTGTTTGCAACAGAAAGGAAAACCCGAGCCACAAAACTCTACTGACGCTCAAACGAATAGATCCGGCCACCTGAACGCCAAGCACCGCGAGCTGCTCGAGCTCCAGGCAAAGGCGCAGGCTCGCTTGGCCAAGACGCGCGCGCGATTCGCGCAGGGACTCGAGGACGCGCGTGAAGTGCGTAACGACCTCGAGTGGACGCAGAAGAAGGTCACGTAAGTGGTTGGCCCCTTCCTAACGGACGCCGAAGATATCTGCGGTCGGGAACAAATCTGAGGCTATTCGCGAAGAGAATAGCTCAGACCGCAGAGTTTGTGGTGCTTGTAAGAGAAACTCGAGCTGACCAATGCAAAATCACCAGATCCCTCAAGGCCAAGGCGTCAAAAAAGCACTCCAAGGAGTACGCAAAGGCGCGGGCGCGCTACCCGTCCCCAGATATGTACTGATTTCGCGTCAACGCTATTTTACTGGTCGCGTTGTCGGTTTTCGGGCGTTCTGGGGTCTTCTGTGTTTTTTATTTTTTTTTATTTTATTTTTTTGTTTCCCAGCGATTCCCCACAAGAGGCAAAGGAGAGCGAGAAACATCTGGCAGATTTTGAGCCGCATCTGCAAGTACCACATTTGTTTTGGTTCTGTGATTAACGCGCGTGCAGGTGGAGGAGGTGTGAGCAGAAGCGAGAACGGGGGGAAAGGGGAGGGGTGAGAGGAAGAGCCTCGCGAGAAAGGTGACGTTCTCGGCCGAAAATGCACACTCACAAGGCTGCCAAACTCCGCCCTCAGCCTTAGCGTTCGCGCTCGCTCCACCGTTTAACCGTTTTCTCACGGCCGCGCGTTAAACGGCGGTGCACGAAGAGACAGACGGGAGGGCGTGTGGGAGCAATGAAGTTGGGCTGCAGTTCTGCAGGTGTGCCGAGATCTCGCATGCGCACACCCTCCCTTCCCCGTTTCCGTCTGACGCATACACTACACCACGCATGGACGGGTTTCGCGACGGCGCGACCCGCGGGCCCACACACCATCCGCTCATGGCTCTGCGCGATCTGCGCATGCCGGGCGGCTGTTTCACACACGAGGTCATGACTTATGATTGGGCAGGGCGATCAAGGGGGTATTCTCTTTCTGGAAACGGGGAAGTCAGTTTCTGGTGTTATACTGGGTTCCTTTCTGTTTCTCGGCAGTAGGGTGGTCAAAAGTACTGGTACGGCGCTCGCTTTCACCCCCTCCCCCACACCCCCCCGTCTCGACACACCCCCCGGGGCGGGTCTTCCGGCGGGTGTGTAAGCCAGGCGGGTAGCGGGGGCGATCAGCCACGCGTCTGGCTGCAGTCCGCCGTTAAGCCCCTGTGCAGCGGGCGGTGGGTTAGCTAGCGGATCCGGGTCTTTGGGACGAGCAGCATGGGGCGGCGGGTGGGCTCCTGTGTGGCGCGTGGTGCGCCCCCGCTTGCGCCTAGCTTGGGAACACAGGACCAAGCTCGGACGCCGAGCGGTGGGCGATCAGCGAGCCGGACACGTGAAGGGGCTGGCTTACTGTTGTGCTGCCATGAAGGAGATGGAGGGGTGGGTTTTCCCATTCTGGGGCTCCGAGAGGTCTTCTCTTGCATTGATGAGGGTGGTTGGACTGTATGACATGGCTAGGGTGGATCTCTGTCCGGGTTGGTCAGGTGGATTTCACGTGTTCTTTATGAAGGCCGTCTAGTCTTTCCGTAGGATGTGAAAAACGGTGGATTGTGACTCCCGTTTCCCTGGCCATGACCCTTCCCCGTGACCCAACCCCTAGGCCACTGCCTAATAATAACGACCCCTCCCCCAGTGCCAGAACGGTAATCCCGGATCACTAGCGACACTGTGCATGTTCTATCTGTCCCAGATTTCAGCTATCAAGGCCGTCAGGTGGAGCAGTTTTACCTAAGACGGTCGCCGTGAGGTTGGGGGCATTGACGTGTGACAACCCCTGAGTCGTCACGTGATAGCCCTTACCCTTTGTCTTCCTCTTTGCGCTTGCTTCTCTTCCTCAATTCCACCCCTAACTTAACGAGGTGACAGTGTCCGAGTCAAAAGCAGCATCTATACCACCTTTGACCGGCAAGGCTCTCCATCTCTCAACCAGTAGCGGCAGCACCGGCAGCGGCAGGAGCAGCAACTCCCTCCTCCGCTCCTTGCCCAACTGAATCCCCTTCTACCGCTTGCTGCTCCTTCTGAACCGGCTTGTTGGACCGGTCCCAGAACCGCGCCAGCCACGTTCCCACCGGCTCCAGCCCCTTGAACCGCTCCATACCCTCCCACGGGTTCTCGTTGCTGCTGGGGTCGTAATAGTCGACGTACCAGAGCGGGTTCCGCGTGCCGCCTGAGCCGCCACCACGTCCGCCACGGGCACCTCCTCGTCCTCCGTGGGCACCTCCACCTCGGCGGGGGAAGGAGCCTTGCCCCATTGTCGCATAGTCACCGCGATTCCGGGGCCAAGCTGCTGCTGCTGGTTGGGGAGCATCTGGCAGTGTTGTTGTAGTCGTTAATCCCGAGGGCGTTGGGGCCGCTGGGGGCGCGTCGGGGTCGGTGACTGCAGCGGTGGTGTTTAAGGCGAGATTCTTGTTGTCATCCTCCGAGTCGGCGTACGTGATATCATCTGTAATTGCTGGTGGATCTGCCTCAGCCTGGGTTCGGTCCGCTGCGAAAGCGGGCTCGCGGAATGCGATGACGGCTTCGTCGCGATGAGGGTTGAAGCGCCGCTTCTTAGACGGGCGATTATCATTGCTGTTATCAATAGGCTTGGCGCCGCCAAAGCTGCTAAAGCCTAGGGTTGCGGCCATGGCAGCGTCCTCTGCGACTTCATAGTCGTTGGCGTTGTTGGAGCCGAATTCGTCCTCGGCAAGGTCGATCTCCTCTGGGTTTGGGCCCGACATGTTGTCCGTGAGAAGTGGCTAAGTGCCAAAAGTAATGTGGATGGCTTGGCTGCGGGAGGGTAGAGAATCGATAAAGTCATGTGCAGCTGTGGAAAACCAAAATGAGATGCGTGAACGATGAACGAAAGCGAAATAAAAGACAGCAAACTGAGGGAATGTAATTCTTTTTTTGAGCCGCCCGTTTGCGCTTAATTGCTCTCTCTTGAAAGTGGGCACCTCCTATACAATATGTCGGGCGCCGCCGAATAAGTTCGGCTGCTTAAAGAAGTCTAAGCATCTTCGAGCTCTGAAAGATGAATTCAGTCGACAAAAAGAGCAGACATTTGATGTCGTTCTCAGCCTTGTGGGGCTTGCCAAAAGCAGTCGCTGCTAGCCCCAATTGGATGGGAAGAGATGTAATTGCACAGTATCAATTCAAGTCAATGGCCTCGTTAAGAGAGATGGAGCCAGAGGGAGCTGCTGTCTATAGAGCAGTTCTGCGAAATAGCCAAAGTATAAAAGTGAATAATAAATTAAATGTACATAACATTGATCAATAAGAGACAGGATATAATTTCTCACATCAAATCCAAAGCGCTTGGCGACCTCGCAGAGCCCTGTTGTGTAAGTCGAGGCATGTCCCTCTGCACTGTGTCCTTGGTGTCTCAGCTTGCGCACGGTTCCTGCAAGTGAGCTCCTAGCCCTCGACCCAAACTTAACCATTCAACCTTCAAATCAATCGTTCTCGACGGTTTCCCCCCAAAATTTATATTTATCACTTATTCTCATCTTTCCACGACATCACCAGATCTCCAATTCATCAAACCAGCACCATGACAACCCCAAACCCACCCCAACCTATCACCATCCGCCTCCCCTCCAAGTACAGCACATCATCATCATCTACATCGTCAACAACATCCTCCTTTACTCCGCCGTCTCTCTCCTTTCTAAGGCGCACCTGGTCGGTGACCCACTCGACCCTCAAGATGTGGCGCTCCGCCCGCAACGTGCGCATTACCTACGGCTCGCTCCCACCTTCAACCTCCCCTTCCACAAAAAAAGGGAGTGGAAACGGAAACGGAAATCGCAGGGAGTGTCTCTCGGACACGGTCGAGTATGAGGCGCTCTCAGGCTCGGGACGGGTCAAGCGCGTCCTGGGCACCGATACGGCGGCCGCGGGTGTGGAGGAGGGAAAGCAGGGGGGCACGGGGGCCTGGGACTGGCGCGGCAGCGGGTGGCTTTTTTTTGTGAGCAGCCACTGGGAGGTGCTCGGGTGGGGGGAGCGGAGGGAGCAAGGGCTCGGGCCCAACGGGGAGGAAGAGGAGGTGGTGGCTGAGAGGTGGGTCGTGACATGGTTCGCGCCGACCCTGTTCACGGCCGAGGGAATTGACGTCTACAGTGACCGGAAGGAGGGCGGGAGTGCGGCGCTGGTGCGGGACGTGCTAGCTGAGCTCGGGAAGGTGTGCGAAGGCAAGGGGAAGCTGGGGGAGATTGTGGCACGAGAGATGAAGGAGGTGGCCATTCGATTGCCGTGGAAGGAGTCTTAAGAAACGTATTGGAGGTTGCTTTTGTTTGAATTGAGAGGGGATATCATGATGGACTAACTGTTACCTGCGCTCGATCCGATGCTTGCCTCTGTCCTTGTCATGGTCGTCTCGTCTTGAGGGCCGGTGAGATCGGTCGCCGGTTTCGTGGTGAACCCTCTCGTGTCTATCTTCTTCCCGCCGCCCTTCCCTACTACCATTTCGGTGCCCGTCTTCATAGTCCCGCTGGGAACCCTTCCGCCTATCAGCCCGGTCTCTCTCATCCCGGCTATCCCTTCTCCCTTCGCGACTGCGGTGTCGTTCCCGTCCACTTGGCCCATCATCGCGCTGCCGACGTGAGCGCTCCCGCCTGCTAGATCCACTGTCCCCATTTGGGCTATCACGCCTTCGCTCCCTCCTCCCGTCATGTCTCTTTGTCACCTCTCCCTTCTTTTTCTCCTCCTCCTCCTCCTCCTCCTCCTCCTCTTTTCTTCTCCTCCTCTTCCTTTCCCGTCTCCTCTCCTCCCTCTCCAACTCCCTCAGATCCCGCTCTCTCTCCTCTGCTTCCCGCCGCCGTTCTTTCTCCAGCTCTCTCACCATCTTGGCCCCCTGCTTCATCATGGCCAGCGGGTCGCTCGCGTCCAGCCTCGCCACCGCCCTCTGCTTCCGGCTGGGATCTTCCTGCCCAAACACATTCCTGGTGGTCACTGGCGCGGCCCGAGTCTCACGTTCCTGAGAAGCGTACCACGGCCCGCCGTCCGTCAGACCCCGACCGTCCCTGCCCGCAGCGTTGACGAAGCGCATCTGGTACTGGTCCTTGAGCTCCCTCTCTCTGCGTGCAGCCTCGTCATTGTCGGCATCGTTGTCATTGCCCTTTTCGCCCCCGCGGCGCGAAGAGGAGGAGAAGGGTTCTGGGGGCGGCGGCGCGAAGAGGGTCAAGTGGCCCTTGTCATCGACGAGCGAGGCGGGCGCGGCGGTGGTGAGCTCTCGCGCTGCACGGTCACCAGCTGCTACACGCTCGCGCGCAATGCGCATCTCAAAGTCAGTGTCGTCCTCGCCGCGGCGCTTGCGCTTGCGCCCGGCTGCAATGGCGCCATAGTCGTCGCGGTCGCGGTCCCGGGATGAAGATGGTGGCAGAGGTTGACGATCGGGCTCCGAGTCTTCGAGAGGCGGAGGCACCTCACCGCGCAAAATGGCTAAGCGACGTGCCGCGTCAATCTCTTGCATGCGCTGTTCCTCGGCTTCTTCGCGGGCCTGTGCTGCAGCCTCGTCGCGCTGCACGCGGGCGATGTTGGCGGGATTGTAGACGTTCCATGACTTCTTGCCGAGCAAATGTCTGTCATCCTGTCAAAATCGTGATGTTGCAGCGAGCTGAAATGCGGCACTTACAAAGGCATGATGGGTTGATGGCGGTAATCGGCAACCTTGAGCTGGACTTGAAAGGAGGAGGACCTGCAGACAAAAGTCGATGCACCTTGATGGCCAAATGAAGAGCTAGTGTACTACAGCGGCATCTCGACGGCTGAGCGGGGCCTGCTACCCCACATTGTGGCACCGTTGGATGATGAGATGCCAAGAGGCAAGCCCGCGGTGAGCTACACTAAAACCCCACCGCCCCCTGGAGACAATAGGAGCGTTGCGTAATTCCCTGTTCAGCGGCCAGCCACCCCTGGTCGCAGCTCAGTGAAACGCCGTCTGTCCCAACATTTGAGAGCTGCGACGAGCAACCGCCAACACCTTTTTTCTTTCCTATAGACCATTTTGCTTGTTTGAATCAGCAACTATTCACACCGGTGGCACGGATTAATTAGCGCCTGGACAGCGCTACCTCAAAAAGCCCAAATTCGCCTCCAAAGGCCACGTCGTCACGTATCCGCTCGAATTCGACCCCAACCTCGACCCTGACAAACACACCCCCCCCCCCTTTCTCAAGTTTTCTATCGTCTCGATCTAGGCAGCCACACGCGCGGCCAAAACACGATTCCTTCTCTCTTGACCATCGTTTTTCCGTCGGTTTCGACTATAAGCCGCCGTCATGGACCTGCGCAACAATCTCTTCAGCAAGCCAGCGCCCCGCGGAGGGGCTCCCGGTCTCCCTGGACGTCAGGTCCAACGCCCTCCAGGAGGAGACCCTGGAGCGTACCCACCTGCTCCCGGTGGCTACAACTCTTACGGGGGACGCTCCCCCGCGCCTGCGCCTGCGCCCGCACAAGCACGACCGCAAAACCCTCCTGGCGCGGGTGGCGGATACGGGGGCGGATATGCTGAACCCCGCGGCCGACAGGTGCGGCTGAGGCTGGCAAAAGTCGAGGACAAGACATTGCAAGCACAATACATTTTTGGCAATATGTAAGTCGGCTAGCTGCTTCATTGTGCCCTCGGGTTGCCGTGCGCCGTCGCTGATCTGACTAGCTGCGCTGTGTCGCCCAACGACTTTCCTCCCTCGCGCGACGGCACTGACATCTACATCCGCCTGACTGGTAACCAACTCCGCGGCGATTACGTGGTCACGGCGCGTCCCACCCCCGGCTTCCCCGACGGCTGCATCAGCCTGTCGGATCCCCAGCGGACATGGTGTAGCATCGGCATGATGGATGAGGTCATCGGCGAGTTGTATGACCCCTTCAGCCGTGGCGGCCAGGTGTATATCGGCTCCTTAGACGTTGAGGTGGGCTTCGCGTCGGCGAGAAAGATTGTGGAGACCCCGTATGACCAGGACGAGCTGGCCGCCCTGTTCCTCAGGAACTTCCAGAACCAGATCTTTTCACCAGGCCAGAGGCTGCTTCTCGATGTCCAGAACGTTCCCCTGGCTATCATGGTCAAGACGGTGACCCTGACCGACCTCACCATGCAACAGAGACAGTCCGACGAACCCGCAACACGCAGCGACCCGCAAGCCCGGGGCATCCTCACAAACCAAACTAGCATTGGCTTCTACAAGGATGCCAGGTCACCCATCAAGCTCAAGGGGTCCAATAAGCGGCCGGCCGCCAACGCCATCATCAGCCCCGACTTCAAATTTGAGGACATGGGCATTGGTGGTCTAGACACCGAGTTCTCCACCATCTTCCGCCGTGCCTTCGCCTCACGCATCTTCCCGCCGGGGCTCATTGACAAGCTCGGCATCATGCACGTCAAGGGCATGCTACTGTACGGACCACCAGGGACGGGCAAAACGCTCATTGCCCGGCAGATCGGCAAGATGCTGAACGCCAGGGAGCCCAAGATTATCAACGGTCCTGAGGTGCTGAACAAGTACGTCGGGCAAAGCGAGGAAAACATCCGTAAGCTCTTTGCCGACGCCGAAAAGGAGTACAAGGAGAAGGGCGACGAGTCCGGGCTCCACATCATCATCTTTGACGAGCTGGATGCCGTCTGCAAGCAGCGAGGCTCGGGTGCTGGCGGCGGCACGGGCGTGGGCGACAGTGTGGTCAACCAGCTGCTGTCCAAGCTCGACGGTGTCGACCAGCTCAACAACATCCTCCTTATCGGAATGACCAACAGGAAGGACATGATTGACGATGCCTTGCTGCGCCCGGGTCGTCTCGAAGTCCAGATTGAGATCTCGTTGCCCGACGAGTTCGGCCGGTCCCAGATCCTCAAGATTCACACTTCCAAGATGAAGGAGAACAACGTCATGGGTAGCGACGTTGATCTTGCCGAGCTGGCCGCTCTCACCAAGAACTTTTCGGGTGCTGAGCTCAGCGGTCTCGTCAAATCGGCCACGTCATTCGCCTTTGCGCGGAACATCAAGGTCGGCACCATGGCCAGCGTCAGCGAGGACGTTGTCAACATGAAGGTTGTCCGACAGGACTTTCTCAACGCCCTGGAGGAGGTCAAGCCCGCCTTTGGTGCCGACGGCGCCGAGCTTGAGGATGCTCTCCCGTACGGCATCATCCACTTCTCGCAAAGCATCCCCGCGATCCTCAACGACGGCCTGCTGTACGTCGAGAATGTGCGCCAGCAGGAGAGGCTACGGCACACCTCGGTGCTGCTGCACGGCCCGCCGGCGAGCGGCAAGACGGCGTTGGCTGCGCACATTGCCATGAAATCGGACTACCCGTTCATCAAGATCATCACCCCGGCCTCCATGGTTGGCTTCCGGGATGAGGTGGCCAAGAAGGACCATCTCCACAAGATCTTTACCGACGCCTACAAGTCTCCTCTGAGCATGCTGATCATTGGTACGTCTCCTTCTCCTTGAGTCTTTCTCTTTTCTCTTTTTTTTTTTTTTTTGGTTTTTGTTTTTGTTTTTGTTTTCGAATGGCATACTGAACTGACACACTACTGTTCCCAGACAACATCGAGCGCCTCATCGAGTGGAACCCCGTTGGCCCGCGCCTCTCCAACAACATTCTGCAGGCCCTCGTCACCCTGCTCCAGACGCCGCCGCCCAAGGGCCACCGTCTCCTCATCCTGGCCACGACGTCGCAGCTGTCTGTCATGGAGCAGCTCGACGTGACGACGGCCTTTGACCGGCAGATCCGCGTGCCCGCAGTGCAGGACGCGCGCGAGCTGGCGGCCGTGCTGGGCGAATCTGGCGCCTTCGAGAGCCCCGAGGACGTGAACCTGGTGCTCAATCGGGTGCGCGAGTACAGCGGCGGCAACTCGGACCGCATCGGCGTCGGCATCAAGACCATCCTGACCACAGCCGAGACCGCCCGCCTTAGCGCCGAGCCCGCCGAGTGGTTCGCTGAGCAGATCGCCACGCAGATTGCAAGGTATAATCCCTATTCGGGAGTGAGCGGGAATTGAGCGAGAAAAGGATAGCACAAAGAGGGAGAGGGTTAGGGTCGAATAGAATATTTAACATTTATTGACGGTCAGTTGCTCTGCCATTACCATCTTCTGTTGTGATGTGTCATTGCCCATCTCTGCTCATCCTTCATTCTCTTGCATTCGGAAATGTCGGGTGAAATGGATCGGCCTACTTCTCGTCCCTTCGTCTCCCCAGTCGTGCACCTCCATGCCTTGCCAGGGAAGGACCACCTTCACACCAAGGAGCTACGGATCTACGGATACAACCATTTTCCTGCACCACAACAGCATACCCCGCTAGCGCCAACATGGCCAAGCGGGAAAGTGTACGACGCACAACACAAGAGGTCGCCTGTCCGGCACTTGGTGTAGGACTGGTGCGTGAGGATAGGCCCCGCCTGTGTTTGCTGAAGCTTCTTCACTTTTGGCCATCTTTGAACCGAATGCATGCTCCTCCCACTTGAAATTTGACCGTTCTTTTTTTTATTATTATTATTTCTTCCCAATCCCGACTTCCCTCTATCCTACAGCCCAATTTTCACATGCTCGTCATGTCACCGCTTGGTAAGCGCTTAACTAGTGAATTTATATGTTGATCGCTGCCTTTGATGCACACTCGCGACTTCGCGACTCTCCACCGCACTAAGAACACGTGGTTGTACGGGGAAGACTCTCCACCGTCCTCTTTCGGATTGACGTATATACTCCGTACGCAACGCTAGCAAATCTCGCGGAAATGGGGAGAGGAAGGCAGACGCTAGCTGCAGATCATCCACTGCGCTGGGTCTCGTGGTCTTGCGGCAGGAAGCACTAGTGTCTGATGAGCACGCAGAGCACGGGAAAAGCTCACTTACATCATGAGCAGAATCAACCCTCCGTGTGTACATAGATCCATACACTTGGAGTTTTTATTTTTCCCGAACGTGGCGAGTGGATGCTATCGCTCACTTGGGCACGTGGAAAGCTGGGCAAAGGGCTCGACGGGGGCGCCGACTTCACCTGCGACCCCCAAAGACGAGATTGGCACAAGTGAGTGGGGGTATAGGCGAGGTACCTAAGTAGACAATTTGTACTGGTATATGGTGTACCTGAATGTATAACTCGTCTGCTATGAATGCGTGCCTTGCATGACGCAATTGAAAAAGATACCTGAAAATGTCATCACACGGCTGCTCGTCAGGGGCAAAAACACTTGATTGGGTAAAAAAGGGATAGGAGACGGGGACTGGGTATCATGTTCGGCGACTTGGGCTTCTTGGGTGGTATTTGGGCGGGAATAACTAGGGTCCTGTGTTGCACTGCGTGCGCATGATGATGAACCTGATAGTTCATTCAACTCGGATGTTTCTCCTTTATTTTTTGACGCAGGATGTTTTTGGGCACTCTGATGAAAATGAGCAATCCCCACGAGGAGAATGGGGTTGTCAATGCAGAGGGACTGCTCGAATAGTCTCATTGGGAACCTTGAGGGTCCGAGACATGCCATTGCGGCGGTCGGGAACGGCGCCACCGCCCCGTCCACTTAGGGAAGGGGAGGATCATCGGTTCATGGTCATGACCTTCGGCGGGGTAGTTACTTCGTACCCTCAGTGAGCGCAACAACAGTTGCCAAGCCAACTCGTCGATCGCTATTCGGTGGATCCTTATGAACCAGAGGTTGACCGTCCGTTGGCTTGAAGATTGAGTGTTTCGGTTGCGTCCAGATCAGGTTTTGCTGATGAGCATGGCAAGCGGTTTCCCGTATGTACACTACCGTACCATATTGTCGTGTAGGCTAAAAACTCTCCCTTTGGCTTTCCCGGAAATCGGACGTGGGCAGGCTGCATGTTTCTCTGGATAGTCACGGGTCGGGAAGTTGCCGGAGGGCCGCATAATGCAGGTTGCAGGCTGCAGTCGATGACGATGTGGGGGGTAAATCACTGATCGGGAGGTTAATTCTGTGGGATGCATCCATACTACGAACGATTACCGGAAAGTTGGGAGATCTTTGTCGTCCATAGGTACTTCGTGTTCCGGCTCCCTGGTCACGCATACATTGTATACACTGCATAATATGTCAGCCTTGCTCAGCCGCTGTTGCGCAACGTGGAGTTGGATGCGCACGGAAAGCCGCATGGCGTCCTGTCATCAAAGACGTCACCGGCCTCGAAGCGCCACAACCGCCATGTCTGCGCTGGTCGGCACCGGAGGAGTGGGAGGCCTGGGGTTCACTCAACCTGGCAGATCGGGTATCCAACTAATCATGCCCAAAAAGTCGCGTTTCTCCACCTCGAGTTTGGTTCCAACACGGCGGGCCGGCCTGGAAAAGACCATTTCGTTCCTGCCTGCGCCATGCTCAAGCGAAGTTTTGTCCCTGTCGGTCGTCCATCAAACCCGGCCAGCTGGGAAATGAGGCCAAGCCAAGCGAGGCCGGGAGCTGTTCCGGTGAAGCCACTCAACCCTTAACCTGGAACTGGACTCCACCGCCCTCAAGGAAGACCCCAGCGAGGTCCAGGTCCTACCGTAGTAAATTGGTGCCGCTTGATCCCAGCCACGGCACTCGCTCAAACCGGTCATGGCGAAACCGGGAGCGTAGATTGAGACTCGAAAGAGGCGTTGCAGGCGGAAGCGAAAAGTTATGCGCCAGGCGGTGCTGCATCCGATACCGCCAAAAAAAAAAAGAAAACAAAAAGAAACAATAAAATAATGCATTTGTGTACGGATCCGTAAGTTAAGACCTGCAAAAGGGCGTTGGAGCCGGGTGTCGAGTCGCTGCAGCCTCCAGCCCTTCGCCGGTCTCGCTGGAAATGCACGAGAGGTGCATCAATGGATTGGGACCCAGGAAGCTCCGCTTAGGCAGTGCGCTTTAGGACACTAACCTTAGCTCGAACCGTGCGCGTGGTACTTTTCCGTCTGCTCCTTCGCCCATAGTGTATTTGCAGATTTGTGCGTCCAATCGATCGTGGCCGCCAAGGAATCTTATCACGTCAAATGCAGGTCTAGAGCGTAAGCCGATGCGCTTTTACCTGCATATTCCTGTGTAACTAGTGGGGAGTGCGTCGTGTAAGGTTAGCGAAGTTTGCTCAGGAGTAAGGGGCCAATTGCCACCTCAGCATTGGTTGGCGAGCAAGACCGTCAATCAGTGCACTTGCGGCTCCATCATCTCTCACCCGTCTTCCAACAAGAGGCGGTTCATCAGATCTCCTTCTTTTTGCCTGCAGCGCAAATCTGGAAAGGTGGGTTCTGCCTGGCTCGTCCCAACTCTCAGAGGACCCCACCCCTCAAATTGCCTAACCGGGCGTGCCGGGGCAGGCGAGGCCCACGACCCTGCTCTTGTGATGGCAGGGGTAAACAAGAGCAAGTAGCATGGATGTGCCGCTCTGCTTGCCAGCTTCCCCACTCGCCGATCAACTGGTTGCTCTCCCGTCCCAAGAACTGCACTCGACCTCTCCCTTCTCGGATTCACCACTGCGCATTTCACTAGCGTGCACTCGCAAACCCAGTGTCTCGGTTCGCTCTAAGAGACCGACGAACAGCCAACAAGACCCCTATCCCTGTTATTCTTATTCTCTGCTTCTGGCGCGTTTGCAAAACGCTTTATGGCGCCGAACCGGATCTGCGACTCCTCCCGACCGCTCCCGCCTCTTTTTTTCCCTCGTTAGCTCGGGCGTGTCTCCTCTCTCCGCTTTCCCGCGCACGTTTAGCTAACTAACTAAACGCAATCCGGAAGACAACGGAACTGCCGCACATCATAGCGTTCGTTCCTGGTCGCTCTTCTCCTGCTCACCACTTCTGGAGTAATTCGTCTTGGACCAAACACTTTCCAATCATGCGCCAGTGTTGACCCTCGATGTGTTCGATCCAAGACCGCTCCGCCCACCGGCAGCAGGAGTAGCAGAAGCAGTAGGATTGGGTTATAGTAGCCAGTTCTCTGCGCCGCACGACAGGCAGGACGGACGGGCGCGATGAATTTCAATCTCGTCACGTCCACTGAGGCGACTGGGCCGGTAGTACGCCCGCGCCAGCAGCCACCACCACCAAACGAGGTCCCGTTCTGGGCTCCAGCACCCCCAGAAAAGGCTCTAGTCCGACAACCGCCGAGGTTCGGCAACAGCGTCAAGCGAGCAAAGACGCAGCGCAGTACAGCAAAGCCTCGGGCATTGGCCGGCTCGCAGACGAAGCCGTTGTTGCCTCTAACCGAGCGCGCGTCGCACGATGAGAACCTAGGGGGGCGGCGGGCAAGGAAAGGCAGTCAGGACGAGGACAAGTGGGATATCACACCTGACGGTGGTTCGGCCGGTCGCGAAGGCAGGCAGTTTGCCGTCGCCAACGTTGGCAACAATGGCCGCATATATCTGAGGTAGGGCAGAAGATGTGCTTTGCAGCAGCTGCAGGCCGCCTCCCATCCCCCCACCGCGCACATGGTCTCGGCCGAAGCGCTTGCTGACATGTTCGCAGGCCGACCGTCCGCCCCGCACATCAGCGGTACCCTCAGCCACCATTTGTTTTCCCCATGACGCCCCCAAGCACCGCCGGCTTGGAGGCCATGGCTCCGGAACAACGCCTGGACCCCGACGCCCACCGCCATTTGCTTACCCGCGAATGGACGCCATCGCATCCCCCATCATCATCATCACCCAGTATCGGGCGTGGAAATTCGGGCGAGAAGCAGATCAGGATCCGTCAGAGGCACCGCCGTGCCATGTCCGACTCTACAATACCAGACGCTAGCGTCGCACGAGAATCCGAGCCGGGGGGGTTCAAGGTGGTCATCACGCAGCCAGGTGACGAAGAAAGGCCGAGGACTGTTGACGAGATGGACTTGAATCGCCCCCCCGTGTTAGAGGTGGCCATTCCGCCTTGGAGGATAGGCACGCCGAGGTTTAGCATACGAGGGACGCCGTATATTCGAGGCTCTTCGTACGCCCCAAGCGAAGAGGTCCGCTCAAGCAGCACTTCGTTCCTTCGCCTCACCCCTCTTGATGGAACGTCGAGCAACTCCAGGAAGCCGAGCTTCTTCCGCCTGTCGGGGACGCCATCCCCTTCTGCTGGGTTCTCCGATCCTTTCGACCGTGGCTCAGTTCGTACTCCCGCTCGTCTACGAGCCACCTACATGCCACCCCATCTAGTCATCGAGCCCTGCATGTTCGACGCATTGACTTTCAAACCAACCTGCGATGACCGCACCATTGTTCGGTACTCGGCATCCGGCTCCGTGACGGCAGCCTCTCCTCCTCGACTAGTCGCCGAGATCACGTCTCCCAGTTTCGTCGACTACGAACTGCTATCCGACTTCTTTCTCACCTACCGCTCCTTTCTCGAACCGTCCGACCTTCTCCGCATGCTCTTTGCGCGACTGCGCTGGGCGCTCAGCAGGGTTGACGAAGTTGGCCAGGTGGTGAGGGTTCGCACTTTTGTCGCCCTGCGCCATTGGATCCTCAACTACTTTATGGACGATTTTCTGGTCGACTACAACCTCCGTGTCACATTCTGCAGCCTATTGAACGACCTTGTCGGTGAATTCCTGCGGGATGCAAAGGCGCCTAAAGTACCACTCAAAATCCTGGCCGAACTGAAGAAGTGTTGGCGGAGGGTCTGCGCACAGTTTTGGGACGGTCCCGAGTTTGACACCTCTCTCGGGCCCGAGATTCGCGTCTCTCCTGGAGGAATGCCCGGAAACCGCGACTCACAGTTGAGCCCAGCAGCCTGGTTGGAAAACGACACACAAACACCCCAGCTCGAAGATCTGATATTCCCCGTTGACCCACGCAGCCACGCGAGTTTCTATGGCGGCGTGGCAATTGCCGGGAACATTGATGCTGTTGTTGCCGGAGACCGCCCAGCCACGCCAGAAAACGTGGCTGATGGCGAGGGAATGGAGCGGAACGGCGCCATCTCGCCAACCAGCATCACCAGCGTGGATGCGGTCTCGTGCTCGTTTCCGACTAAAACCGGCCGAGCGATGCGCCCAGGTGCCGGTTACCCGATCGCACATCCAGTTAAGCCTGGGCCCGTGAACAATGCCGATCCGGTCGCTACCACACCGCGCGCTCTGGTTGGCAAGCGTGCCCGGCAGCAGCAGCAGCAGCAGCAGCAGCAAGCTCACAAGCGGAATGTCAGCCTCAGCGATTCTTTGCGGGATCACCCAAGTACAATGGAGCAGGGTCTCTACAAGAATGCCGAGTTTCTCCTGGCCCTCCCGTATGCAGGGAGTTTGGTGCGCGGCGAGTTCCTGCCGCCCTCCAAGGCCCTCATCGAGGTTCATCCACCTGGTGTGAATGGCAGGCAAACTACGGTGTTTCAACCAGGCCAGGTCGGGCTATCCAAGGGTGACGCAGATCCGTCAGCCATGTCCGGACAAGGGATGAAGAAGCTTCTGGGAAGCGTACGGCGGGCGCTGAGTACCAAGGGCCAGCACTTATCACCAAACCAAGGCACCTTCATCGACATCTCTCCAATCGGACCCAGGGGCGCCACCACAAACAGGCTCCCCGGCACTCCGATAGTACCACAGGCGCAGGGTCGTCAGAGCCGCGGCCGTCCGCCTGTGAGAATCGATCTGCTCGGTGCCGAAGTTGCCGAAGATTTCAAGAAGGCGGTCCGAGAAGATTCGCAGGCTCAGTCCGAGCAATCCGAACAACCACAGCCTCCCGCTGAGAACCAACCGCAGAATGGTACAGTTGATGCCTTGGCCCCGGGTCTGCGCAGGTCCACTATGCCTCTCTCGAACGACTTTGTGTTTACCCGACCTACGAGCGACATGGGCATCACTGCTGGCAGCAAATCTATCGTCATTGTTGATGATACATCCCTCCCATCCGACTACCCCGCCATGACAGGAGCTTTACCAGCAGTTAACCCATCCATCGAGGCATTTGCTGAACCCTTCGTGCCCAAGGGGGCGGATCCGACACCCCCAAACACGCCGCCAGGTCGCCCTATGGGAACCCCAAGAGAGTCCTCGTACATTCTTGGCCAGCATATACAACATCAGTCCCTGTCAGCTGATCCGCTGCACCCCTTTGTCCCGGATATGGAGACCTTGGGACGAAGTGAGCGTCCCTCCGAGGACCAGACCTGCCCTTCGTTTAGTCTCTGGAACGGGGGTTCAAGTCAGCGATCTTTCGACGATGGGAAAGAAGATGCAAGGCAGCCATCACGCCTATCGTTCGAATCGCATCGCCCGGAGGAACATATTCGCCCTACATCTATCGCTAGCGGCAGCCTTCGCCACCTGACCGCTCGCAGCTTTGATGCTACCACCGTATCGGGCGAGACAATCGACGATTCCACTCCGGTCATGGTTCCCCAGCCCCTTCGGGTCCTCAGGAGAAGACCGGGCGGTGACCTCCGCGCCGTCGCTAACGTAGGCGAGCTGGATCCGTCTCCGCTCAGGAGATCGCGATCTGTCGCCTCTTTGACAACCTACAGCGACTCTATCCGCAGCTCGTATCTCCGCAGCGCGGCTGGGGACTCAAGTGGCTATGTTGATGTGGTCGCCAGCGATTGCTCTCCCGGCCACGCCGAAACATTTTCGTTGGGCGCCGTCGCGGAGAGGAAGCCGAAGCAGCAAAAACTCTCGTTATTCAGCACGCACTCGTCGAAGCCGATCATGCGGCCATCGTTCGAGGCGGAAGCGCAGAAGCTCGCCATGATCCCCGACGATTTGGACGATGACGGTGGTGTCGAGTCTGCCCTGCTGAAGCTGGAGGGTAAATTCCCAGCCAAGAAGACTGGGCTCAAGCTTTCGATGGACCTAAAGCCGCCATTGAACATGAATGTTGCTTTGGGGTCGGAAGTCGCAGGGGCTCGGGAAGTTGACGCAACACAAGAAGAGATGAAGCGACACCGTGAGACCCAGGCCGCGAACGAAACGCATGCTCCGCCATCTTCCATCGCATCCTCCACGATCACGCACCAAAGCGGTCTGTTGAATGTTACTGGCGATCAGGGACGCAACGGCGTGCAGTCCTTCCTGTCGGACGATTCAAGAGCGTCGTATTCGTCGATACCTCTGCTGGATCGTGACCTGACCGATGACGGCCGCAGCAGGCGAACGGCAACCAGGGAGTGGACAGACCGCTCCGTCCTGCAAGGGCCTGACGATGACCCGCTTACGCCGAAAGACCGCAGCGTCCAGGACTCCCAGCATCCTTCCTACGAGTTTGTCAAGAAGACAGAGAGCTTGAACCTGGTCCTAGAGGGTGCCACCGTGCCTGCAGTTGAGCTGGACCAGCAAAGTGCTACCGAGCACTCGTTCCTCGACGTCGACAGCGATAACGAAAGTGTCATCTCGTCGGAATTGTCCGAAGAGGAACTCGATCCCCAAGAGGATCGAGGTGGTGGATTCTCGCCAAGCGCTATTGGAGTCGCCATCTCCACGCTGCCAGCCCATCCTCTGGCCGAAAGCCCGCCCAGTGCCAGACCTCAATCTCCGCCCATCACACTGATGCAGGCCCTCCGCTTATCCCCTGAAACGGCCTATATCCCGACGCTCCAAGGTCACCAGGTCTGGGAGAAGCCATTGCCGCCTACGCCCGACACAACGCCGATTGCCACCGCCCCGCCGGACCTACAGTCAGCGCTGTCGCCCAGAGATCCAACCGGCACCAAAGAGGCGCTCCGCAACGCTCCGGCTCTCGAGGTGCCAGCTCCGGCCTCACAACCCCGCAGCGCACCTCACAACAAGTACACGGTCCATTTGCCTTTCATCCTCGCCTTTGACAGCGACGTTCTCGCGCAGCAATTCACCCTTGTTGAGAAGGATGCGCTCAACGAGATCGACTGGAAAGAGCTGATCGACATGAGGTGGAAGAACGCCGAGCAGAACGGGGTCCACGTGCGTAGCTGGGTATCCTTCTTGCGCGATACGGACGCTCGCGGCGTCGAGGTGGTGATTGCGCGCTTCAACCTCATGGTCAAGTGGGCCATCTCGGAGATTGTGTTGACGCAGGATGTCGAGGAGCGCGCGCGCTGCATCATTAAGTTCATACACATCGCCGCCCACTGCCGCCGCTACCGCAACTTCGCCACCATGAGCCAGATCACCATCGCGCTGACCAGCAACGAGGTCGCGCGCCTCGCCAAGACGTGGAGCATGGTCCCCACGAGCGACCGGCGCACACTGCGCGAGCTCGAGACCCTCATGTCGCCCACGAGGAATTTCTACAATATGCGCGCCGAGATGGAGGGCGGCGGAGCCTCGGTCGCCGAAAAGGGCTGCATCCCCTTTGTGGGCATTTATACACACGACCTGCTGTTCAATTCCCAAAAGCCGAGCGAGATTGCGAGCTCGCCGTCTACAGCGCCGCTTGTCAATTTTGAGCGGTGCCGGACTGCTGCGGCTGTTGTCAAGACCCTGCTGAGGCTGCTCGAGGCAAGCATGTTGTACACCTTCCAGCCGATCGAGGGCATAACGGAGCGCTGCCTGTGGATGGGCGCGTTGGGTGACGATGAAATTCGGCGGTTAAGTGAGGCGCTGGAGTAAACCCCCATCGTTTCTCCTGGCATGTAACAATGGCGGCAAGAAAGTGCGGGCGAGGGAAGAGCGACATAGATGAACTGTCAGCATTCCGCCATTCCCGGTTTTTTCTTGGCCATTCCTCTCCCGACGACGCGCCACGAGTCAGTTACAATGGTACCGTCATTATCATGAAGGCATCACACCTAGACGACAGCTCCGCTCACGCGGACCATACAATGTACCAACAACCATCATTTACACGGCATTCTCAACACCTACCCCCATCTTATCAGCTGCTGTCTACATTCCATTTTTTTTTTCATCTTTCCATGTCGATATCATGATACCAAGGGATACCAAAACACTCATCAGTCCTTCGGACCTTTTGACCGAACCGATTCCTGTCTACACATCTATTCCTTAATCCTCTCGAACTATCACATCCACAAGCCAACGGGCATGCTTTCCTTTAGTCTCTATCGTCTATACTATCCATTACATGTTTGCTTTGTGTATATGCTGCTTCCCTTTGGCTCAAAGTCAAGAACTGGGTTTTTTTTGGCGTTTTTGGTCTTTTCTTGCTCTTGTGTCCCGTTTCTGGGATATCTTCAGCAAGGGCGCGATAGGAGTCTCTAAAGGGTGGATTGCATCTGATTTTGGTTTAAGCGGGTGGAATTATCTTGGACATTTAGTGCTCTTGGGTTTTGAACCTGATCGACTAGAGTTGGGCTGGGCCGGCAGTTTCGGGATTTGCATGTTAGTGGTGTGAAGACCTCGCTTTGCTCTAAGAAGCGATGCAGATGGAGTCAGTGGGGTGAAGAGTCCCCTGAACCGGGCTAAGGAACGGGATGATATCCAGGTAGCAATTGAAGGTTTCTCCAGTCCAACTGAATCTCATCTTCGTAATTTGTAGCAACTGCTGTGCCTGCTGATGTTTCCGTCTGATATTTAGTGTTACACTCCTAAGTCGTGTCTGAGTCTCTGGGGATTGAATGCCAATGCTCCTACGCGGCTTCGATGAGGATACAATTTAATTTTTCAGAATCAAACCTCTTTCACGCAGTGTACACTACGTGGTTCTCACCATGACAATGTTTGTCGCAAACCCAATTGCTGTCTACAACATAAGGACCCAGGACAACCACTGTCAGATGCTTAGTTGGCTAGTCTTATCATGTCAGCTTGTTAGCTCGAACAGCTCCTACATGTAGGTGCGATATTTGCGACACCAGGTTTCTATCTGGCTAATTATATAGAAAAACAGTTAAAGTGTCTCAAGCCATTTTTTCATTTTCAAGCCCTGGGTTCAAGAATTTAATTTCCATATGTGCTCTGCGGTGTCAGTTCGTATTGAGATGTGCTTGTTGTTATTTCCCCATTGAGTAATGATATTGATGTCGTCAGCCTGAAGAGTTCATGAATACTAAGTACTTTTTTTTTAAAAAATTAAAATAAAGTAGTTATACAACATCGTAAAAAAAGGAAGAAAGACTTCATCTCCCTCTCCAATCCCTTTTTTCTTTCTTTCTTTTTTCTTTTTTAAAATTCTCCTGCCTTCTCCCACCTCCCATATTAACTCTGTCCTTTCTCTTATTTTCTTGCTTCCACAGCAAAAGCCACACACGAATTACAGCAACCGACCTCGCCGATGGTCGATTCTTTCTTCGGCCGTACATACTTTTATGCCGACCTCGAGCTCTTACCACCAGCGGCTGCCAACGCTTTCGGAAGGAGACTATTGGGATGACGTTCAAGCAACGCACAGCAAGCCCATCGTGTCCCTCCAGTTACCATATTGGGATTCACGGTGCTATGGAAGAGCTGAAACCGTGCCAAATCCGACTCCGTATGCCGCCCATAGCAATGCTACATCAATCGTGGATCTTCACCGGTTTCCGTCTCGCTGGTTTTCAAATCTCGAAGGAGATGGAACCACAGCCACGGGTATGATAGTGGCTTCAGCGACGCCGAGACATGCTGTCTTCCAAAGCAACCTACATGTGGAAGAGCCATGCAAAGAATATGACGAGAATACCAAGAGTACACAGAAATGATACGTTCTTCCGAAGGACGTTGGTTCATCCGCTACCTGCCCAGGATTCCAGGAACTGAAACCGTTACACGCACTCAATAGTTCACTCACTCACCAAGCAAACACACAATGTCAGCATTAATCAGGGTCAGATTCGTCCTTCCAGAACGACTGCTATAAAAGATCCAAGCACTTCCCGAAACCCGAATATGGCCAAATATGACCCCTATGGCGAGGCGGGATAACGATTAAGTCCACCCCTCATGACCCCACAGGGCATTCCCCCTCTCCGGCGAAGGCCAGAGAGGATATCTTTCCCTCATTAGTGCGGTCATGTGTAACCTCGGCCAAAGGGATAGTACCCTGCACCACTGTTCAGGTTTGAGACGAGAAGAAAGCCAATGCGAGTGGGAAAGGGCTGGAAGAGAGACAATGCCCGTTTTAGTCCGCGCCAGTACGCCTGACCCCGAAAACATGCTCTTTTATTGTACGCCTTCTCTTGTCTACCAGCCGGACTCCTTGGGAGCCTCAGCCCACTCGGTGGTGGCGGGAGCAGCGCCGGTGGCGGCACCAGACTCCCAAGTGGCAGGCGCAGCCTCGCTCCATTCGCCAGTAGCGGCAGCAGGGAAGCCAGCGGGAGCAGCCTCCCAGTCACCAGCGCCAGCCGGAAAGCCGGACTCGATGGCGACCGGGCCCTCCTCCTCAACACCGGGCAGCTTCTCCTCCTCGACCTTGTCCTCGGCCTCAGCCTCAGGGTCGCGGTCTATAGAACTCATGTCAGCTGGCAGCTTCATGCGGAGCAGAGAGCAGGACAACATACAGAAGTACAGATCGGGCATGACGTCCCAGGGGGTCTCGCGGTTGTAGATGGTGCCGCGCAGGCGGAGGACCTCGCGGGCCAGCATCCACCAGACCAGGCCGATAGAGTGGCGACCCTTGTTGTTGGTGGGGATGGCAACGTCGACGTACTCGGTGGGCGAGTCGGTGTCGCAGAGGGCAATGACCGGGATGTTGACGTAGGAAGCCTCCTTGATGGCCTGGGCATCGGTGCGGGGGTCCGTGACGATGATCAGGCGCGGCTCCTTGAACGAGCGGGTGATGTAGTTGGTGAAGGAACCGGGGGTGAAGCGACCGGCAATGGCCTGAGCGCCGGTGTGGGCGGCGAACTTGAGGACGGCACGCTGACCGTAGGGACGGGCAGAGATGACACAAACATCGCTCGGGTTGTCAATGGCAGCAATGATGCGAGCCGCGAGAACAATCTTCTCCCTGTGAACGTTGGTTGTCAGCCGTAACTGTTCGGCGCGTCTCTCGGGCTAGGGTGCCGCGACAGCCCACGTACCAGGTCTTGCCGATGTTGATGATGTTCACACCGTCGGCACGGGTCTTCCAGAGGTAGGCTACACAGAAAATGCTGTCAGATATCTCGTCTTGACCTCTGTGTGCGTTTGGGAAGAATTACGCTGCATGTGGACGCCCAGGCTATCACGATGGTCAGTATGCGCCGCGATATTGACGGGGGAATCACCGGTCTTGGGAACACGCACTTCTTGGAGCCGATGTGGCACTGAGCAGCGAGCAGCTGCTCAATGTCGGTGCTCGTGGCATTGAAGATGGAGGGGAGGTTAGCAGGCGCCATCTTGACTGTTCTTTCTCTCGTGGACGTGACGACGGGAGAAAGATGTCAAGGTTCGGGCGTTCAAGAGTGGGATATATTTTTCTGGGCCGAGCGAGCTGCAGGCGGAGCTTCGACGATTTTGGCACACAAATTCAATTTTGTGGAGAGCCCCGCCAGGGTTGTGCAATTGAACGACCTGAATCAGAACGGGCCGTCGCCAGCTGTTGGGGCACCTTCAAGATTTAAACCCGTTGCTTTGCCGACAGCGGAGCCTGGAGCGATGCAAATCACGCGCTAAACTATATTTGAACTAGCGCCCTCTTGCCCAAAAGTTTGGGTCCATGCGCCAGCGAAAGAAAGTTGCGAGTCGCGAGGCAAGACTCGAGGCAGATCGGGAAACTTTGGGATTCAAACAAGATACTTCGCGATGCCTCCCCGGATACCCGCCCCGCAGGGGCTGCGAAGCCTCGCGCGTGAGATTGCCTGCCCACAGCGGCTGCCATTGGAGCAGTATTCTAACTAACTGATGCCATAGTATGCATACGTCCGACCCCGACCCCGACTCCCAGTCTCCTGCCGCTGGTTCAGACGGCCAACATCTCGATGAAGGAGAAGAAGCGCCGCATGAAGCAGGATCCCTATGGCTGGGCTCAGGCACAGCAGCGCAAGAACGCCCACCTCAAGCGCCGCGAGGAGATCGACGCGGAGCGCAAGACTGCTTACGGTGACCCTGTCCACGGCGTCACGACGCCCTTCGTCGAATCTTTCGACACGGCCGGCCAGGAGGCCTTCTCACCCGAGAATTCCGAGACCGGCGGGGAGCAGCACCCGCTCCCGACCTCGCCGCATATCCGCAACTACCTGCTAAGCAAGGAGGAGCTCGACAAAGCCATCGAACATTCGCGGCGGGTGACGACACCGCTGACGAGCGCCGAGAGCGCGACGGCCGACCCCACCACCGAGGAGGCAGAGCTGGAGGAGCATACCCGGAAGCACGCCAAGGCGGTGGAGGCGCTTCAGCGTATCACGGATCTCAGGAACGCCGGGGCCAAGGACCGCAAGCACGCAAACATCCGGCGCTGCATCGAGACGTTCGGCCGACATGTCACGGACCACACCCTTGAGAACGCGGCGCCTCCGCCGGGCCCGGGCCAGGAGCCGCAGCCGAAGCCGGTACGCGCCGGGCCGGACACCGGGAGCAGCGAGGTGCAGATTGCCATCCTGACAGCCAAGATAAGGTCGCTTGCGCTGGCGCTCGAGGGCCCAAAGGGCCACAAGGACAAGAACAACAAGAGGAGTCTGCGGCGCCTGTGCCACAAGCGGCAAAGGCTGTTGCGGTATCTGGAGAGGAAGGAGAGGGGAAGCGGGAGGTGGCAGTATCTTGTTCAGACGCTTGGTCTGACACCGGCGACGTACAAGGACCAGATCTCAATCTAATATTCGGAGGTGGATAGGTAGATGCGAGCTTGTAAAACCCAAAGAAGATGTGTAACTTCTACCATTGTACAATACCGACGGAATAGACAAGAGCACGCAGAGACTCCAACATCTTTGCTAGCCCACGTCGCCGCTTGACCTTCGCCAGACGCCAACATCATGCTCAAAATCCACACATAATAAAAAGAAACTCTAGAAGACAACAGTAACAACAAGATGAGCCGCATCCATCAACATCAGAACACGCTGATGTAGTTGCCGATGCGCTCCTTTTGGTTTTGAGCTATGCACTCGGCGATCCATGTGATGTTGCGGATTTCCTGACCCACGTTAGAAAGCAAAACCAAAGGACGGAACGAGAGAGCAAAGTAGAAAGGGGAAAGGATGTGTTTTGCCAACTTACCTGCTCCCTCAACTTGACCCACGCATATACGATAGCAAAGGTAAACTGCCGTGTGAAGGCGCCCTTGGCGATTTCCATCTCCTTCTGGTAAAACATATCCTCGAGGCTCCTGCCATCCGACCCGGTTCCGCCAGCCATGTTGCCCGGCCCTCCAGGACCGCCGCTAAGCCCGACCGCCTCAAAAAATGCCTTATAGTCCGACACACCCTCCACAGCCAATCGCACACCCTCAAAGTCGTCAGCCCGCGACAGCATCAGCGTGCCCTCGGGGTACAGTCGCCCGAAGCTGGGGTACAGCTTCTTGCGGTCGGCCTTGGACAGCTCGGTGCCGAACGAGTTGAGCGTGATGTTGATGGCGCGGCGATCGGCCTCGAACTCGAGCAGCTCCGACATGACCTCTGCGGTGGGGGTACCGGCCATGTCCGGGTGCGAGTTGACAAAATCGTAAAAATCCTCGAGGTAGTTCTTGTACAGCGTGTTGCGCACAATCTCGATGTTGAGCTCGTCCAAGTCCTGGTGGCTCAAGCTACCCTTGAAATAAGGGGCCAGGGGGGTCTCGATCAGCACGCTGTTGTAGAGTTCCTCAATGTTGGTTGCCACGCAGAGCACAGGCATCGTCTCAAACCAGCCCAGTGGGTGGCACCGCTCCAGCAGCTCGCGCGTGTCGCGCTCATGGAGGGTGCCCGTGATGAGCAGCGCCACGTTGTCGATCATGTAGCCGTACGTGACGTAGTCCATGAACTTGGCGAGCGAGCCAACGGCGTTGGCGCGGACGTAGCGGAACTCAGACACGAGCTTGTCTGTGGTCTTAGACGCCAGACTGGACGTGGAGGGGTTGGGAGGAAGGGATGCGAGGAAGTCGCCGTACGCGGGACCAAGCTGGAGTTTGAGGTCTGCAGGCAGCTGTTAGGGTCAGATCATCGAGCGGCAGGGGGGGTCTGGAATACCATCGATAGTCTCGCATTGTGTCATGTTGCTATAGTTGGTGCTGTTGAGCAGTCCGTTGCGATAGCCACGGACGATGCCCTCGATGTAGCTGCGGGGGTAGAAGAGAGGCGGTTAGCGTGTGTACATCCAAGGAGTTGCGCATCGCCTAAGTTGAGGCATACCCATTGTTCACGTTGAATAGAAGGCCCTCCATCTTGCACTGCCTGATCAATGCTGGAAACTCGGCGATGACAGCTCCTTTTTAACAGTTGGAGCTTGAGATGCGGCTCAGGACGGCGTTATGGCGTTGGTTGGTCCCTGGTTGGCCGGTTTGGACCGTGCATACGCAACACACGCACCCGACCTCCCGACCGACAAAGGCGGTCGAGCCGTGCAGCGCCGCCAGAGCGCCAAGGGTTTTTGCCTGCCCCGGAGCGAAAGCAGAGCTTGGACCTCCGAGCCCCACCTGCAACTCCAAACTGGTGGTAAAAAAATTGTTCCTCGCTCTCGACTTTTTTTCTGCGTGAAGCCCTCGATAAAAGTGCAAGCACAGCCGCAGTCGAGCCGCTTTTCCACGCTTCCACCGACAACAGCAAGCGCGGCTGGTGCACCCGTTGTTAAACCGCCATCATGCCTCTCTTTATTCTCGCTGAGACCAGCGCTGGGTAAGTGCATCTCGCTCAATTGGCAGAAAACACGTCCCCAAAGTTGCGGGTGTACCTGCTTTGGCGTTCTTCTTCTGAATTGGCTGGACTGATTGATCTAATTCGCGATTGTAGCTATGGCCTCTTCAAGGCGGCCGACAAGAAGCTGTTGGAGTCCGACAATCTCACGGATCGTCTTTCCACCGTGGACAAAATTGTCAAGGAGTAAGTGCACTTCATCGTGTGCAAGCCTTTGTTTTCGGTGTTCATGTGCCAACCGTTCCGCAGGATTAAGTACAAGGAATTTGCCAAGTTCGACAGTGCCGCGACGGCACTCGAGGAGATTGCTGGTGTGATTGAGGGCAAGGTTACGCCGAAGCTGGCCAGCCTTCTCAATGAGTTCAAGGACGAGAAGAAGGTCACTCTGGCCGTGGCCGAGAGCAAGCTCGGCAGCTCAATTGTCAAGCTTCCCGAGTTGAACATCAAACCCATCTCAGACTCGTCGACAACCGACCTATTCCGTGCCATCCGCCAGCATCTGCCCGACCTTATCCCAGGCATGCTCCCAGAAAACTTCCAGGAGATGTCTCTGGGTCTGTCGCACTCGCTGTCGCGACACAAGCTCAAGTTCTCCCCCGACAAGGTCGACGTCATGATCGTGCACGCCGTGTCTCTGCTTGACGATTTGGACAAGGAGCTGAACACCTATGCCATGCGTGTGAAAGAATGGTATGGCTGGCACTTCCCAGAGCTGGCCAAGATCCTGCCCGACAACCTGTCGTATGCCAAGGTCATTGTCGCGCTCGGCATGCGTGGCAACGCAGCTCAAGCTGATCTGTCTGAAATCTTGCCCCACGAGATTGAGACCGCCGTCAAGGCCGCTGCCGATATCAGCATGGGCACTGAGATTACCGACGAGGATCTTGAGAACATCAAGCTGCTTGCCGAGCAAGTCATCAGCTACTCCGAGTACAGGAGACAGCTTGCCGAGTATCTTGAGAATCGCATGAAGGCCATCTCGCCCAACATGACCGAACTCGTCGGTCCCCTTGTTGGAGCCCGGCTCATCGCCCATGCCGGCTCCCTCATCAGCCTCGCCAAGAACCCTGGTTCCACTATCCAAATTCTCGGTGCCGAGAAGGCTCTCTTCCGTGCACTCAAGACCAAGCACGCGACGCCCAAGTATGGTCTCATCTATCATGCTTCCCTCGTCGGCCAGGCTTCTGGCGCGAACAAGGGCAAGATGGCTCGTCAGCTGGCTGCAAAGGTGGCGCTTGGTGTCCGTACTGATGCGCTCGCGGAGTTCGAGGACGACGCGGATGATGAGACACGCGCCAACCTGGGTATCCGGGCCAAGGCCAAGCTCGAGAACAACCTGCGGTTGCTGGAGGGCAAGCCGCTGTCTAAGGGCGTTGCGGTTGGCCCCAACGGCATGCCGCTCGGCGCCCCTGCCAAGTGGGATATTAAGGAAGCACGCAAGTACAACATCGATGCTGATGGTCTCGGTGCCGAAGCTCAGGCTCCTAAGAGGCCTCTCATTGAAGAGGTTGATGAGGAGATGGCTGAGCTTGATGTTGGAGAGAAGTCCGACGTGGAAATGGAGGACGCCGCCAGCAAGAAGGACAAGAAAGAGAAGAAGGAGAAGAAAGATAAGTCCAAGAAATCCAAGGAGACCGAGACTCCCAAGGTCACCGAGAAGGACTACGAGCGTCTCGCGAAGGAGGTCGGCTTGTCGGTCTCCAAGTTTGCCCGCAAGTTTGAGAAGGGCCAAATCAAGGTGAACGCCGATGGCACAGTAGAGTTGCTCAGCAAGAAGGACTCTAAGGCACAGGACGCCGAAGAGGAGGCCGAGACACCCGTCAAGCCCAAGAGCTCGAAGCGCAAGCACGAGCCCGAGGAGGAGACCCCGGTCAAGGAAGAGAAGCCAAAGAAGAAGAAGAAGAAGTCCAGCAAGGAGTAGGCGGTAACCTTTTTGCTGGGCTAATCTTTTTACGTGCTTCTCTGTATGATACACCTTCTGGCGTCCCGGCTGGTGGTTTGGCGTTTGGATGGGCAAGAGGGCGGCGTTCGGGTGGATTGTTTGTGTGTATTCGAGCCGCACTCCACCTTCTGGTGATGACATGCCAGAAGCGGCGGCTAGTTGCTGGTGGTGCTCGCTCTAAGCAGCATTCATTCTCGGCTACGCGAAAACAGTTTTTAAAGGAGCATCAAGTTTGATTTCCAGCTGCTGATTTCATTTGTGTTGTTATGACTGCTGGCCCAAAAATGATCCATGTCCCCCTTATCGCTTATCTCGCGCAACCTCATCACACAGCGCCCAGAGCTCGGACCCCACCAAATTTCTGTCACCAACAGCCCACCGATTCAAAGTTCCCTCCCAGGTCTGGGCTCGCGATCACCAACCACACTGCCTGTTGAGGGGACCTGAACTAAACCACGTTCCTAAGATGCCAGACTCACCGCGCCGAATGTCGCGATCGAGATCTCCGCCACGGCGCCCAAAGGCGAGCGGCGGCTTCAAATGGAAGGACAAGCGCTCGGCCCAGTCAGACGACCCGCGGGACAACGGACGCGATAACCGGGGTCTTCAGCGCGGCTATCGTGACCGGTCTCCCAAGAGAGACAGGGAACGCGACCGTGATCGCGACTACGGTAGAGATAGAAATACTCGTGACAGGTCGCCCAGACGAGACCGGAGTCGCGATCGTGATCGGGAGAGAGAAAGGGACAGGTACAGGGACGAGAACCGAGACAGAGACAAATACCGCAGAGACCGCTCCCCACGAGACAACAACAGTAACCGGCCTACCGACCGCGAACGTGACCGCGACGCGAAGCCAAAGCCCAAGAAAGATAAACCACCAGCAGCAGCAGCAACAACAAATCCCGGAGAAGAAATGATCATCGTCACGGTCAACGACCGCCTCGGCACCAAGGCCCAGATTCCCGCCTTTCCCAGCGACACGATCGGCCAATTCAAGATCATGGTCGCGATGAAGGTCGGGCGTGAACCGCATGAGATTCTACTCAAAAGGCAAGGAGAACGGCCGTTCAAGGATGCCATCACGTTGGGGGACTATGGCATCTCGAACGGCGTGCAGCTGGATCTAGAAGTCGATACGGGCGATTGATTAGGCAACCCCTTGCTGTTGCGGCTGGAGTGGAAGAGGCAGTGCTGGTAAGGGTAGAAAGGGGTAAAAGAGGTCAGTCCCTCAGGCAAAGGTAGACGACATTTGACAACAGTTTCGTTCAAGCTGAGCGCTTCCGCTGACGGAATGGCAAAATCTGGGAGGAAGGGCCGATGGAAAAGTCGAGACGCTATCGTAGGACTTGACTAGATTTTTTGAATGGTGCCCGACCGGACAAGGGACCTTCACTGGGCGCGTGGCTTATAGCTCCTGTCATTCTGTAGGACTCATTGCCTTTAGTAGAGGGCTCGACTGTACGAACGGCTTGATCTCGTTATACTGCTAAGCACGGCTTTCTTTTTCGGTCATTGCGGCTCGCCTAAGTCTCAATGATACCCAACCTCGACCTCCGTATCCTCTTGGTTTTTGACTTCTACCCACTACTCTCAATGTGCATACCTGCCCTGACGAGCACTCCCACTACCATTCTCAAACGGCCCGACTTTGGGACGTTGCACCATCGTTCGAGACATGTTATGTTTAGGTGCTTATTGAATACACGTTGGCATTCTGACGGGCGTTGCAGGACAATTTTGTAGTTACGTGCATGCCAGAGCAATACCAGGTACGCTTCCACTTGGTCCAAGGAGTTCCTCAACACACTCCACGTGTCTTAGATTAGCAGGAGCTCAATGTCGGGAATCCAGACCCGCGCATGGGCCGCGATAGAGAGGGAGAGGCGTCACCTCCGATATTGAATGAATCCTCAGCATACAGTAGAGCCTATGCTGGATCTATTGGTTCTGCTGCTAAAGACCATCAGGGCGCCAGAGGGCAAAGCCCAAGGGGGAAAAGAGAAAGAAAACGATCAGGGAAAAAATCTGCGACATCCTTTTTTCCGCTCAATCCACTTCTCCAAGTGCCACGATCACAGTTCATAGGCTGGTTTGCAATATCCTATTGATTGAACCAGATCTATCTAGAATAAAGCGATCAGAGTGAGGTGGTCGATAGTAGAATAGGACATGGTTGAAACACTAATACAGCTCGTTATTTCATTCATTCCCAATGAAAAATTCAACTTCAACTCAGGGCATCGCTTATAAGCAAGGCGAACGAATTGCCGTTGATTCTCTACAATGGCGTTCTTTTCACCACAGGGAGGTTTGGTTGGTTATGATACCAATGACATCTGTGCTTCCCATTCGTGTCTCCGACCCAATCCAGGAAGCCATCCGATTGGCTTTTCTAAACATGTGGGGCTACACGAGCAGCAAATTGTTGCGATAAGCCTTATCGTCGACGGCGAGTCCAAAACATATTCAAGGTCGAGATTCACCGAACTGCACATGGCAACCTACCTTTCAAAGGCCAGGAAAGCCGTGACAAGCCTACCATGTCTGGGACGGTTCTCAGTACATTATGCAGCATCTGCCACACCGAACCGCCAAAGTACAAGTGCCCACGCTGCGGTGTGCGAACTTGTTCAGTGCCATGCATCAAGAAACATAAGGCCAGAGCCGACTGCGATGGCGTCCGTAATCCCAGAGCTTTCCTGCCATTGAAACAGCTCAAGACTCCCGCCGGTATTGACCACGACTACAACTTTCTCACCTCTATCGAGCGCGCCCGCGAACGAGCCGAAAAAGAAGTACTCGAGGCCCGACGGCTGCTGAGTGAGAGGGACCTGCGACCGAAGAATGAGGACAAGGTGTTTCAGAAAGTCTGGGACGGTGACGAGTTGCGTCATGTCCCAGTGCAGTCACAGCTGCACAAGAAGTCAGAAGGCCCGGTCTTTATTGACGGATTTGACAAACACGTCCGCCGGCGGCTGCGGTACCTGGACATTGAGGCCATCACAATGCCCAAGGGCATGGCACGGCAGAGGGAGAATAAAACAGCTTGGAATAGGCGGACGCAGTCTATCAACTGGCAGGTTGAGTGGCTCGTCTATCGCGCATCTGAGCTTGGGTTTCCGGCGCCGCAAGCCGACCAGCAACCGCTCCGCATTCTTTGCAAGACTCTCGAGGGCACCGCTTTACACTCCGGGCTAGCATCCGCGCTTGATTGGCATCGTGGCCAGCTCGACCGTCAAAGCCGCTTACAACCAGACCCTGCAGAAACAGAAAATGAAACCGACTCCGACGACGCGCCTCCGATCCCAAAAAAACGGAAGATCCACCACAACAATCAGAACAGACCCCTCCTCCCCGCCCTTACCCAAGACCCTTCGACCAGCACCTGGTCCGCACCCCCCTACGCTCTCCAATACTTCCCCACAACCGCCTGGTCACAAACGACCACATCACCGCACACAGAAATTACATTGGAAGAGAAGCTTACAGCGTGGGATTTCTACCTCGTCAAGGCCGTACCACACCCGGTAGCGGGCTGGACGACCAACACCGACGACAAAGGGGAGGAAACCCAGCAAAAGAAAACGGGCCACAAAACAATAATTCCACTTGCTTCGTCTTCTGAAAGCCTCACTACCGCGTTAACTGGCCGCAGCGTGCTCGAGTTTCCGACTGTCATGGCGGTTCCGCGTGGGTGCGGCTTACCAGCAGGATACGCAGTCGGCGGGGCAGGCGAGAGGCGCACGAACAGATGCCGCCGAGCTGTTGGGCCGGCGGTCTCGGAGCATAAAGAGGCCGCGAACATCGCTGTTGATGCTGAGGGTGCTGGTGACGCTGAGGAAGGGGAGGCGTCAGCATTCCGGCGCTGCCAAGGCGTCAAGCGTTCGAGACAGTGTGGTGGTAGTGCCGACGGCGTTCGTGGTAGCAGGGGAGGGAAGAGGTTCCGGCCCGGTCTGAGACGCACCCCTGCTGCGCTAGCGCGCGGAAAAGCTGTCGAACGGCAGATTCAGCACCAGCAGCAGTTGGACGATAAGAATGATGCCGAGGAGGGCGAGGTTAGCAGCGACGGGGACGAGGTCATGGGCGAAGTGGCAAACGATAGCGGGCTCGCTGGGGAGATGGGAAATGCTAATCGGGAGGGCGATAGGAGCAGGATGACATTGGGCAGGATGGAGGAAGAGGAACTTGGGAAGTATCAGGAGGAGCAACACGGGGCAGGCAACTCGCGTGGTGGACTGGTCGATTACGGGTCGTCCGACGAGTCTGACTGAGTTCGTTATACTCGCAGGAGTACTGCCATTAGTGCAGTTGGGGTCCACGCGGTGAACGGGGAATAAGTTCTTCTTTGAGGTTGTGATATAAGACTCGGTCGACTACCTGGGTTCTGCGAAGGCCACTGCAAAGCACCTGGTTTTTTGGGTGTTGTCATTGGCTGGGATTGTCCTGCTATGGCTTATGTGCTTGTTTATAGTTGATCTTCATAATCTGGAGTATCAATGCAACCCCTTAGAATCCTACCACTGGTGTAAGCGGTGTGATTCGTTCATCACTGAAAGACTCGTCAAGGCCTACAGAACTTTACAGCCTGGAGCTAGCAGGTACCATCGAAATGTATTAACCACCACGTGGAGCCTCGTCGAGATGATTGTCCCTACCTAAGTAATCAGGGTGCGAAGGTATGACAGAATCGTGTCGAACGTATAAAACAGGAGTTAGGATGGAACACCGCCTCGGCTCCACCGCAACGCATTGCGAGGTGAATCTTTATCCACTCAAACCCAAATAGCTTGCCTCTGAAAACGACAGAGAATGAGGAGCGCCCTGAGAGTGTTACCGTGGCAAAGCTTTGGGCCGAACAAAGGCCAAGGGTCTGTTTCTGGATTCGCCTCCCAACTCTCGATCCCTCGGAATTGAAAGGAATGACGGATCGACAATGGTGGTTTGCCTCATCCGATTTTCAGCTGTTGGTCCTGGATTTGAACTTTTGACAGGCCACACACATTGTACCTTGACACGAACAAATCAGTGGGCTTTCTCCTGACATGTGATAGCGCCAAAGCACAGCACCTAGACACGTTTGACAGTCACATTGAAAGCGGGGCAACGGAAACGGGATCCGCGGTGGGGTCTTGAACCACGTACGGATTGCTGCCCGTACGGTGGGGGGTTGAAGGCTGTCCATCTCTAGTGCCCAAGGCCCCAAGAGTCACCACTGTTTTCACGGGAAGATCTTGCTCTCGGGAGCATGAAAGAGACGGATACTTTTCCCTGCTGAATCAACATAGCTGCAACACAACCGTTTTGGATCGGGTGGTACAGAGCACGTTGTAATGCTCCTTCACCGGTGATAACAGTCCCCCAATCAGTAGCGCGAAGATATTGAATTGTTACCATGCTGCAGCATTTTTGGCGCAGCTCTCTGCGGCAATGGTGATGTGACGTCGTCTTGGCAAATCAATCAAGATAATGCGACCACATCAAGCCTAGATCGAGGGCCGGCCGGTTTCGGGCCATCATCGCCAAATATCTCGCCATTATGTGAAATCAAGCCCAGGGCTACCTGAACCAGTCAACCATGTCTCAGAGATGAAACTGAAGGCACAGCAACTCTTCAAGTCGGGACGGTAAGGTATTTAATGGGCAGAACGAACTCCAAATCGGGAAACAGCACGAGGCCGTGGTGCCTCGAGGGATTCGTAGACCAGGGAGCTTGGGCCAGTTTCACATGTCAAGCAAACAAGTTGGAGGCTCTTTATCTTTTCCAGTTGTTGGCAGGGTGCGGAACGACGGCAAGTGGCTGCTGCTGCTGCTGTGCCCCACCTTCGAACTGGGACGGCAAGACGCCATGGCGACAAAATGTGCCATCACGACTTGTTTGGCCACCAAAGAGCAGGAGCCCCTGGCGGTTGGTTGGCCGTCAGCACATGCCGTTTCCCTGGGAAACGCACATGCAATCAGAAGCTGCAAGGTGGTGAAAAGTGGCGTCGGTTGCACTTTACACGGCGGTATTCCGGTCGCTCGGGCGTTGGAGCTCGTGGCTTCCTTCCTCGGGTTATAATAGGCATTCCAGGCCCTAGCTCCCTTCATTCCAGCTTTTCTCCATCACCTTTCCCTCATCCTTGATCTTGTGATATTAGGGAGTCATTTTCTGCCCTGAATTGGCCTCTCAACCAATTCTCTTCGCAATTAAGCAAGTTTTGTGCCTCTGCAGCTCAGTCCAGGTACAGCCTCATCTGCCCAATCCTCCGCTGGGCTTCATTTTGCAAATCTACAGGATCTGACACAAGAAAGCAATCCGACAATGGCGGAATCAAAGACCTCTCCCGTGACCAACGGCGATTCCCCGCACTCTGACACGCTTCGCGTATGTAAAGATGCCTCGACCCGCATAATATGCATTCGCAGCACAGTAGACTAACAATGGCGCAGCACCTCCTAACTCTTCCGGCCGTTCAAGATGGCGTCCGCGCATTCAGCACCAACCCACTCGGGAGGATCTCCATCCAGCTGACCAACTCGGCTTACCACATGGTGGGCGCGCCAGTGCTGTCCCTCTTCGGCAAACCGCTCTCATACGTGACACCGTACGCTCAGCGGGTGGACGAGTTCGGCGTGCAAACCCTGTCTAAGGTGGAGGAGAAGTATCCGATCGTCAAGAAGCCGTCACCCGAGCTTCTGAAAGGCGCTAGGGAGGCGGCCTACGCGCCTGTGCGGCATGTAACAGAGGTGTACAACGGGGCGTACCAGAAGACGTCGGGAAACCACACGATTGCCAGCGGCAAGGCGGCCGCCAAGACGGCGGTTGTGGTTTCGGTCGAGGGCGCCATCTTTGCCCTCCGTGAGGCGCTCAAGTTTGCCCAGTCGTTCCAAGTTGCCGAGTCCATCAAGGCTGCGATTGACCAGCTGGAGGAGGCGCTAAGGCGCCAAAACGGCGAGAACGCGAACAGCCATGCCGCAAACTCCGACCATGGCAACAATCGTCAGGGCGAAAGGGAGCTGCAGGACGCATCCGGACCGAAGACCACCAGTGCTTGAGTGCCTCTCGTCTGTGACCATATGCTGTTTCGACGCAGACGGAGCCGACACAATTTGCCTCTATAAACAAGAGCACAGTCATTGGGAACAGGAGCGGAACACTCAATTCTCAGCTAGAATTGAAGCTAGTGAGCCTCGACACCAAACCCAAAACCCGAATCGGGTTCATCTTTTATCTTTTATCTGTTTGATTGGGCGTGTGGAGGAAGGAACTATTGCCATGGTACGGGAACGGAAACAGGGATAGAAACGGTATCATGGTGTTTGCCTTGCAGGAGGGTTGCTGTCTGTGTACCTATGTAATCGAGAACTTAGGGCTCGAAAAAAAAAGGAGAATGGAGTTTGCATTGCAGCCTAAAATTGGGAAGGAAAAGGCCATGAAATGAATAAGGTAGGCATGATGGATTCAGGTATCCCGAAGCATCAACCTTCTATCTCTTGCCATTCAGCAAGCATTAGAAAGAGAAGGACGGGTACAATCGGTGGACGTGATTGACTGCGCACTTTGAGGACTCATAATTGAATCAGCCATCACTCAGCGGTCTCGAATGATCCTCCATTACCGGACATGATGTAAGCAGCGCACTAATCCCGATCGGGATTTAAGCTCTCGATTTGCCCCGCCGAAACCTTCTGCCGACAGTTTTCTTACCTTAGCCTTAGTCAGGAGGGGTAGCTTGGGGACCGAAGGTTCGTGATCAGTTATAGAACCGAGATGTGTTCTTTGTCGTGGGCTGCAAATACGCCGAGTCTGGCGTCTACTAGATTTGTATATAAGGAGCCGTTTGCCCAGTCATTCCGATGAGGACTATTTCACTAGTCACCGTTGCCGTCTCCGTCTTTGTCGGTCTCTGCTCGATTTTAGCTTTCTTCAAGAGAACAGAGATCTTGGAATTAGCAGCAAAGGGCCCAATTCTAGCGCATTTTATACCAGCAGATACCATTGCGAACGTAAACACACAGCATCACAAATCCACTGAGGGAAACACGTCGCAGACAAGCACAATGGCCGCCGTGAACACCACCACAAAACTCCTTCCGCGGCTCATCCGCCAATCTTTCCTCGCCATCGAGCAATCCGAAGGCGCTGGTGCCCGCGTTCGCCGTTCCATCGGCACCCCCAAGCTAAGGAACTTTAGTCCCTTTCTGATGCTAGATCGTGAGTCTTGGGATTTGTTGCCTTTTTGCTCCCCTCCTTTTTTTTTTTTTTTTTTTACATCCGCTTCTCATCTAGCCTCCCACCCACCACTAGCGGTTGACTGACCTACTTTCTTTTGCCTTGAAGACTTCTCTGTCTCCCCTGGTGCCGGGTTCCCCGACCACCCGCACCGCGGCCAGGAGACCATCACATATCTCCTCCAGGGAGGCATGGAGCACGAGGACTTTGCGGGCAACCGGGGACGGTTGGGGCCGGGAGACCTGCAGTTCATGACGGCCGGACGCGGCATCGTGCACGCCGAGATGCCCTTGCAAAATGAGGACGGTAGTCCCAACGTCGGCCTGCAGCTGTGGGTCGACCTGCCCAAGCACCTCAAGGCCTGCGAGCCGCGCTACCGCGACCTCCGTGCTGACGAGGTGCCCGTCGCCGAGGCCGACGGCGGCCGCGTCAAGGTCAAAGTCATCAGCGGCCAGAGCCACGGCGTCGACTCGGTCAAGGATCTTGCCTACACCCCCGTGTGGCTGCTCGACGTTGAAGTCGCCCCCGGCGGGCGCATCGTGCAGCCCATTCCCGAAGGGTGGAATGCGTTTGCGTACACGCTCGACGGGGAGGTGCTGTTTGGGGAGGCCGGGTCGCAGCGGGCCGTCGGACCGTTCCACAACGTTGTCTTCGAGACCGAGGGGCAGGCCGTCCACGCGGCTGTAGATGAAGGCGCCGAAAAGAGCGCGCGCTTTGTCCTGATCGCGGGCACGCCGCTGGACCAAAAGGTGGTGCAGTACGGGCCCTTCGTGCTCACCAGCCAAGAGGAGGTGTACCAGGCTTTTATGGACTACCAAACCCACTCAAACGGGTTCGAGAGGGCCAACGGGTGGGAAAGCGAGATTGGGAAAACCATGGTGCATTAGTAGGCAAGAACGCGGTGTGCGATGTATGGCGCGATGTTGTGAGGGTTGGTAGCCAATTTCAAGACGGACTACGCTAGAGAGCACCAGGTTGTTAGACTATTGTATATAGATGTACCAGTTTTCTGATACCGTTCTCAACGTTGAAGTTCAGGGAGTGAAGAAGCTATTGTTGAGATATTAGGGTACAGTTTTGTGACTCAGAAAAGTGGCGATGCGGGCGCTTGGCTGTGGTCACCTCACGGTATCGAAGATGCAAAGGAGCCAGGAGAGGAGAACGGATAGGAAATGCGAAGAGACAGGGATTGTAGAAATAGAATGACAAGGCGGGGTGGGCGGACAAAGATACTGAGATCGCATGCTGGGAGATGTTCTTGGAATTGAGAGAATGTAAATTGATTAGGAAGCGGCCGAGGGATGAACAAGTCAAATAAAAGATCCAAAACCACAAAAATACGAGACACACAAAGTGAGTAGATAGTAATGAAAAAACATTCCCATCCACTACTGCTGCCGCCCTTGAACCATTCAAAGGAAGACACCCATCTACCCACATCTTCTCGTCCGCCTCGCCCTCTCAATCCCCCATCTCAGCATCTGGAAAACTCAGGATTGGCGGCAACGGCCGCGGCGGCGGCGGAATTATTCGCGGACGGTCCCTCTCGTCTTCATCCTCCTCTACGTCCATTATCCTTTGGTCCTCCTCATCCAGCTCCATCCCTTCCTCCCTTCCGTTCAGGAATCGGCCCGCGAATCCCCTCGCGTCCAAGGAATCGACCGAAGCCTGGGTCCACTGGTTCACCTCATCCAACTCCATTCTCTTTCCCTCGCTCCCGCCTAGGAATTGGCCCGCAAGCCCCCTCGCACCCAGCGGGCCAAACCGGGCCTGTGCCCTGGCCCACGTTTGGGCCTTCTCCCCTTCTTCCTCCCTTTCCTGTTTCGTCGCTGCTTTGAACACTTGCTCGAGCTCCGCCTCGATCACCTCCTCATCCCACAGCTCCTCCGCCAGCAACCGCCGGTAGCGTGCGTGCACCTGCGCCTGGTAAGCCGCCTGGGCAGGTGACGGGCGCTGAGTGCTGTCGCTGCTGTCGCTGTTGTAGTTGGTGCTATTGTTGTTTTTGTTGTTGTTAGGCGGGCTCCGCTGACGGTTCATTAGGACACTACGGAGAAGGGGCGGCTGGCGGGGGATGTGCGGGCGGTTGATGCGGCTGCTGCGGCTGCCCCCGTGGTTGCCGTAATTGCAGTAGTTATCATAGGTACTGGTGCCGGTGCCGAGGCCAAAGCTGTGGACGCAGTCTGAGCCATTGACGGCGGTGGCAACGGCAATGCTTGGGGCGCTGAGGCGGCAACGCTCCAAAGTGTACTCGCCTGCCAGCTCTGGGTAAGGAGACGGCGGGCGCGGGGCGGGCGGCGAGGCCGGCCAACGTTGCTGCCGGTTATAGTGGCGAGGCGGGCTGAGACGGAACGTGGAGAAGGAGTTTGTGTCGCTCTGCATGGCCATCTCGGATGAGACCAGCGGAAAGTAGGCGGCGGATCCGTCCCTTGTGAGCGACAGTCTGGCTGTGGCTGAGGATAACTTGCGATTCCCTACTGTTGAACAAGAGCAGTTGATGAGGTAAGGAGAGACAGCGAAGGAACCTGGTCTTCGGTGGGGGCTGCGTAAGAGAGAGCCCCTGAAGGGCAAGAGGTATTGAAAGTCACGGTGAAGATGGCGTCTGTGCAAGTGTGAGGACGGGTGTGTGTGGTTTCTGTGCGAAACATCGTTTTATGAGAACGCTGTATCCCAGGAAACTGGGATGTCATCAAGGTCGCTCGCACGAACAAAACGGAGTCCATAGGCGATGAAGGGACAGTTATTCTATATTCAACTCAGAGAAGCACACAGAGTGTTTGGTTGTGCTCCAATATGCAAGGCTCGCGAGCATAGGACGCGTAGGGTTCTGTGGGCGCGTAGGGTTCCAACAAACTTGAATCCGGGAGGCGTTGTGAGGAAGAGCTTGTGCTCATCCTGGGCTCACGCAGTCTCTAAGAGAGCAACGTGGCGGTGACGCTAGCGGATGGAAATTTTAGAACGATCATTTTCGACAGTGTCTTCGTATGCTTCCAGTTTTCAAAGTTGGCTGGCGTACAATTGACCAACATTTGAACTGGCAGACTGTTCGTCTGACACGAGAATAAAATCCTAGAACAGAGAATTTTGTATCGTAGCCTAGATCTGCCAGGTCAACGTGAAGGCTGCCCTTGATCGGATAGAGGATAGTGATGCGGTGAGGGCGTTGGACGCTATGTGTTCAATCCAACCTCAGTTTCTGGGTTTGTCTTGTATGTGCAGTCCCCGGAGGTTGATCCTCACACAACCTGCGTCGGCAGGTGTGCATTAGTGTTGCAGGTTGCATGCCCGTCTTTTGGCCGAACCTGTACGAAAGGTTTGTTCCTCGTGCACTTCATCGTCCGGAGAAGCCGTATGTGAGGCCCTCACCTTTTTGGGGTAGTCCTGAGCGGAAAGAGCCCATAGCTGAAGGGAATGTGAAAGAGGTGCGGACATAGTAAGTTGGCATGTGAGACGAGGTCAAAGCATGAGATCAGCGAGACGTGGATAGCGGGTTGCGGAGGAGCTCAATTGACTACGCAATACACTATGATGGATTATCACTTGGAAGCGGTTTGTAAACGGGCTTATTCTTGTCCCCGTCAAACACTTTCCCGCTGCCATCGTAGGGGGTTTCAGCTATCTCTTCCCCCGACAAGGCCTTCTCGATTGCTGGCAAGATCCTAAGCCCACTGGCGCCGATAAGTTTAGGGTTTGGTAGCGGAATGGGCAGCCGTGTTGAAGGATCCTCGTTCAAAATGCCAGCGTACGAGGCCGAGTTGTTGAGGGTAGCAAAATTCTCCGGGTCTTTGTTTGCAGTGTACCCGAGTTTATCTGCGACGAACTTGAACACGTTCGCCCCAACGTCATACCTACCCAAGTGATACAGACCCCAGTTGGCCTGAATGGTAGACAGCATGCTGTAGTGAGTGTAGAAGGTATCGTCCTTGGTGCCCTTGAGAGCCGGTGGGATGGCGCTACCCAGGAGAAGCGTGACGATGTGATTTGGCTCGGTGTAGTCTTCAGATTCGTCGTAGGTGAGAGCGATCAGAGTGCGCTCGTCAAACGCCTTGTCAGCCAGCAACGGCTGCAGGAACTTGTGCGACCACTTTGTGGCAAAGTCGAGCGTCGTGTTGTGGCCGTCGTTCATCATGTTGGGGCTCATGAAGACGTATTGCGGCACCTCCTTTGCGTCGAATGCCCGCTGGAACGCCTTGAATGAGTCAACATTCAGCAGTCTCTCCCCGTTGTTGGTCACACTGTCAAATGTAACAAAGGGACTGCGCGAAAGTCAGCGAGCCGTCTTCGAATGCTACAAGACAGCTGGACCCACTTGTGCTTCCGGACATAGTCCCATCCGTCGGTGCCAGTTGACCCGTCGCTGGCGTTGCCCATATAGCCCGGACTGGGTATGTCCTCAAAGTAACCGGCCCATGTCAAGTTTTTGTCCTCGAGCAGGTCAACGACGGTAGCAACACTCCCGGGCAGGCGCACCCAGTCGTCGTGGTCGAGGCCGAAATAGTCGCCGGCGATGGCGGCGAGGTAGTTGGGCTGGCTTGGGTGGGTGTGGGCGTAGTACTTGGTCAGAAGTATGCCCTTCCTTTTCAAATCGACGATGCTGTTATCGACGACAACCTTGGCATAGTCCTGGAGTAGACATTGTGCGGTCAGTGGTGGGGAACATTGCTGCAAGGGGCCCGGATTCTAGATTTCAGATTCCAAGAGAGCAAGATCAATTGAACACACCACGAGGCAACGCACCTGATTCTCGAGCCAAATCGTAATAAAACGGTCAAAAGCCCTCCCTTGCGTGACGGGAGCCGAGAGCGCAACCCCAATCCAGACCCATCCCAAAAGACTAACGAGGAAGCGCTTCATCGTTGTTGCGACTCACGGCATCCTGTCTGATGCAGGTGCGATAGGGCGAGGAACGTTCGACTGCCAAGGCTGAGACGTGCCATGTCCCAACACACCAACTGCGCCGCCAGAGGCGGCTCTGCCCTGCCAAGTAACACGGCGCGGTTCTCGGAAGATGCCGAAGGAGGAGAAAAAAACAGAAACCCGGAAAGAAAATAATCGAGTTGAGTTATACTACATACTCATGTGCAGTATGTTGATTATAATTCCCTGGTTTGCCTTAATTCTTTTGAATAGTTTTCATTGGGCAACGAAGTTGGTGAGCTTCAGGACCTCAAGCTGTCCGTCTCAGGTACGTCTAAGTCACTCTGCTGTGCAGGCGAGACAGGCCCAGTGAAAATTCAGGCTTAGGGTTAGGGTAATCTCAAAATCACCCCCCACCACTGCCCACCTCGTGGCATTGCCGCAGAATTGCAGTTGCACATTCCCGACCTGTCATCAAGAAACAGTCGAAATCAGCCATTGCATCAAAAACTCGTGGATCCCTTTCCATTCTGCGCTTCCGAGGAATTTAAGTCGACACGAATCTTTGCATTCTTGCTTTCTCGGCGATCTCGGATTTAATCTCACGCCCTGTTGACATCCCTTGTCAATTCGAAAGGATGGTCGGCAATTACTCGGAGCTCCGAATCGGCGATGACAAAGAAAAACTAGTTCGGACAGATTCTCCAACCAAATTCACAGTCAATTAACCAGAATTTTGGGTCATCGAAGACTCGGCGTGTGACTGTTTCTCTGGTTCCGTTTGTCATCGCCGCGTAACATTTGATGGCACGAGGCCGCTGTTGTCGAGATAGTCGATGCTTGTTTGATGGCGCAGGGAGGGTGATGGAGCAGCGGCAGATTATCAGATCGTTTGATAAACGCTCGGCATCCGACTCGACCACTCCTGGAACTGTTGGACCCGAGACTCGTCTCTCCAAGACGGCTGTCCCTTGCCACTACCGGTGGCGTGCGTGCTAGACCCGACGCCTGGCCCGATAGCTCCGCTGAGACAATGTCGGAGCCGAGCGATCGCAGTGAGAGCCCCGCCGTCACTGAGTCGCACGCCGACACACACGACGACCATCACGCCGACAAGGATGGCCGCCCACCTCCACGCAAGCGCCAGCGTGTGAGGCTGTCTTGCCTTGAGTGCCGCCGGCGGAAGCTGTCGTGCGACCGCGAGTTCCCCTGCTCGCGCTGCCTCCAGTCCGGCACTCCGGAGCGCTGCGAGTATGAGACCCGCCCCGGCTTGGCGCCCCCGAACAAGCTCGGCCTGCCGCCGACTGCACTGGCCGGTCTCGATGCCCGCTTGTCCTTGCCAAGCACCGGTGGGGAGTCCCCGTACTTCCGCAAGGATAGCCGCGAGTCGGATCGCATCCGCCGGCTGGAGCTCGAAGTCGCCCAGCTCAAGAGCCTCCTGGTCAAGCAGGTCTCATCGCTCGATGGGAGCACCGTCCAGGAACGATCGCCCCCTGACCTCCCCAAGTCGGACGCTGAGCCCGAGACTGAGGTTGAGGTTCCCCCTTTTCTGCAGACCCAGGTGACGTGTGCCGACAAGGAGGAACTCCGCTTTTTCAGGGGCAAGGAGTTCAAGACTCGCTACTTTGGCCCTCATAGTGCATACCTAGCCTTTCAAGAAGTATATGCCACTCTTGTACAAGCTGTCTCTCTGGCGGCCCTTTACTAACGCCTCCCAGCTCACCGGGCTATGCCCCTTCATGAAAGAGACGTCGAATGAGTGGTTGCGGCCGCTGCACATCCACCGGAACAAGGACCGTCACAAGGATGCCGAGGTGAGAGAGCGCAAGTTTCGCGAGCCAGATCCTGCCTTAGAGTCGCTGCTCCCTTCCAAGGAGGAGACGGATAATCTGGTGACCATTTACCTAAACCAATTTGAGCAAGTCCATCGCATCGTCCACATACCCAGCTTCCGGAGGGATTATGCAAAGTTCTGGCTCCCCTCTGAAACTCGCAATGCCGCCTTCACCGCGCTTGTCTTGGCCATCATGGGTATCTCCAGTTGTCTCGCAGCCCAGATGCCGCACAAGTTCGAGAAGATGGTGTCGCACTCGCATGCAAACGCCATCAAATGGGTCGAGGCCGTCGACGCTTGGCAAGAGCGCCAGAGCCAGAAGCACCGCCGCTTAATCCACTACCAGATCGCATGCCTTGTCTACCTAGCCAAGCGGGTTAACACCATGAAGAAGAAGCGTTTCTGGAGGAACGCGGGATCCATGACCCAGGACGCCATCTCGGTCGGTCTGCACCGCGAGCCCAGCCACATGAGTGACAAGATCTCGCCCTTCAACCAGGAGATGAGGCGGCGGATCTGGGCCACCGTTCAGAGCTACGACCTCCAGGCGTCGTTCGACCACGGCCTGCCCTCCATCCTCTGCTCCCTCCATTACGACGTCAATCCGCCGCGCAACATCGACGATGACGAGTTTGACGAGGACACCAAGGAACTACCCCCCTCCCGCCCCCCCAACGAGTATACATTTTCCTCCTACCAACACATCAGCCGCCAGAGCCTTCCCCTCCGCCTTGAGCTCAGCCGTGTCCTCACCGGGCCCCCTGACGAGCTCGACTACGACCGCGTCATCCGTTATACGAACGAAATCAACCAAGAGATCGATTCCCTCCCCTCGTGGGACGTAAGTGACGCCTCGTCCCAGGACCCGGTCGTCAAGAAGCCCCTCCTTGCCTACACCCTGCTGCACATTCAACTCCGCCAGTACATCATCCCGCTACACCAACCCTTCCTCCGCCTCCGCAAGACCAACTCCAAGTATCAGTACTCCGAGATCATTTACTACAACGCGGCACGTGACATGGTTTTGCTCAACGACCGCCTCGCACAACAGGGGATCCGCACGCTCAACTTCTTGCGCGAGGACAGCCTCACGCTGGCCATCAACCTCGCCAGCGTAACCATGCTGCAGCCGCGCGGCAGCACTAACATGATCATGATCAACTCACAGCACACACTGCAGCTGCTGGAGCGCTGCTTGGCCATGAAGGAGGACCGAATTTTACGCTGCGGTAACAACGAACCCTGGGGCTACAGCATCATGTGCGCCGCCTTCGGCCTTCTCGAGGCCCACCTAGGCGTCAAGACGCCTGAGGCGGCCAAGGCGGCCAGCGCCGAGCGGTTCGTGCACCTGCATTGGAAACTGTTGTCCGGGCAAGACCCACCGCCGGGGAGTCAGCAGAGTGCTGTCGGAGGTGCTGGTGCTTCGGGTGGGGGTTGTGGCCCAGGAGGGGGAGGAGGTGTATCTGGAGGGGTAACAGGTGCTGGCGCTGGTACCAGCACCGCTGGTCAGACTGGGGCAGCAGTGGGTGATCAGGGCCGGGCGGTGGCTGGGACACCATATTCTAGCATCGGGATGGGAACGTATGCTGCTGTGCCCGGGCCCTCGCCGGCAGACGCGTTTATCAGATCGAAGGTTCGTTCCTCAAGAGGTGAAGTCCGCGAGTTGGTGTGTGGGATGCTAACGGCACATACAGTCGGTTACTCCATTCGCACCCTCGTCCTCTCAGCAAGGCGCCGGACAGCAGCAGATTGAGGTTCCCGGAACGCCATGGTGGCTGCCCAATACGGCTGATCCGTCCACCATTCCACAGGTGGGTTTCTGCAGTGCTCTTTCGCACCCCGCGGCTCAAGCTGACTCGTCTCAGATGTTACCACTGAACCCGGACTTTAATATGGAGACACTTGGATTCGACCTCAATGAGCTTTGGGGCAGCGGCAACTTTGATTGGGATTCGATGATGCCTTGATACGTCTACCCCGTGCTTGGTTTGTGAGGCGCCGATTGGAGATGAGCGTCACAGGAAAAATGGTTGTATATCCGAGGGGAAAGGAAGAACAGAGAAAGATGTACAGTTATACCCATACCGCACTCGACTTAATCTGAGTTTTTCACCCCGAGCAACAGAAGTCAAGTGTCACATTCTGCGTTCGTTTGCGCAGCAGCTGCTTCCTTGACGGGACGTGCCCCCCTTTTAACCGCTGCACACTACGGAGTAATTCTACTATCATCCAATAAAAGAATAAAATAAAATAAAAATCGTATTCTTGAAGCTTCTCGGTCTAGTTTCATATCTCACCATGACTATACCGGACAATTACAGCCATTAGCCCATCATGCCGCAGTTGAATGTGCACTGGTGCCAGAGATAATGAAATGCGATTCCCCGTCCCACCAAACGACCCCTGCTCTCTTGGCAAGCGAACTTCAACCTCTTTGTTCATACCATTTCACGTGATCACCAACAAAACAAACAAACCATCCACAAACTGTTCCATCAGAATCACCACCATCTTCATTACTAGCAGAGGAGCGGGAATACTTGAAGCTCGACAGCATGTCAGTCCCTCAGGATCAAGTAGGGGAAAACATCCCGCCGGCCCAGAAAGCCCGCACGATCGCCCACATGAACGCCGACCACCGCGCCGACATGCGCCACATCCTCTTGCACTATGGTGCTGTTCCACCCGTCCCACCGTCGTACTTCTCCAGCGCAGGCGACGGGGGAGACGAGGGAAACGACAGGGACCCCCTCATGCTCGACATCGGCCTCGAATCCTTCACCGTCCGCCTGCCTTCTTCCGGGGGCGAGGCGCCTGGCGCGGGCGACGGTGGTAATGGCAGCGGGAGCGTGCATGTCGTGGCATTTGATCCACCGCTGAGTTCGTGGGGGGAGAGGAGGGAGCGGCTGGTCGAGATGACGCGGGCGGCGAGGGATGCGTTGCCGTCGTCATCGGCAGGGGCGGGGACGGTGGTGGTCGATGAGTATATGGCGCCGCGGGTGCCATACGACCTGGCCGTCTTCCTTGCAGTGCTGTTCTACTACTTGTCGTTTGCGCTGGTGCGGGCGGGTCTGGTCGCGCCTGGAAGCCTGGCGGCGCGCGGGCTCGAGGCGGCACGGTTCCCTGGCGGGGCCGCAGGCTTCCGGTGGTTGGTGGACACCATCTTCGTGCCGGTGCTGGGAATACACATCACCGAGACGTGGTGGCTGGAGCGGTCAAGACTGCGCAGGTTCGGGGTGAGGCGGGGAAGTCGGGTGTGGTGGCTGTGGGTCGGAAGCGTGTTTATCGAAGGCGCCATGGCGTTCAAGAGGTTTGATATCATCGTTGAGAGGCTGAAGCGGGATGACAAGAAGAAGCAGTAAGGGGAGAGAATTTGGGAGGGGATGCAAAGAGGTTTATAACTAGCAATCTGGAGAGCAAAGCAAGGTGGTAGTGGTTCAGGTAGAATCCTGATGCCCTTTCCTTAATACTGGGAAGAGGAATTTCCGTGCTGCTGTCTCGTCTCCGGTACAGGTGTGAACATCGTGTATGATCGATATAGAGACGTCGTGTATCAATATTCCCTTCTGGACGGTCACGCCATGGGCTCGACGAAGAATCACTAGTGCATGATAAATAACGGCTGTTGCTTTTAAACCTGAACCCTGTGCTAAAGACTCAGGTTCCAAGACGGAGAGATTTTTCATGGAGATCAACTTAGCAGTAATCCAGGCGTTTTACAAGTCTCAACGTCGGTCAACAAGCTGAAGATTATTCTTTCTTCTCGCAGGTACACGATGTTGAAGATTCCGTGACCTTGTGCCCGTTGACCTTGTGCCCCTAAATAGACACAACCAGAGTCAAACTTTCACTCGAGGCAACTTCACCGTAGTAAATATCCGGTTCTTATCGAATGAGCCATAAGTTAGAGAGCAAACTCTTGCATTCATCTCGTTCTTTCTCTGGTTACTCTGAAGTAGAGGTTAAACCACCTCAAAGTAGGTTAAACGCTTATGCCACCCTCATGCTCTCTCGTTCAAGAATTGCGTACATACGACTGCTTAGGCTGCATGAACATGTCTAACACGCATGTTCCGCGTGTGAAAAGAGAATTGCGGTGCCCGATACCAGATCGAACAGGTGCATATCATTCACATAAGGCACCCAAGGGCGATGTAACTAAGAGTTCCCTAGTCATAATAAGAATCCTTCACGGTTATTGCGGAAGACTCGGATGGAAATCAGCGTCGTACAATGCTACTGCACATAGGTACGTAGAATACCGAGAAAGCCAAAAGGTAATGCATATTGGTTACGATGTTCGCGTGCTGCATAATGCGGATCATATATCCGGCAGGGCTATAATACGGCTTTTATTGTGTCTACGGACTACATATGTAAGCTTAGGGTAAGCTTGCTCACTTCGCTTCGATGCCGCGAAGTTACGTTTGGCAACAGGCGATGAGCGCGATGTTCCCGCCGTCGAGGGTTCCTGCATTGCCGAGGCAGCACAATTCACCAAGAACCGACATCTCCATGACCACCCGACAAGTACTGTATCTTGCATGTGAGGTTCCGAGGCCACGATTCGGTACTCGGAAGGCAAGCCGGAGCCGCGCAGACGGCATTGTTTGCATACCCGTGCTGAAGATACAAAGTTTGGTAGACAACTTGACTACCTCTGAACAACAACAACCATCAATCATCAAGTATCAACTCGAGACTGTGGGATGAATGCATTTTAATACACCAATCAGCAAAGACGAGCCGGAACTCTACACATCTAGCGCAAAACTTTCATCAAAGGGCGCGTGGTCCTCTATGGAAAGGAGAACAATACGGGCTGAGGCAAGGCGGCCGTCCTCTTCGTTGCTGAAGCAGCTGACTGACATCTCGAGTCTAGCTACCTACCATATTTTTCCATCTTCGATATACAAAGTGCGATTTCAGGGGTCATGTTGCCGGTTACTTCTTCAACCGGCTTAACCTAATAAATCAGGGGTATCTGTCAAGCAGCCATCATCTTACAGAAGGAGCGAGACCACAGAGTCACTGGCCTCGCCGCGCTCCATCAAGACAAACCGACCTTCACGGACAGCCGGAGGTTGGTCCTTCCGGCAACACGAGAGCCATTTCGAGACAGCAAGCCACCCCTCTCGAGCCTCCATCTCGTCATGGGCTGTGTTGTCGCATGTCCATCACCCTGGGCCCGCAGCGAACTTCATGAAAATTTGACAGCGGAGCCCCTGAGAGAACTTCCCAGGCCCTGCTGTGAGGAAGGGGAGGCCTCGTCCTGCCTCTCCCTGCTGGCCACTTCAAAGTTCCCCAGCAGGCACCTAGGTTGGGACGAGTGATGAACCTGTGCCTTGTCAACCGTACTACTCCCTCTTTCCCCATAAGAGAAAGTTCCTTCTTCCTCCCCTTCCATTTTCCTACACTATGCCCCTTGAGATCCCCATGGCGTTGTTCCTGGACGTACACTACATCCACGCCCTACACGTACTGGATGCACTAGTGCACACACTAAACTAGCTCCGGATGATGTGTATCATGGCCCTTCTAGAAGCTCCCCCCCTCCTCCCAAAGAGCCCAGTCATCGAACAATCCGAGACACACAGGAGCAAGGCTAGTGTTGAAGCTGACCGCGCGTGCTTGATGCTCTGTAGCTCCACTGACAATCGCAGAGAAGGGGGGCAATTCAGTGGCTTGGCCCTACAAAACCCCGACACTAAACTAACGCTGCGTTACAGTACGCTCCAGGAGCTTTTGGCCCGCGGGGAAATCCTCCGCAGCGCTATCTGAGGCTAATGAACTGGCCTCCACCGGCATTCGTCAAGACTTACCGGAACAAGTAAGGCATGAAAATGGAATTCAGGCCGAGTTTCATCAGCGTGGCTGGTATGCTACTTTGATACTGGTAACTTTTCATCCATCGTGTACACTACACGTATTGTACTGCGTACGGGCCTCTCTCCCTCGTTCCTTTCTGAGTTTTTTCCAAGCATGGGACACACACGTCTTCTTTCGCGGCCCTGTCCCGGTCTTCAGCCCTTTCCACCACACCGACGACCCGCCCGGCTGGTTGGTACTTGATAGTACATATATGATAACAAGATCGGTGATGTTGCAAAGGCTGATAACTGACTGGGTTTTTGACCGCTGCTTGTCGAGCCAAAAAGTTCCTGCAGCTTCATCGGGGATAATGCGATTACTCGCGTGTTAGTTGTTGGCACGGGATCCGGGGCACCATGTCTGTCACACTGCAGCATCTGGCGGAGAGGACTTTGTGTTGGTCACAGGCAGGCATGGCTGCCGCATATGCACTACACTAGATTTAGTTTAGGATTGGATTATTTTGGCTGCATTCCGTACCTGAGGTACAATCCTACTAATGTTGTGTCATCAGGAGGAGTTGCGCTGTACGAATTTGGTAGTTCATGGCTCCGACCTGTCCTGAATCTCCGACAACCCCAATCCCCATCTGGCTACCAAGCTGCCAAGTAATTAGTGTATGCATGTACAGGTCATGTACACTACCAACGCTGTGGAGGCGGGGGAAGCAGGAACTCCAGATCCTGCAGCTCAAGCATCACACAGGTTTCACCCCTCCCTTTTTGACATGTCTCAACATGACATTCGCCCGACATGGTAAGTCATCTGCAGCTGTGCTTGTCAGTGCCCCCCTCCCAAAAATGACCTGGGAATCGCCCAGCCTAGCAGAGCCCGACACCGGCCATTGATTCACCGGTTTGACTGCGCCGCAACCGGCTTCCCATCGCATCCGGGCCGGACCGCAACTCCGCGTTCCTGGACGTTGGTCAGACAGTTCCTGTCAACGCATGTGGTCTATGTCCATTCACTGTCACAGATCAAACCCCTTACTGGTTCTGCCATGGGATGACTCGACCAAGTGGCATGTAGAGCGAACTACATCTCGTATCTGACACTCGCTTTCTCCTTGTTCTTGGTTGGTGTAAAGCGGTAGTGTACGCAGTAGTGTATTTCCATGAACCGAACTGAACCACCTGGTCAAGCGGGCGACCGGCCTGCAACCCAACGCCAGCGTCCCGTGTCTTGGTTCTTTTACCTGCCCCTCCGCTAAAATCAGAAAGTACTTAGTACTGTGGTCGTTCCCCATGCAGGCCGGTAGTGAACATGACGGCTGGCGGTGGGATGGTGGTGGGATCTGCGGTCTGTCAACCCGGTTTGGTCTAGTGAGGGGTAAGTAAGACCGCACGCCGTGGGCGAGGCGGCGATCTTCTCGCTTCACCTTGTCGCTGACCTTGTCTCTCATGACGATACAGTCCCTGACCATGTCTTCCAAAGGGCTGCTGGCAAGCCCCAACCCTGGATCGAATGACCCGGAGGCTGAAAACCCAGCCGGGTTCTAAAACAGTCAGCCGGATGGATTATACGCTACGCTAACACGTGTAACAAGTCGTGAACGTTGGCGTTATGTACAATCCTTGTACACCACAAGTTGGTCCGGCGGTCTTCGATGTTGTTATCTGGATAGCAATGGTGCCCAAACGCAGTACATTAGCGTAACGTCAGTCAAGATTACATTGAAAAGAGCTGATATTCAACCGGACGCAATCTCCTCCTCTTCATTCCATAGTGCTCTGCGTACTCGCAAATACTTTCATTTCGCACGTTACCCGCCGAGCCTGGCTCGTCCGAGATATTACGGCACGAAAAAAGGGCGTATTGTCGTGTTCAAGAGCATTCATGCCAAGAAAGAAATGGACTTGGGGCTCTTCACCAATCAATAAGCCCAGCAGTCTCAGAAACCCAACTCCACCACAGCGTTTCCTAGGGCTGCTGATCCTCCCCCCCTCACTCACTTCTTCCGCAGTGGGCCAGCAAGGGGTTCCGCCTTTGCACAGACGGCCTTGGCATCGTGCTTGACAGCGCCAAGCCGCTAGGCGAGCACCGAAGAACTTTTGTTCCATGGTTCGCGAACATGGCGTGCACCACCAAGCTAAACCGTTAACGTTAGGTGGTGACTTGACTATTGGTCAGGGTTCAAGCTGTTTTGCTGGACATGCTTGGCTGCTGACAATTGCTGGCTGAACCCTAACCCTTTTCAGAATTAGTAGTGTTACTCTGCAGGTCCGCTCTACCCTCGATCCCTTGTGTCTGTTGCGGCGCCGTTACGACACTACTGCTAGTATGCAGACACTACCGCAGTGTACTGGGTCTTCCTTTGAAGTGGAGTGAAGTGGACTGGAGTGCAATGTCTCCGGCCGGCAAGCGCTGACCTAACGACCGGTCCGGTGAACGGGAGCTCGGAGGAAAGACCCTGTAACGGTATTAGTGAGGACTGCATTGCCTTGGACAAACGCAGACAACGCCAACCTGCGCATTTCTGGGATGTTGTTGATGGCAAAGCGAGGAGTAAAAGGTGCGGTGAAGGGCACGCATCACTTCGGACCTTTAGGCAGCCCATAACACCAAAATGACAGAATCCGCGGGCCGCGACTGAGGAGGTCGGGGTTCGGTATCAAGGGGCCTTGGGCTACCCGGCCGTGCCTGTCTCCCGAATGTAATGGCATGCGTACATTGCATGTACACTGCTCGTTTTCGCTTTGAGGGATCTTTTAAACAGGGTGTCCCTGGCTCGCTTTTAACGGAGAGATTGAGCGATAAGAACCCAACAGACGGGCGAACCGCTTTGTCGGGTATAGCGTCCGAACGTGAGTGTGCGGAGTACTCCGTTCTCTGCATCGGACGAATGGTCATATTGTTACTAAAACAACATAGGAGGGTCTCTGATGGAGCTTTCGTGTCCAAAGCCGGCGCAGATATTGGGGCGGTTGCGTTAGTGTACGACCTTCAGCTAGCGCCGCCCCAAGCGCGCTGCTGGAATTTCTGGAAGCTCCTGTTGAACGGGGCCTCGAGATGTTAGCGTCGGCGTCACGCGAGCCCGAGTCGGTCCTGCGAGTGGAAAACAAGTGAAGTTCCCAACGGATCGGCAAGCGCCCAGCTGTCAGCAAAACCCATTGCGGGATGGACTCAAGGAACATCGATAAATCCTGGATTTGTCGGTGTTGAAAGTGTGCCCTGGTCTGACCGGTGAAGATGGAAGATCAGGTCAGCCAATCCCAGAGGCCGAGACCCCTGTCATGAGAGCAAGATCTTGGGGGCCCTTCGTGTGAGTTAGGACCGGGATATGAGGTTGAGAATTGACAGATGTAGCGGAGACAATTGATGAACCTGTGAGTGAGCAATGAGTTGATTTCCGGCTTCAACCAATTGACTCTGTGGACGCTTTCATTACCTCACGGAAGTAATCCTTGAGAGCTAGTCACTTATTGAGACTGAAGTCGAAGCGGTTGCACGCCGACACGGCAGAAACAGCGTAATGTTACAGCTCAACGAAGAAACGCTGTTTCTGGAAATAACAAAATCAGCTTAGCTTCGATGCATGTCTCACGTCGGTTGTAAACGAGGTCCCGTCAACCTGTTCCCCGCTGGATCGCGAGTTCAACAAGCTCAAAGCGAACAGCCTCCATGTTAGCGTGCTGAACTGTCGCCAAATTGGGCCGGTAATTTCCTTTCTGGATTACAGCGCTGCAAATCAGGCCGTCCTGATTTCCAGGCTGGCAGTCGCATGTAGGTGTTGGTTTGTTTGTAGAGATGTGCAGGCACTGGAGACAAATCAACAAACTATGCGAGTCAACGGTGGGGCAGCGACTTGGTTCCACCGGGCTAGACAAAGCCGTGAAGAACGATCTTCTCTGATATTGAAAATGCTGGGCGCACCTTGTGGCCAAGATAGGACGTGTGTGGCTCCTTGCCTTGACAGTCTTGACGGAACCACTGGGTTACCCCTTATTGCTGTGTTCTCTCAGGAGGATTCTGGTTCCTTGACATACGAGTTCTCCCCACTTCGTCCGGGACACAAACCGGTCTTGTCAAAACTCTCCACAAGTGGATAGCCCGCTGACTTGCCCTATGCTTCATCTCCGTTCCTGCATTAGTACTTTGATAGGCTGCGGAGAGCAAATACCGAGGAATGCCGCCAGTGGAAGGCTTGCTGTCAACACGGAGGGTCGTTCGGCCGGACATCCGAATCGAATGGCAGCTCTCAACCGGCCGTTCGACCGTCCGTCAAGAGGAGGTTGGGGAAAACCCTGCCCTTTGCGTTCGTCGAAATGGCACGTAAGTTTTCAGCGGCCCGTTGTGTTCATTACTTGGCCAATTGCGCAGCCAGACGAAGACAATTGAACTGGACTACCTCGCACGAGTTGCGGGCAGCAGAAGATTCTCGTAGAGCCTCCGAAACCGTATCTAGCCGATCGTCGGACGATTCAGCCTGACCATTGGAGTAAGGCTGTGGCAGTCGGGCATTGACAGGCCGTTACTTGTGCCTATCGGTGCTGCGCCGTGCCAGCGGGCTGTATCACTCCCGAGTCATAATGAGATGCTCGTGCAACCCAGAGATGTTCGTGCAACCCAGAGATGTCTGTTGCTTGATAAGTCGGGGTGAGTTGTTTACGGTCAGCTTGCATTGCTTCGTTGCCCAATTCAAAAATGCACCCAGGGCGTGGTTGATGGAGGATATGGAGCGTTAACTTTGGCCTGGAGGACACCACTTGGTCTCCATCCCATATGACTGCCCCAGACCTAGCTGCTGGAAGCACATAGTGAAAGAAAAGGAAGTAGAAATCGATAGGTTATAGTCGCCCAATGGATCAACGGCTAATCCTTTTTTGTAGGACATGCAGAGCGTGTTCTACAGCACCAGACAAAGAAATATGGGAGGGACTCGAGGGGGAGATCGAGAGAGAAAGATCAGAGACACAGTATCTGGTTTCCGTTCTGCAGGACGCCGAGTATAATCGGACAACCGCATCAAGTCCCCAATCTCCGGGGCTTACCCGTATGCTCCCGATTCTAAAAAGTCCTTTCATTGATTCCAGATGCGGGCAGCCGGTTCGCGCTGACTTCACACACGAACTCGGAACCCAGGCCTCGATGGCATACCCAGCGGGTTGGGCTGGCTCGCCGTAGATTGAAGAGCCTGAAACAAGCGGTTGGTTTGGAGCACATTCGGCCAACCAGTTCAGTGTAGGTCGAAGGCATCAACCTGTTCGCCAAAAGTTTGCCTGTTAGGGTTGGTCTGTTCGAGCTTTATTCTCAACATACCCCAACATCAACTTAGGGGGAAGCAGAGCTACAGACGAATCGCTCAGCGTAACAGAATGGGGCGAGGCCGACTGCGAGGCCGACTCCCGTAGCTACCCTTTTCGTTGTAGACGGCGTTGCCAAATCAGTAAGAAGTGCCTGGAGTCCGACCGCAGCGAACGGCTGCAGGGGCTTGTGCGCATCTCTCAAGGTCTGAGGGTGGTGGCTCTGCATGCCAGGCATGGGACGCTATGCTCCGGCGGGAATGGTGATGTCTGGGCAACTGTGTCAACTGGACTCTTTGAGCGGCGGCGGGTTCCCGATGAGGCTGCGCGATGGCGAAGGGCACTTACACGACAATCCCCTCCCCAAGTGAGACACACTTGACGGACTTTCGCAGCAGCCGCACAGTTGCCGCAAAAGGACTCGCCTCAATCCCCACCTTCCCGGTTGGTTGGATCTGTGTTTGACGCCTGCATGAGGAGGAAGTTTTCAAGGCCCAATTTGGGTTGACATGTTGCTCGCGAAGGGTTCAGGAGGAACAGGACTCCCTAATTTCAGCAAGAGAGGCCCGATGATTTGGGTCAGATATTTGGTGCGCATAACGCAATGTTGTCGAACCATCCACTCGGCAGTCGGAATGGTTCATGCGTCCTGCGCCCCTCGAGAACTGGGTAAGACGGAATTGGCGTATGCATTCCTGGAAACCATCAGGCCCCGCAGGATAAGAATTCCCCTCTTGTTGCCGATCAAGACGAGGTTCGCCGGCATTTCAATAGCCCGTGTAGAGGCTTCGTGAGTGGACCGAGGAGGTTGCTAGTGTACGCAGTAAGGTTAGCGGCCGTTAGAGAATCGGCTCCGATCACACGTGGAGGTTTGGGAGCATTCGGAAGTCGGGTTCAGACAAATCAAGCGAAGAAAAACGTGGGACCTGATGAGGGAGGTGCGTCCGCAGGGCGGTTGAAAGAGGCAATCACCCCCTCCTTCTCATGGATGCCACGGCCATGGCCCCCACAGCGACCCCTCAATATGGGCACCCCCTTGACCCTGAACCTGTACGGGTTGCAATTGTCACTTGAGGGGAGTTGAATTCTCGGCCGTTCCTGCATCCCGCGTCTCTCACCGGTCTCTCCTGACTAATTCTGACTTGACGTTATCAGGCCCTTCAGAGATGGCCGCCAAGCCGTGGTGGGCTGTTGGCCCATGTCGTGCTCAGTTTGCAGTGGGGAAAGTCGGGTTTCAAGCTCGCCAAATTGGCACGAGGCGAGGCACAACCGACCCTGAATCTTAGTACCAAAAAATCTTCCGAGTACGTGATACTCCTCGACGTTTGGCGCAGGCTGCGAAAAAACAGCCCTGGCGGCTCCGTTAATTCCGACCTCTCAGGGGGCCGCCAGCCACATCGAACCCTAAACTTATCATCTCAGTAGTCTGGGCACACCGAGCGGTTTTACTGTAGCATATGGCGAGTGGCATGCGTATGTACGTATGTAAAAGTAGGATGAACCGGAGAATTGATGTCTTGCACGCAGGCCATTTCAGGGGTGGATGGGCACCGGGCACGGGCTGTCGCGCGACCCCGCTGTCCCGCAACAACGGTGGCTGGCATCGTGAAGGACCTCGTCGGGTCATGGCGGGCGGCCATGTCGTTGCACTCTCGGTGTAATAGATGCGGCAAAATACGACCTCGCATCATCACATACAGGATATGCGATCGCTGATGATCGGGCCAGTGTACGGATCCCGTAGTGTCACCGCATCCACCTGGGGCAGCCGGTTGTGAGGCAACCCTCCCTGGAGGTTCTTCCGTCCCGATGGCCGTCGCAAGAGTCAAGGCTCCGTGTACTTGGCATAAGGTCGTCACACCGCTCATCCAAAACACTGGAACCTTGATTCGATGCTGTATCACCACGGAAGCCAGAGCATGAAGGCAGCCAAGTAGCTCAGTGAGTCGTCGCGGCGAGGTACGTGTGCTTCGTTGGTGTGAATCGGAGTCAGGACCGGGGTCCATGTTCGGTGCCCCGCACACGGCCGGTCGGCTCGTTTGAGCGGATCCCGGGAAAGCCTCCGTGAATTCGATTGCCGCCGCCGGCCGCCGGTCGGTTAGCTGGCCCCTCCTCGTTGCGTTTTTCCCTCAACGCCCCCACATACTCGCCATAGGGGAGACTGATGGCTTGTGCAACTAAGAAAAGTTCGAACAGTTGCACTTTACAAGCCCATTAGCTATGGTGCAGATCGCCAATAAACAGCCCAACTTTCACCTACTGTGATGGGTTCCAGTTTTGTGTTGCAGCCCCCTCGCGAGACCGAATGCGTACGCAGTGCTAAGTACCAAGTACCGAGGTCTTCCGACTCTCATATTAACAAAGTTTGGCCTGCACACTTGCAATATCGCTGGCATGGCTGTTGCAGGAAACCAACCGGGAACATTGCCCGTTCGGGAAACATCCCACGAATCAACGTCGCCGTAGGACGACGCAGAGAGAGTAGCCGTCCGTGCGCTTGAACCCGGCCCACTCGGATTCTGGCTTCCGGAAACAAAGTCAATGTTGGCTACCCGGACCATCGTCACCTGCGGTATTTAACGTTAGCTCTGGGCATCTGTGTCGTGTATACTACGGATTACTCCGCGCACAGTACGGTCTCGAACATATGCCTACGTTGTCTTGACCGGGTTGCGAAGGCGGGATGATTGACAAGCGAGTCTCATCACACGGGACGAAGCTGATGAATGGTGGCCAGACCTCGATCGCACCAAGAAGTGGAGAAAGCAAACGGTACTGTCGAAAACATACCGTGCCTGTTGAGGTCTCCTCATATCTTAGGCAGTCCTCGAGAATAGGAGTACATTTACCGCCTATTACTCTGTGCTGTGTCGTAGGTGTCCATTGCGCGTTGGGTTGGCCCGTCGTGCAGCTCATCGAGCAATAACCATCGGTTTGAATGGCGGCTGGGCGAGGGGCTTCATGAACGGCTGGTCCGTGTCCCCCGGAGGTCCGTTACAGGGCTCCACGCAGCTCTCACCGATCATCGCGCGGTATCGTGCCGAGACGTGTCTCAAACCCCCACTCGCGGACCAACGGGTTCATATGTTGCAAGTTTCGGAGGGAAGCTGAGCAGCGCATCCTTAGTAGAGCCATAGCAGAGATTGCAAACAGCCGTGGCTCGTGTCGCTGATTGTATTGGGGTTGTGTAGGTTCCCAATGCAGACGCTCGGCCTACATTAGTGTCGGCTCGCCAGGAGTAGTCGAAGTGGGCGGGGGCTACAACGAAAGGGTGGGGTCAAGATGTTTCTGTTTCGACAGCGTTTCAGATCAAGTGATGCAAACCTCACCACCCATTGGTTGCCGGGCCATGGCCTTGGATTCCGATTTGTGTAAGAATAACTCTTCCACGTGGGCCACGTTTTATCCCTGCAACTGTTGGCAGGGCTATTCATGCGTTGAATTTGCACTATACTCTTTCCTTCTTGGTGTCTGCCTTGACGAAGTGCACCATAAGCGCCGCACGGGCTGCTCTTGACAATCGGGCCGTAAAGAATAGTAGAACTAACGGTCTTTAGCGGAGCCGTGTCGAATCGCTTGCTTGCCGTGAATGGTCCTGCGTTCCTCAGGTTGTCCCGCCCTGTCCTTGCAAGAAGGTGAGCCTCGTCGACATTGCGGGTGCCTGGCACCTGTAAAACACCGTATACATGGTGATATCCCATGACCAATGTCCAGATGGCGCACCGACAACGACGTGGCCAGAGGCGCAGATTTTTCGCTATGACGAAAACGGTATGCAGAACACACACCCCACATGTGTCTGAGATGCCATATAATCACTGTAGTGTTTTGACGTTCTCATGCCACGATGAAGTCGGATATGACATTCTGAGCCACTGATCCATGGGCCTGTTGGTCATGTGGTCGCGTAATATTGAGGGAGACCCGAGTATCTTGCAAGATCTGGCATAAGTCCGGATGCTCTGAGGTTAACGAAAGCTGCAGATTCACGGATCCTATTCGTAGTTCCGGCGGTTCCATTTTTGTGGCGCCATCTACTCTCAGGAGGTTGTATCAGTGGCTTAGATGTCTCGAGGATCCGTGACGTGCATGCGCTCCCCTGGAATATCAAGATCATCAACAACAGTAAGGCCCAACTAGTATGCGATAGTCTCGAGGAAAGAGGTCTCAAGTCCAGATTCGTTGTGGAGCCGATCGACCAAATTGCGGGGAAAGATAAGTGGGGCACGTTTCTGAGTTCTGGATGCGGGGCGTCTTAGCCAGCAACATAAGGAAACGAACCGACTGTACAGACCAGCAACAGCTCGATTTTGAGGTACAACACACACAGCCTCTTTCGCAACTAAGTTACAAAAGTAAAAGGAAACAAAAATCTATAATCGAAGGCTGAGTTCCTATTGCTCTTCCTCATTGCGAGTAGTTTCAGATATGGTTTCTCAATTCAACTCAATGAACAGACTTGCACCATAATCTTGGTAGGCCCCGATCGGCGGGCGCTATTCGTATTCCTCCTATTGTTCGTCGACAACGGTTCGCCGAAAATGCAGGGACGGAGCAATGCATCGGAATTCTTGATTCCCAGACCCTGACACTTCTAACTCCAAACCCAACAACTCGGCACTCCACTGTACTACCACGGCAGGAGGGTAATAGTCAGGGACATTAGGTGGAATGGACTGATGAGGGGCCACGAAAGATGTGACAGCCACCTCGGGATATCCCCAAAGTGATATAGTACGAGTCTTGCTGCCGGCCCACGGTGTGTCAGACATTAGCAATCTGAAGCATTTCTACCATGACAGACGACGCGATTGACTGTCTTTGTCCCGATACGGTCAAGCGTTGACCCCGCCAAAGACCCTTCCCGTCCCGCTGTCGACACGCTGCAGGATGCCTTGCAGGAGGAGCACGAGGAGTCGGTTGTGTCACCGCCAGAAGCACCACCTTCCAACAATCTTTGTGGTAGCTTTGGGGTACCGAAACAGGCATCGGTCGTTTTCATTGAGACAGGAAAGGTCTTTTGAACCTGCAAGCACGGCAAGGCACTTGCTTCAAGTTGCCACGCCTCCGATTGGTTTCTAATCTCTCCTGCGTCTTTCGGATCGTCACACAACGCCGTCAATCTTAGAGTAGCTGTACGGTTGATTGGAACTCCTCTCGGCTACTTCAGATCCGTGACGACAGAAAGCGAACTAGAATCTACACAAATGTTGGAACATCCATCTCAACACGGCGAGGTCTTGGTGGTGGTGTGGGGCTTGAAATTGATAAATTGTTCGCTATCAGTGGGCCAGCGTATCAGTTGTCTGGGCCAGCGCCGTCGCGCACAGATAGATGTTGGCAGGATCTCTGGACCAGGAGCTTCGATTTCAGTTCAAACCGCTGGACGGTTTCCGAGCTTCTTAGACGACACTAACTCGAATCAATCTAGAAATATGTGTGGAAGCCTTGAAGTGCCGAGACATGTCAGTGTGTACAACATCAGCAAGCTCTCGCTTAGCAAGCGCCTGTCCGCTAAACGCGCCTTTCGCTACCCACGATTTGGAGCGGTTTCCCATACAAGAGATGCATTCGGGAATTCAAAAGAACTTTTGGCGACGTATTTCGGAAACATCCGAACAAGTCTCAGGCGGTGGAAACCACGGCTCTCGTAACCGCGCTACCCTATGCTACTGCGTATGGCCCGTGGCTGCATTGCGTCTTTTCCCCACACAGAACTCCCGTGTTTCCCGGCCCCCTCGCCGCGATATGGCCAAAGGGCCCCCAAAACATGGGTCTGGTGCCGTTCAGCGAGCACCCCACATTTGCAACTTTCAACGGCCGGGCTGCCATGAGGCTGCAACTGGAGCGGCTCGATTGCGGGGTGCGTCGGTGACCCTTCGTGACCGAACCTCTTTGAGTACGTCTCGAAGTCGAATCACTGTGCCAACTTTTGTTAGCTTTTGCACCAGCCAATGCGCCACTTGGCGAGCTCTTCGAACGGCGAGAACATGGAAGCTCGGACAACACGATGTGACGACGGCTTCATTACTGCTCTGCTAGTGGACCGGTTAAAGAAACTAGAGTTGGGACCGCGGGAGCACCATGTATGCTTCTGTGTCCTCGAGTCAACTCAGTCCCAAAGTAGAAGATAGATGTAGGTCAAGTCTCGCTCGTTTCTCACACAAAGCGCATACGGACAGGCCAAGAGCCGAGCCGTCCCGCAGCTCCCGGTTGCTAAATCTTTCCAATGGGGTCGAGTCATTACCCCCAGACTCTTATGCAAAACCTCACTCAGCCACCCGTGTCAACAACGGTGTATTGGTATTGGAGGAACCAGTCGCCGTGATGGCCTGGTATTGCAACGTTCACTCCTCGCAGCTGCCAAATCGGTGTCAGACGGGTGTCGGCTGGTCTTTGGCACGGCAGCAGATGCTGCGTGAACGTCCATTTTGAGCTTCTTAACCAAGAGACCAGTCGTCTGGTTCTTATTCCTAATAAGCCTTCAAATCTGGGGAATCCTTGTCTATGCAGCACACTCGCAGTGAACGTAATGTGACAGCGGAATGGACTTGGATGAATTGATTTGTTCCCTTCAGCTCCTCTGAAAAGAACCAAACAGCAAAGTCTGGGCTCGGCCGTGTACGTTCCCCTAACTTCTAGTGGTCAATGTTGTTTGCCTACTGCTCTCGACCCACATTTTCTGAGCAAAGCACACGGCTCAACGCTAGACATCTCCCAGGTACTTCCCCGTTTATTTCGTCTCAATCAGTGGGTTTATTCTCCGATGCGTTCCCTACACTATTGCAAGTGAGACAAGTGCGGCACAGAATTTGGACCCTGTTAGACTTTGCAAGAACTGCAACCCAAACCACGGCATTTAGCCCCTTCATGTGAGAACCTTGGTAGATCTATTAAGAACAGGTGATATCTCACCTGGCAGGCAACATTTGGCCAATTGTGTGGCGAGGCTTATTATGACGGCCGATGCATATGTGGCAGCCGCCTTGGACATGAACGTAGGCTTGCTGCACGTCTGGCTTTAGTCAAGCATTTTACTATACAGATTATGATTCATAAGGTCGAAGTCACAAAGGTTTTTCTTTGCTGCGAAGACGTATGCTAGGTATCTGCTCCTTGTGTGACAGTTGCGCCACCGCTGCACATCCGCTCTGCATGAACTAAAGGACCTAATCGGCTGACCAACAAACAACAAACGCTCAAGCAGATTCATCATTAACGCCCACGCTGTATTTGGAACAGCTCACAATGCTCGAGATACCCGTTTTTTGGGAACAAGACCAGTGAAGGAAACGGGAAAAGTTCATGACAACCCGGTTGGGTACCTGGAAACATGTTGCGTTTAGGCTCTTTTAGGTTATACTTATTCCTATCACTGACAGATACGGCGCAAATCGGCCGGCCGCGGCGGCACGTAGACGGGACATCACGGGGCTAAATTCGGCGTCTACTCCAAAACTCGGCTCTGAAACGCTGGGAAACAAGGCGATCTGTATCATACTCGTGATCAATCAAATGAAAACAGAAACAGGCTACTGCACATAACGGCCGGGAATTTCACTGCAATGCCCGGGAAGAACCTGGAAGAAGAGAGGTTGACTCGAAGACTTGGGTGATCCTTGTGGCCAGTGAGGTAATCCGCCAACACACTAAACTTTCGGATCACAACCGAGCGCCACACCTTCTGCCCTTTCCCGATCATCTCCCGTGCTATTGCGAATATTTTCCGTGTTTGTTGCTTCGTGTTGTTGCTTTTCCTGGTTGGCTGCATGCAGTCGGCTATACAGAACTTGGCCCTTTGCTTTCGTCCCCTCTCTTGGGACAACAAACAAGAGTCGAAAACGTATAAGCACAAGATCACGCTGAGGTCATTAGCCAGTTGGAGGTATCCAGCATGACGCAGCAGAAATGGCCGAGGCGAGTATCTACCCAGGTCGGTGACGTTTTACCTTTCGGAAGATCCAGCTCTCCGGTGGCCGGTCCTTGTATACTATGGAGTTGGCTATAGAGCTGCAGCGCCCCCTTGTTTTGTGTGACGGAGTGTATTGCATTGTATCGACCGCCCAACCACCACAGCCATAGCAGCGGAACGATTCTGAGAGACATTGTGTGTGTACCCCTAACACAACAGCAGAGGTCGCCGCGGCTGAGCGTCGCATTCGAGCCGCCCACGTTGTCGCTTGTTTTCTTCCTTTTTTGTCTTTTCGCCCTTCCCCATCCCGTTTATCTCTAATCTGGGCCCCTCATGTCGGCCGGCAATTGGATGTTGGTTGGGTACAGTACCTCGAGAACGGGGTAACCTCATATGTTTTGGGGGTGCGGGCGCGGGTTGGTCAACACCATGCTGCATCATCATCATGGCATTCCATGCCTCATCTTGTCCCTCCAAGCTCAAGCGGTCGTGCGCGCCGCTGCGGGGCGGGAATGGCGTTCTCATGACCCCAAATACCGTCGCAGCTCGTTGTTGCACTTCTCCATGCTCCGAAGCGTCGCTTTCTCAATCTGCTCCTGTGCGCGATATCACGCACTTAACGAGATCCCCCACTTGCTAACGACACTAATATCGGAGAGTAGACTTGGGAAGTGGGACGGGATGGCATCCACCAGCCTTGACGAAGGGAGGGGCGGGGAGGGAACTGGTGTAACGGCCTCGATCATGACTTGATTTCTCCGGGGTGGGACTGCCGGCAGGATCGGAATTGCCCTGCCCACCGTCTGCGCTAACGGCCTCCACTAGATTTGTCAAACACACCCAGCCGCGAGTTTTCTTTCAGTCCTCGCTTCGTAATTCATACATCCCCCTTTTCTTTCAACCCCAACGCTGGATAATACGCACAAAGCGATTGTTATTTTTGGCTTCTTCAGCTTTCATCTCCCTTGCCTTTCCAGCACCGCGGACCTGTGCCCGCCCCATCCCCAAAATCTTTCCGTTCTATTTGACTTGGCAGACACGGAAGACATGGGGTATCCATCCATCTGTCACTTGTCTCTGACCCTTGCTCCTCGCTTCCCACTGCACACACGGGAATCTCTCTCTCTTTTCACCCTTGCAACGGGCCCGACAGCGGGCCCCGGGCGTCCGGCCGGGGTCCCTGGACATCAACGTAGCCTCGAAGCCCAGCGGAGCGAGCTGCGGCCTTTCGCTCTAGCTGTTGCAGGTACCCTCCCTGATCCTGGTCGGTACCTGGGGTACAGCAGATGGGCACCCATCGTGCAAGAGCCATCTCGAAGTCCGTGCGAAGGCAGCCCTGCAGCAAATGGGGTGCTCAACCAGATTTCGATGAGGGCCCCGCAAAGAGGGGAAGGGCCCTCTCGTGTAGCAAGCTCGCCCATTCGCCAATTCGCAACAGCGAGCTTGACCGCGGATGGGGAAGGATGGGCCGTGTGTGCCTTCTCTCGCCCTTCCCGCATGTCTCGCACTTGCCTCAAGGGTTGCTGGTCACTGTGTGCTCCGTCTGTGGCTGTTCGTTCCTTCCCACCTCGTGAGATGTACAGTAGAGGTACACAACGTGGTACACCTGCCCATGAAACCTGCGTCTCTGACCGCTGGAAGGGACGAACCTGTCCGCCCTCCTTCCCCCCCCGCGCGCGTCCTTCTTTACCAGCGTGGTGTAGTAGCGACCCGGGGTTGTCACCCTCTCCCTCGTTTCGTACCATGCGGTGCTGCACCACAAGCCACGCCCGCCAGCCGTCCCGTCCACATCCGCCCATTTCATCCATACACATCACGTTTTGAGCCAGTCCCCTGGCGCGGGAAAGGGCAGTCATATCTCACCCAGATAATACTCTGAAGGTAACGAACTATACCCAGCACAGAAAAACGTTCTGTCACCACACCCCTGCCGTCCAGCGCTAGTCACTTCTAGGTTAGAAAGGGACGGAGGGAAGCGAGGTTTGCTGGAAATGACCAACGGCCTTCTTTTCCACTGGCCTACACTTCGAACCGCTAGCTGCATCTGGTGCTGCAGGGAATGCCGGCCGCAGCGAAACCAGCTCAAAGGTCTTTCCTGTTCCTCGCTTTCTGGGCACTCTTTTCGTCGATCGTAGAGCCGGAGGTTGCCTCTTCGAGGAAAGCTCGGGTAAATTTGAGAAGAGGAACGGAAAGCAACCTGGAACCTAGTGTAATAAGAGAGTATCAGCCGGCCGGGGTGTACCCCAACGACGCGACCCCTACCCTTGGCTAGCCCTTCTGCTTCCATACGCAGCCGATCCGGCCCTCACTCATCCTTCGTTTAAGAATTGCCCCAGGTACGAAACGCGATCACGGGTGAAGTACTTGCATACTCTCTCGATGCTCCCTTTCCCCTGGCACCGGCAGCCATCCCGAGCCGAACGACAGAGACTATAGCCAACGCTACCGTCGCCTTCCTGGAACCGCAAGAGCTCTGCTCCAGAAGCGGCTTACCTTGAACACCTGACTTCGCCGGCTGCTCGCACCCGAAAGAGCTGCATATCAGGTCGTTGTAATCGTGGGGCTCCTCCTGCACGCTGCTTTTGCTCCGACAAAAAAAAAAGAACTCCAAGGGCACATCGAGCCGAGTCTACGCTCTCACACGAAGATACACCAATATTTATTCTTTATTTTTAATCCTAATTTTCTACCTATTTCATTCCCGTCACGGTCCTCTCTCTACGGACATCCCCGTTCATCCACGGATAACCGCATCAACAAGGCGACCATCTCAGCTCCACCAGGGCGAGTAGTTGGCAACTTGAGCCTCATCGAGCTGCCAGATCTTGTAGCGGACAGCAGCATTACTACTACCAACATCAGCCCCTGCTTGCCAGCTGGTGCTTGGGCGTCCCTTTCCCGCCCGTCCATTCTCACCTATTACTCCACTACGACCCGGGCGAGAACAGAGACTTATTCAAGGTTGCAGCGACGCAGTGGTCTGGAGGTTACCAGCCCGCGGTATCTCGAGCCCAGACCACCGTGCCGTCTGTTCTCGATTTATCGCCTCCCGCTGTTGTCCCGCCCCTATCACTTCTCCCCCCTTTTCCCCACACACCGGGCGACTAGCCGAGCGTGGAACGCCGTCCCGAGGTATAGTAACCCCGTTTATATAGCCTCGCCGGCGCCCCAGGGTTCCTGAATAAAACCCCTGCGCCCACGAGAACCATCAATCCGTCGTTCCTACAGCTTGCTTGGTCTGCCGCCGACACGCGACTGCTCATTCCCAGATCGTATCTGCATTTGTACATAACCCCACCCGACCCCACGGTTGCTCGCCCCTTAGGGTTCGAGTTGTTTTCTCAAAGGTAGTGGCTGGGATTCTCAGAGTCATCGAGAACCAAGACGCAGTGGACGACTCCAGGAACAACATATCTGCCTCCAACTTCCGGTGGTCTTGGTCGGTAAATATCGGGTCTTCACTTTCCCGCAAGAAGCAACGGCGGCACCAGCTTGGACGGAAACCAAAAACTTTTGCTTGTCGGCGAGAACCCGACAGTCCACCATCTGCGGACCTCCATTCACCGGGAATTTCTTTGCTTTTCTCTTACACTTGTAAGAGTGTGCCGGGATTGAATTCTCGGACCGGCTGGCGAACTGCCTGGGACCGTCCGTTGAACACGTACCTCAGACGTACAAGAACGAGATTCTTGAAAGCCGAAAACAAGACAACAACCTTTTTTTCCCAAAGTTATTTCAGCCCGGACTTCGGCCCCCTCCCCCTGACCTCCTCGGCAATCGACGACGTACCTGTTAGGTCACAAGGCAGAGCTCTGTGCACTGCAACGAAAGCTGCAACCCCAGGAACCGACAGGGCTAGAAGCAAGCAACCTCGCCTGGAGGATCTGCGGAGCTCTTGTCATTCCTCTCCTGCCAGACATCCCCGGCTGAAACTTGGTGCATGCTCAACACCTGGACTTCCAACCTGCTGGACTGACTCCGCCCGCACCTGCAAGCATTAAGAGCGACCCAAATAAGAAAAGGTACGAAATACTTCCTTACGCCCCGTCATGCAAGGCTTGGCCGCTCCGTTGCCGTCATCCTCGTTCACCCCCCGGCCCATACCTTACTTGTACACCCACCCACCCTGGCAATTCTAGTCCCACCCCGCCCTGGCCCTCTTGCAGTTCTGCTTCCCTTCTCAACACTCACCTCACCTGACTCCTTAAGACCAGACACCCGCCCCCTTCGTCACCATTTGATGTGAGAGGTCTGGTGTTTCGTCACTTGTTTACTTTGAGTGCTGGTGCAGTTCGTCGCCAGGGTTGCTGCGGTTGCTGACAGTCCCGGTTCCCCAATAAAGACTTTGGCTTTGCCAGGCCATCGTGTCCCCTTCGCCCCCAAACAGGAGAGCAGTGCCCGTCACAAGGTCGTCCTCCCTCTCCAACGGGTTTCTCATTCCTTCCTGCCACCATCACACCCCTTATCGCAGTACAAGATCGCCGACATCGCACCTACCCGTCTTCCTTGGTTTCAGGTCGATCTCCATCCACGGAACCATCTGCTTCTTTTCTCGCTTGCACCAAGACGTCGCGGGAAGCTTCATAATCCGGTCGCACTCAAGAAGATCACGCTCGGACATCCCTCCGCGAACCGGGGTAGCCACACAGACCAGCGAAACCTCTTGTCATTCTGGCAGGCCAGCAATCGTCGAAGCTAGAACCTCCCCCCGCATGCTGAGGCCATTCTCGCCGCCTGGTTTTCCCTGCTCGTCAGCTCTCCACACCCCCCGCCTCTCGGAGGCGAAACGGCGACTCTCTTATAAGTAGAGAACGTGCGCAACCGACCCGTCCCAGCCCGTCCGCGCACCGATCCTCGAGCGGCTAGGCATATTAACCACCGGAACCAGGATCCCAAGAATCGCCAGAAATGGAAGTCATGGAAATTGTCGACAACGAACCCACCGCGGCTCGCGCCTTTCAGTGTGACTGGGAAGGGTGTGGTAAGGTGCGTACTCGCGCCTCTAACAGGCTGTCCGCACGACAGCGATGCCGTCGTTGACGCCACCAGAGGCTAACCCCTCACTAGGGCTTCAACCGCAAGTCGGATTTGCAAAGACACTATCGCATCCACACAAACGAAAGGCCGTACAAGTGCCACCATCAAGACTGCGGCAAGAGCTTCATCCAGAGAAGCGCCCTGACCGTACATACTCGTACACACACTGGCGAGAAGCCTCACCACTGCAAGCATCAGGGATGCGGAAAGCGGTTCTCAGATGTGCGTGCCGATTCCTTTGCGCTCCCCACCCCATTATGAGAAATTTGGTACTGACTTCAGTACAGTCATCAAGCCTGGCAAGGCATCGCCGGATACATACAGGCAAACGGCCGTATCGTTGCGACCACCAGGGGTGTTCCAAGAGGTAAGCCTTGCTTCATCAACTCCTTCCCCTAAACGGCCCGGTACTAACCGAGGTAACCCCGGGTTGGCAGCTTCTGCAGGAAAACAACAATGGTAAAGCATTGGAAGCGGACTCACCAACGCGGGCCGCACTCTCCCGAGCTCGATGACATGATCTCTGATGGCGGGAGCGAGAGCTCGCCACCGACCCCCGAGAGTCATAACGCGATGCCGTGGCAGCCGCACCACGGGCCCATCATGGGCGGCCACCCCGGTCAGCAACTCCAGCGAGCTGCGTCGTTCGCCGACTTTGGCCAGCACATGAACAACTACAGCCTGCAGCAGCAGTATAACGCCCACCGACACAGCCTCTCGTCCAGCGGCGGCGGTGCCGAGTACCACGGGGCTCCATCTCTCGGCCACACCGCCCAGCAACAGCATCCAGGCGTGCAGATTCTCCAGCGACCAGGGAGCATCCCGCACCACAACTACTTCGTACCGGACCAAAACAACCCGGGCGTGGCGACTATGAACACCAACCAACACCCGGCCTCACAGCACCCACAATACCACCCCCAAGTTCCCCGGCAAGGCGTTGAGCGACTCCCACTTGAGATCCCCTCCTACCCCAACGCGCCAGATCTGGCGAGCAGCATCCCAAACAGCAGTCCAGACAGCTACTCGGCGGCGTCGGGGAGGAGTCCCTCAGCACAGGACGCAGGCTTCTACACCCACGTCCCACCTGGGCAGACAGCGGCGTATGCCTTGCACACCACCAGCCCGGTCGCTCAACAAGGAGCCCAGATGATGGCCTTCCAGGGCCAGCTCCCGCCCAACCAGGCCGCCGCGGTGGCAGCGGCAGCCCAAGTCATGACGCACACCGCTTCCGTACAGCCTGTGCAGCAGCATCAGCAACAGCAGGGCCACGGGGCTCCACAGCAGCAGTCGCCAGAGCAGTACCACCCCCATCACCATCACCACCACCAACAGGCGCAGCAGCAACAACCGCAACAACCGCAGGTGGAGCAACAGCAACAAGGGCAGCCTCAACAGCAGCAGCAGTGGTATGACAGCGCGCAGTACCAGCCGCCGGTCGAGGTGGCCACCATTGGCTCGCTGCCGCCGTTCGGGTCGGGCGGCATCTATGATCCATGGGCGCCCAAGCTCGACTTTGATGACCCCACGATGCAGATGCCGAGTGCCAGGATTGAAAGCATGTGAAGCGGCCGTCGGTGTCGTCGTTCACAGATCGTCCCGATATCATTGACCTCTTTTCCCCTTTTATCCTCTTTCTCTTCTTCCCGTATATCTTAACCCCTTGCTCCTTCCACTTCATCAAAATACCCCCTTCTTGTCTTTCGGGACTGTCCTGCCTCGTTGCAGGCTGAGCCCCTTGTACCACCACTTTTTGCCCCAATCTCATCCTCATGATTTATGTTCCTCGGGTTATGGCTTATGGTGGTTGTTTAACGCGTCAATCTTGGTTGTTGGGATCATGTCATACTCGGCTGGCTTTCTCGGTGTGTTGGCAGTTGATGGATAGGTGAAGATAAAGGAATGGATGGACGGACGGACCCGGTCGTCCGACAAGAAGGGTGTCGGTCGGTGTCTACCTACCGGGGGACCCATTCTTGGTTATCAGGAAGAAAATGAAAACTTCATCAAGCTAAATGACTGTTGGGCTCTGTTCGGTCGGTGTGGCACGGAGGCCGTCTCGTTTTTCTCTTGGTGCTCTTCGTTCCGTTTCGGCGACTCTCAAACCGGGTATTGATTCTCTTTCATCTGCTGTTTTGCTTTCCGTTGCCCCAAAGGACTGCCGTGGAGAGGTGCCGGGAACATTGTGAATCCCGACATCCTCCCCACAGAGCATGGGCCAAGCAAACACCCCATTGCCGCGGCTGGCGAACCCTCATCCTCAAGAGGCAGCGAATGGGAAGTCTCTGGTCGATTGTGTTCTCGATTCCTTTCCTCTAACCTGGGTCTATCGGTTGTTTATTTTTTTTTGTTGATTTTAAAGGTTCCGTGGCTTGGTCGGGTGGCCTTGGTGTGGTGCATGAAAAGCATGAGACTGGCCAGATGAATCGGTGTGCAGAACGGAGTGGGTGAAGCAAAGTGATCGTTAACGATGTTCCGAACTGAACGGCCGACTACTGTTTTTTTTTTCTTTTTTCTCTTGTTTTGTTCTGTCACTCTCGTCAACAAGGACTGCTTATCGTTGGTTGGTGCTTTTTGTTAGCAATTCTCATGTCGAAGCTGTCTCGTGAAAACGTATATATGGGGTTTGGAACTCTGAGGATGTGAAAGTGGGCATTGGAGATTTGAGGAGGAACAGGGGGCCGGGAGGCAAGTGAAAACAAGGGTGGCACTTTGGTTCGTCAGTTCGAGTTCTGGTGTTTCTAGGGGGTAAGAATAAGGAGCAAAAAGGAAGGAGTGTTTAGGGTGTCTTGTCAGTTTATTTTTCCCTTGCGTTCGAATATAACGCCTATAGGGGGTAATGAAAAAAAGTGATAATGACTTGTCTTGATGAACAACTTACTGCTGGGCTTCGGCAGGCACGCCGGTCAATGTTAAACAGTAGAGGCTTCGGAAGGGGCGCATGGGGATCTCAAGAGATGGTTTATGTGAGCTGCGTCCTCGGCTTTCCCGCAAGAAAAAAGCAAGGCACGCAGTCTGCCGCTTCCTGTGCCGCCGGCTACGGCACCCAGACTTTCTGCGTCGATAACAACGCCGGCCTTTGCGTTTGCAAATCCTCGTCTTGTTTGGCTGTTTGTTTTTGTGACCAATAGTAGTCTCGTAATTTGACCTGATTGCTTTCCACTTGGTTGAATTTGACTCGCAACTTACCGATGAGCGGATCGATGCCGGGGCTGAGTTCAATGCAGCAGGATTGCCTCCGATTGCGAGAGAACCGGGGATGGTTCAACGGTCAGGGGAATCGAAAGGCTGCTGCTGTGTTCCCATGTTAAAAATAGCGCCGAAATCGTTCACCGACATCTCGAGATCTCAGAGTTGCCGGTCTGTCTCATACTTTGCCATGCGTTGTGCGAGATTTGGATGGGTTGCCAGGTATAGTCGCAAGTTCTTGCAGGAGACGTCTAGACGCACAGAATAGCAAAGGACGGGGAGAAGACAGTCAGTGAGAAAAATAAAGGAAACTGTAAAGAGCGGATAGGTGTTTACCTGGGGCTGTAGGACCTACACTAGGCAAACTGCAGGTGGCCCTCTCTTTCCCTTTTCTGTGACGTACATAGATGGCAAGCCTTAGCCGGGTGGCCAGGTGCATGAGGGACGGTAGACTGTTAGTGTACGCTAAAGTGCCAAAGAGTAACACCGAGGACAGCCGTCCTTTTAGCCGATGAAGGAGCCAAGGAAGCGTAGAAATAGACAAGATGAAGCGTCTGTGCAAATCGAAAGTCTGCAATAGAAGGGTGATCCGAGGGTTGTCGATGAAAGTGGTTGATGATGGCCGGCATGCAGCCCAGCGCATAGTCCGGGTCTTTGACCCAAGCCAACGCAGGCAACCGTGAAGGGAGAGGGTCCTAGAAGGACAGAGAAAGGACAGAATTAGATCAGCAGAGAGGTATGCTCGACTGTGCCGAATGCTGGGGATGCCGCTGCCTGGTCACCCGTGCTCTCGTGTCTGCTGGTGACCTGTCGAGTTCCGTCTCGTTGTCAGGCGACTGCACGGCGTTGCCTGGTCTGGGCGTGCCGCTGGCCGGCGTAAATGGGACGGCTGAAACGACGACTCAGCGAGTCGTCTTGAACACTCTGGCTCAATGGGCAAAGCCGCAGACACGGGAATTGGCACGGTTTCTGATGCAACGGTAGCTGCGTAGATCGATGGCTCGGTTCCAGATTTTGTTCCTTCTAGAAGAGTTTTGGCGCGCGCTTCGGACGGGACGCAGCCGACTCTGAATAAATGGCGCGATGTGAGCCTGTGGCGCTGCGGTTCGTCTTGATTCCGCTGCAGCTTGTCAGGTTCGGCTGCAGAACTGGGAAAAGTACGGGAAGAGGAGGACAGGAAAGAGGTGGTTGCCCAAGGGGCATATTTGGAAGGCAAGATCCCATAGTACAGCTACGTGTACATGACCTAGCACCTAAAGTAACGTATGTACTCTGCCAGTGCGGGAAGGTACAGTTTGTGGGTTGATTTCGAAGTGCTCCCTCCCAACGAGACTTGCCATCCCATCCATCACCGACTCAAGTTCTTGGAAACTGGGCTCTGCGCCTTTTTGATGCCCTCCACCCCACGAGTCCACTCACATGCGGTTCGTTACCATACCGCCGGCACCGAGCGCAAAAGCCGGCTTTTACGGCGTTCAGACGGTTCCCAACGAAAAAGGCTGCTCAGGGCGCTAGCGCTGGCCACCATTGCAAGCTCACGCCCGTGATTGGCGGGGCGGTGCCGCCATGCCGCAAGCGTTGTTGATCTCGATGGGGAGCGGCTGCCGAAACGGCGGGGCAGACGCGGAAATGACTGAGAATTTGTGAATTTGTGCGCAGCGCCCCGCCGAAGCAAGCTACAGAGGAGCCTCAACGACCCTGTAACTCACGACCCATTGCGGCGGTAGATATTTATTCCTGGCAGACCGAGGCTCGCAAAAATTCCCATTATCAGACAGAGCACGGTCTGTGCCATGTACGAGTCGTTTATGTTTGTTTCTCCAGTCCAAACACGGTCAATTGGTGTTGGATTCTTGGGCACGAGATCCAGGTCCGACGCCGGGTGGTGCCCATTGTGAGCCATGGCAATCCGATAAATTGGGTGGAGCAACCAATCTGTCGGGCTCTCATCAAGCAGTTCGTCCCTGAAAGGGGCCGGGCCTGGAACAGGGTCTGGGTGGTCCAAGCTGCCGACGCCCAGAATTACGTCGTCGGGCTCTTGGCGGGGAACCAACGACGTCGGTCCCGACGTGAAGACCCAAGCAACAGTGTACAGATCAGTCGTGGTTTGGACCAGACGGACACGAAAACCTGAGATCCCACAATACAACTCGGGAAAGCGCGACACTACACCCAATTGGCATCGTCACCGCCGGTTCGGAAGATTCACAATGCGCCTCTCCGGTCTTATCATCGCTGGTCTGGCGGGGTGCGCGCTTGGTCATGGAGACCACGGCAGCGGGTCGAAGAGGCCGCCAGTCGACGAGAATGCGAGCTGGATGGAGAAGCACATGGCTGGTATGTTCAGTTTTACGCACGATGACGTCGCGCATCGACGCTCTGGCGAACCAAGCCTACTGACTTTTGTTCCCACAGAGGAGCATCACGCCGCAGATTTCGACGCCGCATCGTTCTTCGCCCTGCACGACTTTGACGCTGACGGCAATTGGAATAGCGAGGAGATCCTCCGGACGTACGGGCTGATGGACGAGTCGAACAAGGGCGTCACGGACGACAGGAAGGCTGAGATCGTGCGCGCCATCGCGCAATTGTTCGACACAAACCGTGACGGGCTTATCACCCGAGACGAGTTCGTGCACGTGATCGAGGTTGAGGGCAAGACACTGCCGGACATGGGAACGGGGCCGGGGCATCACGGCGACGACGAGTATGAGTACGAGATTCACCATTGGGAGAAGTGAGTACACGTCCTTATCTGTTTCGGTTAATTGACATAAAGCCCGGGAATTGACCAGCCTCTTTTCAAGATATCATGATGAGAATACCAAACTTGAGGACCTCACGCACCCAGAGGATATTGAGCACTTCAAAAAGCACGAGCAGATGGAAGCAGAGCAGGAACGGCAGGAACGGCTCATCAAGCGGAACATTATCGAGGAGAATATCCCGTCCAAGTTCCGGAGGGAGTAATGCGGTTGTCAGCGACAGCGCAGTAAACACATCCAGCAAAATAAGCACAAAGACGTAATGGTAATGATGCTGACACGAACAACATTATCCACCGGCACTAGACCTAGTAATAGACACATCAAACACGCAGTGCCATACCCCGGGCGCGTATGTCTTGACCAACTCGACATGTTCCACCTTGGCCGTCTTTCTCCCTTCCGATCCTTCTGTTTGGTCCTCTTCCGTTGCCCAGCTATCAAACAACTCCTGAATCCCTGCTCTTCGTGCCTCGATATCCGCCACCCCGACGTTCTCGTGCAAATGCAGCCAGGCTTTCCCTTCCCCCTCCCCTCCGCCGCTGCCGCCGCCGCCGCCGCCGCCGCCGCCGCCGCTTCCACCACCCATTATCATGTCCCACGCATCCCTCCAGACAGGCTTGCTGCTCGGCAGGAACCCACAATTGACATGCACCACCTCCATTTCAACTTTGCGCTCTCTCCACACCCGTATCCGATCCGCTGCGTGCCGGTTGTCCTCCAGAAACACCACAATCTGCTCTCTGCCCGCAAGGACATCCTCCCAATCGGTATTGATGCAGTCCCCTTCTTTCCCGGTTGAAAAAAGAGGAGGCGGGGAAGAAGATGATGAAGAAGAAGAAGGAGTAGGAGGTGGTGGAGGGGCGGCAACGACGACCCGGACAGAAAACCCGTTGGCCGCCGCGCCGCGCCGCAGGCCCTCGACGCTCCACGGGTTGAGCTCCCAGCAGAGCACGCGCAGACCGAGGCGCGCGTATGACAGGACAAAGTAGCCGATGCCCGCGTACAGGTCGACAGCATATTTCTTCCACCTTACGTTTCCTTCCTTCTTCTTCAACCTTCCCTTTCCTCCTTGCAGAACAGTTGCTGCTCCTGCTGCTGCTGGTTGCGTCGCCTCTCTTCTTGGGGCATTGTCATGATGGTCCTGAGTCGGCTGAGGTTTGGGTTGGGGGAAGGTGAGCAGCCGGGCCTTCTCCTTGACGTTGCCGCGGCTGAACATAGTGTGCAGCGGGGCCCAGGTTTGGACGAGGCCGTTCTGCTTTGTGGTTACCCAGAGAGCCGCGTCGAAGTCTGAAGGGGTCGGGTTGGAGGACGACGAGGGGTTGCCAAAGAAGCCGTGGAGGGGGTGGAGGCGGGTCGGGGAGCGGAGGCGGTTTTCTTCTTTTCGGTCGGCCGGTTCTGGATTGTCTCCCTCTGTGACCAAAGGTTGAGAAGAAAGGTGTAACGGGATGCCTTCATTGATTGCTAAATGAGTTAGGGGGGGTTTATTGCTGGGCGACAGTTGACGAAGGATAGCTGTCCAGAGGGCTTCTTTCTGAGACAGGTCCAAGGAGGACAACAGGGCCAGCCAACAAAATGTGGTGAAACTACCACTGGGTAGCAGAACCATGGGTTCGTAAATTACCCAACGTTTGGGGACGCTGGACAAGAGAAGTTGTTCGGTGTCATGTTGGTCTTTGCCAGGATCGATCGAGAGGTTCCCGGCAACGGATTGAAGAAGGGTAGGTGGAAGCGAGTCGAGCCATGAGCTAACGGCCGTCTGGATGACATTTTTCTTTTGCTTTGGAGGCCGATCCATTTTGTAGGCAGCCTTGAAAGAGAGGTAGAAAATATTTCAAGTGACTACTTGTGTGAAATGCATGGGTTACTTGCTTTAAACGTACATGACGGCGCTGAGAAACGAATGGTGTAAAGCTTGGGAAAGTGGATCTCGCGGCATCTCAACCTTCCACCCACTCAATAATGCCTTCGCATTTTACGAATTACATAGAACGAAGTATTAGTCCCTGACTGAAACCGGTTCCATTGTCAATGCAACACATTATTTTCGTCGTCCAAAATATATACTTGATGCAGCTAGCAGCAACATGCCTCAAGTCGAGGCAAAAGATATACGGACATATGCCCAATAACAGGATTGAACTGTTGACCTTCGCATACCATATACAGGTGGAACCGGTATTAGTACGACGCTCTAACCAGCTGAGCTAATCGGGCTTCTTAATTCGATGATATACTTGCATCTAAGACAAGGTCTACTACATTGCGGATACCCAGAGCAGAGAGCACCCTCGAGTTCAAGGCTAGAACATCAAAACCTCAACATATTCCACCATCTACAGAGTAAGGTACTGGACAGTCATTCAAGGTAGTTAACGCGTGCGAGTCCGTACATTCTCTCCTATTGTATAATTAGTTGCCAAATTGAAGAGGCAGAGAAACTCGAAAGGTGACTAATACTAATTCAGAGGCAAGGTTGAATGAGAATGTTTCAACATTTTCCTATAGTCAAGCAAACTTTCTCCTGTTTACTCTTTATCCCCCCCCCTTTTTTTCTCTTTTTTATTATGTGATTGGTTGAGGGCCATCTCGACAAACATGTCCATTCGGAGCCGGCGCTATCCGGCGTGTTAGAGGTTGTTGGGCGGTAGCCATGCAGCAGCGGCCCCCCCCCCCAATCCACGCCAAAGCACATTTCCTTTGTCAGATTGGGGCCTTACCAGCCGAGCATCGCTCTTGACCCCTCACGATGACGACACATTGCAAAAAAAGGAAACGCTTACACTAACAACTTCGAGGCTGTGTGTCCTACCCACACTGTGCTGAGGATGGGGCTCAGGGAGAAGCTCAAACAAAAAATTCAGCCACTCTCCTCACAGAGCCCCTGGCAGCAACTCTACTTCTACTGCGGAATCCGCTTCATTGAAGAGCGATGAAGTTGAAACTATGGCTGAAAGCGGCGAGCTGAGTACTGCGACTTAAAGAAACCACAAGCTTTAAGAACAATCACTCGATGAGCCGTCCCTCGCGTCCCCAGACAGACCAATCCTCGAGCTTTGGGATTTGGGGTACGACAAGCTGCACGAGGGAGAGGAAGACCTAATCCTGGATTATGAGAATAAGGCCTGTGAAAACCGGGGCTCAGAATCCGGCACTGGGCAGAGGTGAGGCTGGACGGCAGAATCTTGCAAAGCAAGATGAACGATGTCAACCGCGACGCCTTGGCGGGCCTCACTCGAAACAAGAATAAATTAGCTAGTCTCTGCGAAATGGAACGAGTCCCTTCTGTAGTGCCTCAACCATGGAGCTAGAGTGCGATCCTCCCAGTTTTTGAGGCTTCAGATGGCTCTAGGAGACAACCCCCCACTCTTTTCTCTTGCTCTTTCGTTTGTTCTTCTTTTTTCCCTTGTTCTCTTTCTTCTTTTCTTGTTTAATAAAACCCCTTTTTCTCTCCTCCTTCTCTTTCTTATATCCTTATTCCTCGCTTCATCTGTTTGATTTTACTTATTTCTTATGTCTAGATTTGAAACATAGACGTCACTTGATTTGGCTAATCACTTCCGCTTCTCTCCTTTATACAGCTAGATCCTCCTCAATCCCTCCGAGCAAGCCGCCTCTTTTTGCCAGAGGGCTAGGGTACATCTCGGGTCTAATCTCCCAGAGCAGATGTGGGAGGAACTCTATGTGCGGCGCTATGAGTCAAAGACCATGACATTGCCAGACTCGCTATCTCACAGAACATAATTATAAAGAAGCTCTGGAACTGCTTTATAAGCAAATATTGAAGTTCCAGGCCACGGCATACTGCTACTGTGTCAGCAACTCAGCTTACCGCCTGGGGCTTGATGTGATAAAATGGCACGACTGGAACAAGCTGCTGGACGATGTGCGCGAACGGGAGCGCATCTTTGACCTTGTACGAGAGGATTGGAGGGACATGAAGTACGATGAGGACTGCGAAGCTGCAGCTGAGCGATACAACCAGACAATGGCCCGCTGGGATGCCGTGGGCGCTGGCATCAAGGGCTTGCGAGAAGCGGTCGAAAATGCCCAATGGGATACGAAGCGCACCGCTCTGCTCGATTGGCTGTGCGAAATCGATTCCCGGGCAGACATAGAGAGACTGCTTCTTGAGAATGACGCGAGCACAAAACCCCCTGAGTGGGGCAAGTTCGGGACTGTCCTTAATGCTAGCTGCTACTGCCAAAGATTGCACGTAGCAGAACTTCTGCTCGACAATGGCGCCGACGCCAATACCCAAGGTGGTTGCTACGGAACGGCGCTGCAGTTCCGCATGCGCACACCCAACTGGGATCAACGTACTCCTCAAAAACCTGGTGCGACTCCTCGTGGAAAGGGGTGCAGACGTAAACGCACAGCAGGGTTTCTACAGAAACGCTTTACAGGCCAGCTGCTACTTTGGTAGATTGGGAGTGGCATATATTCTGCTCGAAAGTGGCGCCGACGTTAATCCCCTCGGCGGCTACTACGGGACAGCTCTGCAGGCCGCATGCGGATCCACTGAAGCTTCGGAAGATCGCAAAGAGCTGGTGAAACTCCTTTTAGAAAGGGGTGCGGACATGAACGCTCAAGGTGGAATTTACGGAAATGCGCTTCAAGCTAGCTGCTACTCCGGCAACGTGCGGATGGTTGAGTGGCTGCTGGAACGAGTCGCGGATGTAAACGCTACCGGGGGGGGGG
>MU857663.1:124041-155315 GCA_033296725.1 Corynascus novoguineensis
CGGAAATGCGCTCCAAGCAGCGGCCTACTATGCTGCCAAAGAAGAATTTAAACCCGACCCCGACTCTGGGTCGATCTTCGCCTCTGAGTTCGAATCCGACCACAACTGTGGTGGGAAGGACGACAGCGGTCATCACAACGACGACAGCAGCTATGATAACGACAATAGTGGTCATGAAAACGACAATAACGGCCATAACGACGCAGCCATAGGAGCCACCGCGGCAGTGACAGCTTCACTAGGACGCATGACATGCGACCCATCATCCTGCTGTGATTACTTCGGCAGTGGGGGGCTGGTTGTCAACCAGCTAGGGGGACGATTTGGGACCGCGCTGCAAGTGGCGGCCAGCGAGCAAGGCCGTGACACTCTGCTCCTCCTTGAGCACGGGGCTGATGTCAACGCCGATGGGGGGGAGCTCGGCTCGGCACTACAAGTTGCTTTGCGTCCTCAATGGTATAACAGGAAAGGGCGCGCGTCTCCTGCTTGAGCGCGGTGCTGATGTCCATACGCGAGGAGGTCTCTATGGAAGTGCTTGGCACGCTGCTACGGTTGGAAAGGGACGGAGGTGGGAGGGTCTCATGCAGATGATGCTGGGCCGCGGAATCAACATCGACGACGCTGGAGGGCGGCAGCACGCCACAGCCTTGGAAGCTGCGTTGTGTGAGCTTGAGTGGGATCCGCAAGATGTTATGGATAGAGTTGGCTTCCTACTGGAGCCCGGGGCAAATGTAAACCTTCAGGCGGGCCGGTTCGGGTCGGCGCTGCACTCCGCATGTTGCCCCGGCCGTGGGGCGTGGAGCCTCAACCACGGCGTCCAGCTGCTGGTGGACTCGCCGGATGTTGACCTTAACGCCCAGGCGAGGGGGGGGGGCGGCGAATTCGGGACGGCACTGCAGTCGGCGTGCTCCGCCGGCGGCTGTTGAGCAGTTGAGCAGTTGTTGTGTAAAGGAGCTAATGTAAATTTGCGAGGCGGCAATTATGGCAGCGCACTCAACACGGCCGTTATCAAGGGCTATTGGTATATAGTTGAGCACCTTCTGGAAGCCGGGGCGGCGCGGGATTGCAGGCTACAACCAGAACCTGACGAGGAATGGCTTACTCACATTCGCGAGGATGATGGTCCATGGGCCGTAGAGCGGTATCGCATGTTTTGGAAGAAGCAAAAGGAGAAAATGGAAAGGATCGATAGCTGATGGTATAGGTCAATATATAGTTCAATACCTGTTTGTTGATCAGTGTAGCGCTCATATCAAAAAAATTTTTAAAAAGAAAAGAAAACAAAGAAAGGAGAGGGGAATAACTATAAAATATGATAGGTGATGAAATTAAGGCTTGAGAAGGGTTCTGTTTCATTTTCATTGTCTCCTCTTCCCTTACTTCTTTTCGTTCGCTTTCTCCTTCTTCTTCATCTAAACAAAGCATTGTTAGGTTTATATGACCGTAAGCGGGGAGTTTTGATGATTGTTTGCATTTCTGCGCCGAGTTATTGTTAGGAAACGAACGTGGTAGTAACCCAAACGCCTATATTACCCGTGATGGTGATGTCTTTCCCAATCTGTCCACATATTGTGGTTTCACCCCCATGCCTTAGTCCATGTCTGTTGAGAATCGGACCTGCTTGTAATGAGCCAACAGCTTCTCGGCGCCAATCTCTCATGCCACGTCATTAATAGATGGTGCACAGCCTTTGGTATAACCCAGTTCCCAACATCGTGGACGGTGCTATCGCGGCCATCTTCCCTAGCGAGAGGTGCAACCTTGGCGTCTTGATCCTGCGGCTGTTTCTGCTGGGCGATGTTGCTGTACATCGTGTAATGCGTGTGTGCGATGCCTTTCTTCATAGGCTGCCTGATTATTATGTCCAGTTCGCCACTCAGAACGACGACTTCCTCACCGGTGAATCCTCCACCGGTAATTCGCGAAAGGACATTCCGCTGGTTGATACACGGTTTACCATGCCAACCGCCCAGGCGCGGCTCCTGTATGGGTTCTCTTTGTCCCGGACTACCGCTACATAGGTATCAGTTTACTGTTCGTTGAAACAAGCCCTTTTCATCAATGCCGGGGGGGACAGCGGTGAGAAGGGCTGCCAGCGGGAAAGATCATCCCTGGGTATAAACCACCTACCAGCATCCTTCAGCTTTAGACACGTCCGCTGTAAAACAACATGTCAGCAATCCATCCATCCATCCACTCACCCAGGCGCCACCATGCCGCCGCGGACGAAGAAGGTAGGGTTGGCGTCGGTGTTGATGGGTGATAAGGGCGGTGAGGAAGAAAGAAGACGACTTGGGCCGGGCGTAAAGGATCTCAACCTTGCCGTCCGGGGTGTCGAAGAAACGCTCAATGACGGGCGAGAGGGGCATGGGGGGTGCGGTCGGGCGGCGCCAGGGGAGCCATTTGAAGATGAAGTTGTCGACGGGGGCATGTTGGTTCGTGGTGATAGTGACGATGCTGATGATAGTGATGGTCTTAATGGTGATGTTTGTGTGGAATCAGGAGGTCAAGCAGCGATGCAGGTCGACTTCGCCGCTACAAGCTACTCCTTGAGAGAGGCAGAAGGGTGGAAAGTCGGTTTTCGGGCGGTCATGGAGCTCCCTTTGTGCTTTAAGGAGAAAAGCAAACATCCATCCAACCCTTGGTCGTGGTGTTTTCCGGGTTGCGCCGTGCTGAAGCGGAATGTTTAAATGCTGTGACTCCCATTAATCGAGTGCCAAGTCCTGCCGCAATCGGCAACCAACCAAGGCGCGCCTCGAGGTGGCGCACTTGGCTCGCGCTTCTGGAATAGATAGACTGCGAGAAAGCGCAACAAGGCCCAGCGATGAATGCTGCCCTGCTCAATTAGGAACTTGAAAACGGCAGCGTAGTCCATCGTCGGCGTGACTCAGTGCGATGCAAAACAGATTGAGTTCAATTTGCTTGTGTGTTTGCAAATTGTTGGGTGCATAAAGTAGAGGGTGACTTCCTGCTCGAAATCAACCTCGAAAAATTCATTTTGAGAAGGTTCAGCTCGACTTTTAGATTCACCGTACAAACAGATCGCCATCAACGCCATTGCATGTTTAGAAGCATCTAAATGACCCAAAGAAATTTAACCAACAACACAAACCAGATCACGCTTCAATTGTCCAGACAGCATGTCAAGTGGCACACTTGAAACCAACGGCGTGCGCATCGCCGTCGAGGGTTGCGTGAGCAAATCCGACCCTGGAGTGGATCATGATGACCCCTGCTGACAATTTCAGGGCCACGGCACTCTCAATGCCATCTACGCGGCCGTCGAGAGGTCATGCAAGGAGCGCCAGTGGGATGGCGTCGACCTGCTCATCATCGGCGGTGACTTTGAGGCCGTCCGCAATGCTGCTGACCTCAACGCCATGTCGGTACCCGCCAAGTACCGCGAGCTTGGGGACTTCCACGAGTACTATAGCGGCACCCGCAAGGCCCCTTACCTGACCATCTTTGTGGCTGGGAACCATGAGGCGTCCTCCTACCTCTGGGAGCTGTACTACGGCGGCTGGGTGGCCCCAAACATTTACTACATGGGCGCCGCCAACGTGCTCCGTCTCGGCCCCTTGCGCATCGCCGGCATGAGCGGCATCTGGAAGGGCTTCGATTACCGGAAACCGCACCATGAGAGGCTGCCCTTCAACAGTGACGACATTAAGAGCTTTTACCACGTGCGTGAAATCGACGTGCGCAAGCTACTGCAGCTGCGGACCCAAGTAGATATTGGCATCAGCCACGACTGGCCCCGAGCGATTGAGAAGTACGGAAGCAAGAAGCGCCTGTTTGAGATGAAGCCCGACTTTGAGCGCGAGTCTCACGACGGCTCGCTGGGTAGCCCCGCAGCTGAGTATGTCCTAGACCGGCTGAGGCCGCGGTTCTGGTTTTCGGCGCATATGCACGTAAAATTTGCAGCTATCAAGCAATTCAGCCCGGCAGAAGGGACCCAAAAAAGCGGCGACGAGAGCGTTCAAACCATCACAAAGCCGATTTCAGATGCCAACCCTGACGAAATCGACCTTGATCTGGACGTTGGCGAGGATGGCTCAGCAACAGCGACAGCAACAACCACAGCAGCTGCTGAACCCAACTCTTCTCCCGAAAAGAACACCACCGACAACACAGAGGCCCTTCGTGCTCAGCTCCCCGAGGCCTTTGCGAAACCCGCCCACGTCTCTTCTTCCAACCGGCCCGCCCCAGGCCAGCCGGTACCCCCAAGCATCACCAACACGACGACGCGCTTCCTCGCCCTGGACAAGTGCCTCCCAGGCCGCAAGTTTCTCCAGCTGATGGAGATCCCAACGACCGGCGACGAGCCTCGCCCCCGGGCAGGGGAAAAGCTGCGTCTGCAGTACGACCCAGAATGGTTATCCATCGTGCGGGCCTTCCACCCGCTCGTCAAGATCGGCGACCCCACAGCAACGATAACTCCGCCCGACGAGGGCGAGGCGTACTACCGCGCTTTGATCGACGAGCAGCGGGCCTGGGTGGACGAGCACGTCGTTGCCCTTGATGTGCCCGACAGCTTCACCATCACGGCGCCTCCACACCGGCCGAGGATCGACCCGGAGCTGACTGACGAGCAACCGCGCGAGTGGACCAACCCACAGACGGCGGCGTTTTGTGAGATGCTCGGTCTGGAGAATTACTGGGATGCCACCGAGGAGGAGAGGCAGGCGAGGAGGGAGGCAGGACCGGCGCCCCCTGAGTATGGCGGTGGTGGCAGGGGAGAACGTGGGAGGGGTGGACGTGGAAGGGGGGGTGGTGGCGGGAGAGGAGGAAGAGGAAGAGGCGGATGGGGCGGTGGTGGTGATGGGAGGAGAGGATGGAATGGTGGTGGTGGAGGTGGATGGAGCGGTGGTGGCGGAGGATGGAGCAGTCTGGGGCGTGGACGGACGTAATCGCTCTCTCGCTATATTGCATGGGTTTGAAGCTTCTCATGTCATTGCATGCCTCAAATAGTCGTATAAGCGCCCTGTGTTTGATCTTCAATAAATGATGATATATTGAATGTAATGTGTTGGTTCCCACGGTCGTGGTCCGGCGCAGTGGGCTGGGAAGTGCGTCGAAACAAGCTCAACCGCCTGTTTATATGCTATCCGATTTGTCTCCTCTCCAATAAAGCGTAAACTCAGCGGTGTCTCGAGCTCAGCAGATCGTGGAGGATAGTTTCCGTCTTCCATCTATTTTAGACGTCGTGCCCACGGAGGAGGAAGGGCCAAACGTATATGCTAAGATGGGGCCAAGGCATAAACAAGGACGCAGAGGCATGCAATGGCAGTTGTGCAAAGAACACATCTCGTTCAGAGTGAGCTTTCGCCAGCTCCATTTGATCATATTTTCAATGACCCATTTGATTCGTTGCCATCCGTGACGCCTATTCCTGGAACGCCTGCCAACCTACCACCCATACCAGCGCCGTCGATGAAAACAGGGGGCGCCGCCCCGAAGCAGAAGATAGCTGAGCTCAGATACTGCTTATTACTGCAACGGTCTGGCCACGGGCATGTTCTCGAGGTTGAAGTAGCTGGCCGCCATGAGAAGTTCCAAACACATCTCAACGGGAATCTTCATATCAGGCACATTCTCTTTGTCTCGGTTGCGGTACCAGTAGTGAAAGTAGTCTACAACCTTCTCGAGTACATGGGCACTAGAGCATGTTAGCAAACCACCTGGATTGACATATCGTAGATGTGAAATGGAGGAAGCTGTGCAGTCAGATCAAGTGTAGATGACGCTCATGCAGTCCGTCTTCTCCATGGCAATGGACGGATCCTTTGCTAGGAGAAGCAGTCTGTCGGAAAGAACACAGCGATTTTGTGGGATCATCATCGCAGGTATGTATGATAAAAAAGAGTGTCCAGACAGGAGATGGACGACGACATACCTGATCTCGGGGAACTCGCACACGCCGGTCTGGGCTTCCTTGAACCCGCCTCGCAGCATGCCTTTTATGGTCGGGCTGACGAGAGCGGCCTCGCGCAGAACAACAAACTCGAAGCCATTGCTGGAGATGAGTGTGATGTACTTGCTGTCCGCCATAGTCCTGGCTAGGCTGGGCGAGACGATGGGATCAGGTTCACTTGAAAACTCTGTACCTGGGCCACCTGCCAATACGAGAAGCCGAGGAAACCCTACACAGGGCGATTGGTGCAGGTCCTAAATCCGTCAATACAAAGAATTAGACCGTTGTCATCAGCGAACAAATTGCGTTTGACATCGACGTGGTCAGAAGGTTATTCTTTTCCTCGCAAACCCGCCAAACGCGGTGAAAGGAGCTTGTTTGTTGGGTTCACAAAGCTTGCAAGGGCGAAAAAAAAATTGTGGCCCCTGTATTTAACTGACTTACCGAGCAAGCATTGCCTGAAACCGACTAGTGACTGTGAACAAGGCAGCTGAAAACTCCACAGCGGGGTCTGGACAGACGTGGCAGTGGCTTCGGGTTGCATAGGGCTGGCGCTTGTCAGCGACTGCCTGCTCCGAGCGAAACTCGAGAGAAAACTCAAACATGAAACAAGGCGAAAGGTCGAATGGTAAGAAAATAAAATTTTCGAAAGATAGTCGGGCGTGTCGTCCACTCGGCAAAAGCGATCAGTGCGCGCTTGCCGTGCATGAAACGGAAACCAGTGGGAGGTAGGAGGTTCGTACCTGCCGTGTGCTTTGTTCCAGGCGATCCAGGCTTGCGCGCTGCAGCGGGGTCCCACTGCCAATCTCAGCCCCGCGGTTGTGTCATCAGTCCGATCGCAGGAATGGTTGCCCAGCCGACCGTTTACTTCCCGCAGGCCGCAGCCGTCCGCTTTCCGTCACCCCAATGATCCCTTGTTGACCAACGCATCACCACAGAAAAAAAAAAACCTCGAGTCAACAACTTGCATGCATCGCCTCACACCATCCCACGTCGAATTGATTTTGATTTGAGACCGAAGAAACACGACACATCATCCAGGCGGGGCGGGCAGAAATTTAGAGCAGTGTTTGCATTGCAATCGATTGGGTGCGTTTTCTCTTGCTTCAGCAAAGCAGACAAGGAAGCGCCTCCTTCAGCATTTGGTGGCTTGACCCAACATTCGACTCCCAAACAACCTGATATAACCACCCGCTTCCCGCACCATGGCATCTTACCAGTATCGCAATTCGACCTACATGCACGAGAGGACCGAGAGTAGCGCCTCGCGAAGGCCCGACTCGCAGCGGCGAGACACACGCGGCACACGATCAAGCGATGGAACGGTCAGCACCATGATGAGCACCTCGACCGGCAGGGAATCTTCGGGCACCACAATGACCGAAGGGCCCGCCTACTCGAAAAAAATTGTCGTGGTTGGCGACGGCGGCTGCGGCAAGACCTGCCTGCTTATCAGCTACAGCCAGGGCTACTTTCCAGAGGTCAGTACAGTTTTGCTGCAGCCGGGTTGTATGAAACGAACACTGCATCCCTCGCCCTCGGAGATTTGCATAGTTTCAAAATGAGTACCGGATGGTTCTGACTTTCGCAGAAATATGTTCCAACCGTCTTCGAGAACTACATCACGTACCCAACACACCCTCCCACTGGTAAGACAGTGGAGCTCGCGCTGTGGGATACGGCAGGACAAGAGGAGTATGACCGGTTGCGCCCGCTCTCGTACCCCGAAACCGATCTCATCTTTGTCTGCTTCGCCATCGACTGCCCGAACTCGTTGGAAAATGTGATGGACAAGGTTAGCTTCTTCTCCGCCTTCTCGGCTTCCGCTCGCAACCCCAGTCAATCATAGCTGACGTTCTATTTCACTATCAGTGGTATCCCGAAGTCCTACACTTCTGCCCCTACACCCCATTGATTCTGGTCGGCCTCAAGTCGGACCTGCGCTACAAGAAAACGTGCATCGACATGCTCAAGACGCAGGGGCTCACGCCCGTGACCACAGAGCAGGGGCTCGCCGTAGCCAAGAAGATGGGCGCGCAGTACATGGAGTGCAGTAGCAAGGAGATGAAGGGCGTCGAAGAGATCTTTGAGCGTGCCATCCTGACGGTGGTGGCCAACGACCGCAAAGTGCTTGAAGCTGAGGCGGCGGCCGCCGCTCATTCTTCCTCCGGCTCGGGTGGCGGCGGGCTCGGGCTCGGGAGGAGGGGAAGTACCGCTCTCAAGAGCGGGATAACGTTCGGGAGTGACGGCGTGCAGATTCCGATTGTTAAGAAGAAGAGAAGAAAGTGTGCGCTGGTCTGAAAAGGGGGGTTATGTAATGTTGAGGTTGGGGGGGCCCTATGAGACGGACGGGCGAAACGCTCCTGCTGATGGAGGAGTGATGACCTTACTAACTGCATGCATACTTGATGCCGCCACGACATGCGCTATTGTTGGCTTTTCATTTCTTTCCGGCAGCCTCATTTTCTCCGATTCACTTTTCGACGACCGTACCGATGGCAACGGCGAGGCATACAAAGCGGGCGACTGTCTTTTGGGATTTGCTTTTTTATCCTCGTTTACTGCTCTTATTTTTCTCTTCTCTCTGTCTGTGGGGTCGATGGTTGATGGTTGATGGTTGATGGTTGATGTGGATGGGTTGGCTATGGGTACTGGAACTGATGTATTACAGGAGTATACCTTCTCTTCGTGAAACTGCTATAGGGTTTTAGAAGGGATGTGATACCCATGACGAATGGATGGGTGGGATGGGAACGGGAGCTTTGTTGGACTCTCTAAAGGTGGGGACGTTGCAAAGCAAACGTGCGCTCACTCGGCGAGGATGGAATATGGAGTTGAGGACATGAGGGCCGGGAACAGTTGATACTCTTTCAGGCTTCTGTCTACGACTATTCCAGCTAGTCCTTGTGGTGTAGCTAACGTCCCACCTTTTCTTGTTTGTTGATTAGGTCTAGGGGATAGGAAATACTGGAACAATATTCAACATCAAGTCTATGTGTGCAGTCGTGCAATGCCTTTTGGCAATCGGGTTAATCATTGGGTATCATATTATCATTCCAGGTGTTTAGGGATCACTCTCGTACAAGTATTTTCTTTAGGTTCAAGAAATTACTCGTTTTCCCCCGTTTTTTGTTGACCAGACCCTTCATGAGCCTCCCCCTGCTCCTCCGACTTCACGCCACTTTCCTCTGGCTCCTTGGCCATGACATTTTCGAACTGCGACCAAAGTGCCTCAACAGATGAGAACTCATTGCCAACCTATGTATTGTCAGGAAAAAGTCAAGTTGAGTATACGATACAAGTTTCAACCCACAGCAATCACAGCCTCAAGGGACCGATTGAGCTTATTGATGTTCGCAAGCACATGCTCAAAGTTCTTGTCTATTGTCAACGATCTTTGGCCAATCAACTGCCTAACTGCAACACGGTAACAGCACTCACCGTGGCAATCTCCCCAATTAGCTCTGCTCTCTGCTGCTCAAAATATGTCTTCTCTCTGGTGCCGGCCACCGACGCCGATCGTTGGGATGCCATGTTCAGGTTGGTTGCGATGATAGAGGGGGCGATCTCAACCTGTAACGCTGCGGCTCGATTCTCGAGTCGATCGGCGACGCCCCGCGGGGTTACTCGCGGATGCCAACCCTAACCCCCACATGTTGCTGTGGCAACGGCCCCTCATTTGACTCTCTTACAAGAGCTTGAATGGGACTCAATTTCGAGACTGTTTCATACAGATAACAAGATAAGTCCGTTCACCGGCCGAGTATGGACTAGTGTACGACGTTTTATATTATATTTGGAGGCGGAGGAACCGTAAGTGTACATTCAATTCATCTTCTAGTTATTGGACTCTCATGTTCAACCGGGTTGCGTATGGCCTTCAGTGGGAGAACCGGAAACCTGCTATGCTGCTCAGCCGAAAGACTTGTTACTTTGTCTTGACAACGTAAAGATGCATTTCCAGAATTCAGTCACTTGAATTATCAAGCCCTCTTGTGATATGACCCTTTGCTATAATGACTTCCGGAGAAGGTCCGTCATCTCAATCAAGGTACCTGAGTCTGCTCAAGCTGTGACCCCCAAAAGTAATGATACGAGGCTAAAGTTAAGGGCCTCACTGATGTCGTCAAGCAGCAATTCAGAGGGCGCATTCGGTGTTTGGGCACGGGCACGCGGGGAGGCGGGCGGGTGGAGTATTTCTTGTCCTGTACTTGGTTCTCTTGCTTCCATTTTAATGCAAGGTTTTGCTGGCTTAATTTTAATATATCACGCGATATGGCTGATGCAGGCAATGGAGCTCTCATAGAGTTCTTTCAGGGCAGGGGTAGCTCCGGTGCGGGTGATGGTCAGCCCAGGATTCGTCAATGGGGCTGGTGGTGTATTAGCGGACTTGATCAGAACACACTTCCTCTGATTCAACGGGGCCTCCTCTTGTTATTTCTCATTCCCTCTCAGCATACTGTAAGGTCCACCATTTCTGCAACTTTGCTGCTGACGAGTAGGATTCAGTCACACAGACACATGGGGCATGTTGAAAGTTCAACTCCACAAACCCGCCTAGTTATAAGGTCGCGCGCCTCAAGACCCACTCCAACCAGCGTATCCCGGCGTGAATATGCTTACTAGACCACAGGTACCGAAGAGTGTTCCATTCTGCTCCTCTGATTCTTTCTCTCCTTGACCTTACCAGGTACGCGTCACCTCCGGAACCAAAATTCAGTAAACGGGCCTCAGTAATTGAGCCCAAGCTGGTGATTTGAAGCGGCTACTGAGTATGGTTCCAATCTGTCTGATGACTACAAATGGGTTTCAGGGTATGCTCAGTAGACCGCTCAGCCATTTGAACGCTGGCGAAAGTGCTCATAAGGTATGCCGCGGCAATGCTTGAGATTCCACTAGCGCAGTTCAGCACATGTAGTTGTATCCGGTAGTCCTTCATTCACCCGGTGCCTCCCGCAGCAAAAGGACGCCCGGGCTGGGAAGTTTCAACCGTCGGTATCAACGTCGTTAAGTTGAAGAGCGGTCGATTGGTGATCATGTCTCGAGGTTAATAGTCTTCCCGAATCTCGCGTACAGTTCCACCTTAAGCTGTGTCATTTCCTCGCGTATGGTGCCGAGTTTGTCCTCTAGCTCCCCGATCTCCTCTTCTAGCCTCGCCGTCGAGAGCCCGAGCATTTCTTGTGCTTGCGGTAGTGGGACGTGAAAGAAGGCGTCCCCAATCTTATATCTGAATATCCGTCAGAATCTGTCTTGCTTCGCCACACTCAGAAGTGCTGAATCTCACGGGATGGTGTCATCCTCATCGGCCAGCTCGAGCTCAGTGGTGATGTCGTCGAGCTCCTCTTTTTCTTTCTGTAGCCACGGTCAGCTGTGCTTTTAGCGAAGCTAATCATTGACCCTATTTCCCACATTTTTCACCTTGAGCTCTTCCTCTATTGATAGCTCTCGTTGGTGGAGGCGACTGAATTTGTTGATCTTGTCCTGGTCCTCGCGGCGGACCTCGACTTCGTCGCCCATGGCCTCCTCCTCCTCCTTCGTGAGCTGCGCAGCGCATCGTTAGTATCCCCAAACTATCAAGCGCAAGACCAGACAACTCATACCATCCGACGGCTAATCATCTTGTGATCTTCGCGGTTGGACCAGAGCAATGAAGCTATCCAACATTGGCGGGAGGTTACGAGCTAAGCTGGAAAGTGGAAGCTCCACCACTTCGGCGGGGCACTGCGAAGTGCGGGAGAAAAGAACCCTAACCCGGCCAGATCCCGCCCGGCCAAACCTTTGGTTGCCTGCCGAAAGCGCCCCGGTAGTTGTCCCAAGCCGTGCGCGGCCGGCCATTCTCCGATTGGCTAATCTCTTAACGAGAGCTTCTTCAGGTCAACAAAGCACGAAACCAGAGCATATCCGTGACCAAACACCACCGATCTTTGCCACAAGACGAAAACAATCTATTCTGCTGTTATCCTATCGCTCCAAATTCAAAATGCCAGGTCAAAAGCTATACCCGCGGGCGACTGTTAAGAAGATTGTCAAGGCTCACTCGAATTGCAATGTGAGCAAGAACGCTGATGTCATGGTACCTTCTCATTCGCTTGACCCTGGACGCGTCGCTGAGTACCTTCTAACTGCCGTTATCTAGATGTTTCTGGACTACATGCTTTTCCTGCAAAAGTAACAGAATTTCCAAGTTTGATTGCCGTTTAGATTATGTTGGCTAATAAGGTCTCCTTAGTCTTATCAAAGAGGCAACAATCGAGGCCAAGCAAGGCGGAGAGCGAGGCATCACGGCGCGGAGTGTGAGAAAGGTGACCGCAGTAAGCACATTTCATTGCACCTTCTTCCAAAGCGTGTGGTCAGAAGTAGAACAGCTCACACAATCTTGTTCAGGACTCACTTGCCAAATTCAGAGGATAAGACGGCCGAGCATGGCAAAGTGACAGCGAAATACTTGCTCCGGCCTAGCACGCCCCATACCAAGTACAGCGAAGCCTTCAAACTCGGCCCACCAAGGTCGTTAAGGCTGAATCGGAACGCTTGTACGGAGTCCTGAAGGCGCTACCATCCACTATCATGGTACACTCCTGTCTGTAACAAGGCTGTGTCGCCTACGGATCCGTCTTGGACACTGTCACTCCCGGCCGCGGCGAAGTGTGAGTACCAATTGGGTCCGGCTGGGGCACGCGACATCGAGGTCAGGTGTGGGGAGGCAACTTAAACCAAAGCACGATGATGCAAACAGAGAGGTAGCGTCGGAATTTCCGACGAAGGCATACGGAACTCGCACTACGAGAGCTTAAGACAAGACCTGGACTAGCATTGTGATTTAGCTCAAAAAACCATAGTTTTATGATTGAAAGCCTTGAACTTTAGCAGAAAAGTCCCAGCAAACCAACTAGGGCTGGAGACATTCGTTTCCGACGGTTTCTGTCCCATTCTGCATGAGCTTCGTAGTGTTACCTGGACCTGCGGCCAATCGCTGAGGGGGCAGCTTGAGTGGCCCGTGTTCTGGTCGCCGAGCAGCTGCGGCACGATCAACCTCCAGGCACCTCAAAAATTTCGAAAACCAACAAATTTGACAAACTCGACAGTATTCGCATTTCTCTCCACCAACGTTCGTGTCACTTCTGCTCCAAGCCAACCCGGCAATTCGATTGTATCACCAGCGCTTGCCGTACCTTCGCGTCCGTAAACCCACAATTACCTCGACCGACCGAGGAACACGAAATTTCTAGTCGGTCCCACGAAGCGAACCTATCATCCTCAAACCTTTAATTCACAAAGCTCCGCTCCCCTTGAGAATCCGACATGGCGGCCTCAGACATTCAGAACCCCCCAGCTCCGGTCGAGTCCAAGTCGGCCAAGAAGAAGAAGTCAAAGGTCGAGCGCACCGAGTCCCCCGCACCTGTCCCTTCTACCGCCCCGGGCTCTGTTGCTGGAGGCGAGGGCCGCGACGAGTCGGATAACGCCTATATTCGGGACCTTCAGAAGTAAGTTTTCGTAGCCCACTACGGCTTTACTTTGTTTTGCCAACCAATTCCTCAGGAGCATCCGCAACATCACCAAAAAGATTGTAAGTTAGGCGTGGCTGGCCTCTCACGCCGATCATTACTGACAAACCCTGGCCAGACAAACACTGCCAAGATCGATGCCATCATCGCCGAACACAACGGCAAGTCGCTCGATGAGCTCGTCGCCGCCAAGATTATCAATGCCGACCAGAAGGCCTCGCATCTCAAGAAGCCTGCCCTGCAGGCTCAGCTGTTCCAGCTCGAGGAGCAGCTCGCGCAGCACAAGAAGATCGACCAGGAGCACCGGGCCCGTCTGGCGGAGCAGGAGAAGACCCTGACGGAGAGGTTTGAGAAGGAAAAAGCCGACATTGTCGCCGAGCTCACTGAAAAAGCCGATGCGGACGCCAAGAAATCACTCCACGACAACCTCCTCATCCTCTCCCAGTTCCTCCGCCTTGCTGCGGCCCGCCGTGCCGAAGATGTCGATAGCTCGGCTGATGAGAACATGGCGCTTGAGGGTGTCCTGCTGCACATTTACTCTGGCGACGAAGACGCCGTTTCTACCATGTTGAAACTGGTGCAGGGCGCGGACGAGCAAACGCGCAGCACCACCGGAGAGACTCTGCAGACGACTTGTAAGTTGCATAGCCAGTTCTGTTTCCGCCGGGGAGTAATTGCTCACCGTTTCCCCAGTCGCCCAGGTGAAGCAGGTTGCGATCGCATACGCTGCTCCATTCGCTCAGACCGAGTCCGCTCCGCAATCGACCGATTCCGAACCCGTCGTTGAGTCGAAGCAGGAACCCCAAACGGACCTGGCCGTCGCAAATGCCGGTCTGACAGAGGTCGATGACGGCACTGCCACTCAGCTGACCAACGGGCACGCGGAAGCTTCTTCGAGCAGCGCTGCCCCGAGCAACACCGAGGTTGCTGACGAGGCGGCCAATGCTGCCGGGGGGAGTCAATGGGACACGGGCAACACCGAGATGACTGCCTCGCAGGAGTGGGTGGACGTTAAGATCCCGCGTGAGCCTAGCGAGACGGAGACCGCTCCGGCCGCTACCGCTGCTGCGCCTTCACAGTCGTGGGCTGACGATCATCCTGAAGCCGAGGCTACCCCGGCGGCGCCTGCGGACGACGGTTTCCAGTCGGTGCCGGGCCGCAACCGCGGCCACCGTGAGGGTGGTGGTGGTCACCGCGGTCGCGGTGGTTACCGTGGCCGCGGTGGCTTCCGTGGTGAGGGCCGCGGGCGCGGTCGTGGTGGCCAGCGCGGTGGCATGCCCTCGCGGTCCCGCCGTGGCGGCGATGAGCACTAAGTAGTCCGCTTATCTGACGCCGTTTGGGTTCATGCACGCGCACATCCAAGGGTGTTTTTTCTCGCTTGATCTTGTCTCGCATCTGGTTTGTCGGCGGGATTTCGTCATTGCAACTCATCACTGGGCGTTCTGAAAGCGCATATGCTTTGTTTCATTACATAAGATTTTCGTTGCTTTTGGGCCACGCAAGGGAACAAAAAGCTACACGGCTGTATGTAACATTAGGGAAATTATAGGGGCGCGGTCTTTGCCTTTGATTTGAGGGCGGCGACCGTCCCGGGGCATAAGGGAAAGGAAAGAGGGAGGCACATGACTTGGGAATCACCGGGACGAAACCGAGACGAGGTTTGCTGGCGTTCGGGATGCAGGGACGGTTGCGCGAGGAGACCCGATGCGCGGGTCAACCGGGTCTACGGGGTGTATCATAGGGGACAATTGACATGTCGTGGGCCACATTGGCTGACGTCTGATCATGAAGTGTTAAATCGGCTAATTCTGCGGGATGTGTTGCTTCGCTGAAGTTTGGTAATCAACGAATAAGCCAGACTGTAGCTCACGATTTCGCTTTGAGTTCTAACCTAACATCTGTAACATAGCGATCGGTAAAGTTATTCTTGATTTCATGCTCATTAACCTCGACGCAAAAACACCCCTCCTCCGTCACATTCGACATGAAGTAAACAATGATGCGATGAGACTCGCAAATATTCTGGAGCAAGCGTAAAAGAAAAAAAAAAAGGAAAACAAAAAAGCGTCTTAAAGTCAAACAAACCCGGCGAAGGGCGTCCCCAACACCCGGAGTTTGAGCCCATCCCCCTCCAGCTTGACGCCTTCCTTGCGGAGTAGCGCCCTCTTCTCGGCTAGGGTGATACCCTCTCCGTCGCGTCGAGCAATCTTGCCCTTGAATCCACCTAAGGTACCCCCCGTTGCGATTACGCGGTGACTGTGTTCCGAAATCGCGTCATCATCGTCGATGTCAGCTACACATATTCGCTCTATGCAAGGTATCTTCCATCCAAGCGGCAGTGACAGCAACAAAGAATTAAGAAACAAGGAAAATAAAGAAAAGGAGAACATACCACGGTATCTCGGGCGCAAACGGGTTCCGCCTGAGCGCGTTGCCGACGGCCCGCGGCGACGACTTGAGGTGCGCGGCCAGCAGTGCGTAAGTGCTAAAGGAGCCCGCCGGGATCTGATACGTCAGGCTCCAAACGGCGCGCTCGAAGGGGGTGCCGCGGGGGGAGGCGAGGAGCGGTGGTGGGAGGGAGATCTTATTGGGGTTCACACGCGCGAGCGTCGTAGTGGCGGTTGATGATATGGTTGTGGTCGTTGACTTGGTGCTTGTTGCTCTGGAAGTGGTCCGCCTTGTCATTGTCGTCAAAGTTGCCATGGTCTTGTGTCTTCGTCTGATGTTTGATTAACGCCGTAAGAGTCGTGCCGATCCAAGACGGGAGGGAGCTTGTAGTGTTCAGGAACAGGTTTGTCAAGTCAGTGTGTGCGAGCTGTGGAGAGGTGAATTTTCAGAGACGCGGTATATCTCGTCGTGGAAGTGCAGACGCCGTGGTGGAGGTAGAGGTCACTGCAGCCATGCGGAGGATGTCAGACTAAGGGCGCGCTCTAAGGCAAGAGCACCAGAGCACTTACTGAGGCGCGTGTATGGAGCGTGGTCACGTGGCTGATTAATTGCCAACGCGCAGCACGTTAAACGGCCCGCAGGATTAATCGACTCAACCATGGGGATACCGTCCAGCGTCGGCAAATCACACGGCATTTGCTGCCCCTGACAGGGGACGAAGTAGTTAGACGAGTGAGCTCAGAAGTCATTGCGCTGAATATGCAGGTACAAAGATAGCTAGCCTGAGGCAACAATCACAGTACAATCAAACCGGCTTCGGCTGATGAGCAAAAGAAGGATTGCCAACCAGCCAGAAGCGAACTACCTAGAGGTAACTATTCGCAGGACATTCATCGACCGAGAAATCTCAGTGCGGTAGCCCAGATATGGCGGTCAAAGCCAGGCAAACCGCAAGCACCTGCCTCATCGCAACAATCCATAGGTCGTTGTCATAACCGACCACTTCCCACAACTCTCAAAAAAGGAAAATATTGTACTAGATAGAAGTAAATCGACCCGTCTCGCGAAAGTGGTATAAATGAACAGAATATACAAAATCCCACACCTAGAGCGAGCGAGAGAAACACACACCACTACAACAGAGATCTTAAAAGTAAAAGGACATAATAAATGAGGGTGAGAGAAAAAGTAACCCCCCCCCGGCGTATCGGCGTGTAGTTTTGCGAGCGGTTTCTCCCAACCAACCAAACAACAACATCCCTACCCCCTCTTATTCTCACATACCCGAGAACATGTTCATGCCGGTGATTAAAAATACCTAGAATTTAGCGGGAGCTGCCCAGTGCCGAGATACGCGCGCCCGAGGGCCGGTGAATCAGGCTCTCTGGATGCTTACCCACGACTCCCGATTCCGCCGGGTGGGGAGCGGGGATGGGGTTGCCCTCGTCGGCGTCGCGGGCGACACGCTCGTCGGCGGTGAGGTCATCGACGTCCTCGTCGTCCTCGACAATCTTCGTGGGGATGTCGTGGTGCTGTTGCCCGTGTCCGTGTCCTCCCCCGCCGTGGAGGTGATGGAGGAGGTACTGCTGAGAGGTTCGCTCAGGGGTCGTGGCCGTCGTGCTCGCGAAAGACATGCTAGTGCTGCTGCGGTTGGGAATGAGATCCGGTGTGGGTGGGATGCTAGAGATGCGCCCGCTGTGGGGCCGAAGGAGAGTGACGCTGCTGCTATCGTCACCGACGTCGGACGTGGCCGTTGATGTGGACGAGGCGTTACCGTCATCGCTGGGTGCGACTGAGAGAGAACTCCCTCTCCTGCTTTTTGACAAATCCCGAGCCCTGGAAGCCGACGATTGCGGCCTCCCGAGTTCGGCGTCTTGTGCGAGTTGCAGGCCCTCGACTGCGGCCTGGCATTGTTCCGCAATGTTGCGGATGATGTGGGCGATGGCGTCCGTCTTGTCCTTGAGGTGGCGATCCGCCACATCGATGAACGTCTGCGTCGAAATCCGTCTGCTCGCGAGCGTGAGGTTCTTGATGAAGCGGGCATCCTTCTCATCCATTCCTTCGCCTAGATGATCGTCAGCGAAACTCACCACGGGGGAAAGGGGGCCCAGTGTCCTACGCTCAGCGATAGCGGCAGCCTCCGCCTCTTCCTGGGCGGCAAAGCCGGCCTCAATCTCAGCGGCGAGCTCGTCTGGGGACGTCAGCGTCTTCACGAGGTGTTCCATGTGATGGTGCTGGCCCGAAATCAAGCTGCGGAGATGCAGCACGACGCGGCGGGCTTCGTCGCGTTGCCGGACGATCGTCATATTAGTGTGCTGCAGAGCGCTAAGCTCCTTCCTGTTCCTCTTGCGCTCCCTCTCGAGTTCTTCGGCAATCTCCTGCTGAAGAACAAGGGCCTCGAGGGCATCATCACGCTGCTTCTCAGTGCCAGCGAGACGGACCGAAAGCCTGCTCGCATCGTCCTTCTGTTGATCGATGAGCGTAGCGAGGCGGCGATTCTCGCGCTTGTGCCCTTCGATCTTAACCTTAAGATCCTGTGTCTCTTTGGTGAGGGTGTCGGCAAAGGCTTGGAATTTAAGGAACTGAACAGCGTTAGAAAAACCGGACCCATTCTCTCTCGTCTTATTCAAACCCACCTGTTGCTTCCAGTTCTCCAACTCATCGTTGAGATAGTTGTTCCGCTTGGTAACCTTGTTGAGTTCCGTGTCCAGCCGTCCCTTGAGGTTGATGAAATCCTGCCAGGCCTCGAGCGCGTCTCTCGAGTACTGGTTGCGCTCACGCACGATCTCGTTGAGATGCCTCATGGATACCTTAGTCATCAGCGGCTTCTTCACGGACCCGCCGAAGACGGCTTTGATGCCGGTGTTACGGCCCTGTTACACGTCAGTCATCAGACCTTCCAAAGAATCTGCGTACTATTCGCTGGTACGACCTACCATCTTCTCGCAGACGTGGTCCATGACAGCCATTACGGCATCCTGGTTCCACCACTCAGGGTCCTGGATGGACTCGACTTCGCCACGCATAACAATGATTTGGCCGGCAGGAACCAGTTTTCCTCCGCCGTACGCGGAGCGAAGGTGCTGGGGCACGCCCGAGGGGGTGACGTCGCCGTTCAAAGCCTGAGTGAGCCTCGTCACGAACTTGTTGCGCTGGCCGGGCTGGAGGGCGGTCGGCGGGTTCGACGTGAGGACAAAGTTGCGGTCCAGGTCGACAACCAGAGCGTCGCTGGGCGCCGTGAAAAGCGACCTGCACTCTGCCGTGATACCTAAAATATACGGACCTGGTTCTTCGACGAGGTCCTTGGCATGGCGCGCATGCACAACCGGGACGTAAAGGCCGCTCCACTCGTAAACGCGGACACAGAACCGGACCGTTTCGGCAGCCATCGTCAGCATGGCAGGATAGTGGCTGACGAAGATGATGCGGCGCGTTGGTGAGATGGCCGCCTCAATGACACCAACAATGTTGGGAATTGATAGGCAGCAGAACAGCGGCCACATGGCAAAGTTCTGGAAACCGGTCGGTGATGAGGGGAACTGATAGCAGAGAGCATAATCCTTCATGTCGATGCGCACCAAGTCGTTCAGGCGCGGTGCAGGGAAGCTCAGGATCCTGGAAACCTCCTCGGCGTGGAAAAGGTTGGTAGCCTTGTTCCAGTGAATCCACATGCCACGAAGATAGTCGCCCAGTAGGTTGTAGAGCGGGTAGCGCGAGAGGAATGACAGGCAGTACGGAATCCAGTACTGCTCCTCGGGGTTATCGTAAAAGTCAGGCTCGGTCCGTTTCCTGAGCTCGCGAATTGTCTCAGCCCGCTTCTCATCGGCGCGCGACCAGACGCGCAGACAGATACCGTAGAGCGTGTGCGACGAGTCCTGCTGAAGGACGAATGCGTGATGGACGCAGTGAGGCTGGCTGCGGCCAGTGCAAATCTCGACATCGTGAGGAAAACAGGCCTATTAGAAAAGAAGGGTCAGTCAAACTCTGCTCCGGAACAGCTGCGAACAAATTCTTAGGCACTTACCCTCATGGCAGAATGCAGCGCTCTGGCAATCTCATTGTCTTGCTCCAGCCTTGGGCTGCTTCCCAAGATCTCGGGCAGCCAAAACTGAGGAACGGCGCCCTTCATGTGTCCAATCTTGCCCTGCACGGGTGCCGGCGCCTTTACCCATTGCGAAGGCTCGCGCCCGACACCGCACACCATGTAAGCATGGGTGAGGGTCTTTGGCGTTCTCTGCTGGGGCTTCACGTTGAGCGTCGAGGGAATCGGTTGGGTGATTCGGGAATGAAGGGACGAGGTCCGGCTCGGGATGATGAGGTTGCTGTCGGCCTGGTCACGGGTGACGGGGCGGGCATCGCGGTCGCCAGTCCGCGGGCGGGTGAAGGATGCGTGAGCGTTGAGTGACGGAGGCATCTCAGCGGTGCTGGGAGCCACGTGAGGCTACCAAATAATATTCGCTGATCGGATGGTTTCGTCAACAACTGTCGGGCTCCGCAGCGACAGCTGCAAGTGTGTGTCTCAATCGCGCGGCGACTCGTCTGAGCGGGTCGAACTAATAATTCTAAACCACTGCACTGCCGGCCATGCGATAAAAGACGGCCGGTTTGGTTTCTGGGAAACAAGCTCCGGGCGTGTTTCGTTGTTTCAACGCGAGGGTCCAAAGGCGAAGGAAATGAGCTCACGACAGCAGCGAGGGATTGATTGCAACTTGAGCGAGGGGAACTGCGCAATCAACGCAAGCTTCGGCCTCCCGAGACAATCGAGGGCGCTAGGAGAGAGAGCAAGGTCGACAGGCTCGCTGCTGATGCTCTCGGTTGTGCTAACCCACGCGCTGCTGGGTTGTCCCTGGGAAGAAAACAGGTAAGGAAAATGAGGCAGGGGAAATCTCCAAGTGCTTGGGAGGCACAGTTGGGAAAGAGGGAAAGAAAGGCACGGAAACGAGAGAAGGACCGAGCGCCGTGGTCAGGGACACCAGAAAGCGTCGTGCCCAAAATGTGGCGGCAAGGAGGTCCAGGATGTGATGGGAATCTCGGAGCAAATGAGGGCACTTGAGGTGCGCCGCGCTCAGCAAGATGGATTCGCCAATTCGCTGCAACAGAGACGGAAGGCCCAGAAGCAAAAGCAGGCTGTAGCTGCAGGTCCAGCAGCAGCCAAGCGACTTTGGGCAATTGGGGCCGGCGACGGGGGTTTGGGGAAATAAGGTGGAGGCGCTAGACCGCACTGAGCGTCTCGTCGGGGACTCCTAGCCAGGGGCAGAAACAGGGGTCCGCGCGCGCGCCAAGATGGCGAATTTGTCTCGGCGTGTTGCTCAGGTGGACTGTTTGGTATTCGGTACTCCCTTCCTTCGGATTCGGGACAGATCTGTGGAGAGCTGCTTCGAGTCAACAAGGAAGCACCTGTGTTGAGTAGCTTTCTTGCGAGAGACAGATGAACCAGACAAAGGACGCGGGCCCTGTTCCAATCGAAATTTGTGTGGTTCAAACCAGCTCGGCTGAAGAGTCGCTGGTACCTGGACATTTTGACCCCACTCCTGTTTCTCGAAGCAAGCCCCCCATATCTCCCGAGTTGCTTTTGGCTCCTTCGTAAGAACATGCGCATGTCATGGATTCTATTAAGTGGATCCTCTACACCTTTAGCGACCTCATGTTTGTAGTGTACAAAACACAAAAGTGTTTGTGCATGCAAAATTCACTGTTGTTCGCGCGCCGACATTGGATCTCTTCTGACGCGTAGCCGCAGTGCAACCTCTCGGACTTGCCCAAGACAATGGATCGAGTGGGAAGGTGAGACAGGTGAATGGGTGGGACAAACAGCAGTGCCGCAGCCGCAACCCGGAATCTGCGGTTTTTTTTACAGCGTCGTAGCGGAATACCTACCGAGTGCAACGGTGGGATTGAATTGGACCGAGCTCAGGGGTTTGACCTTCGTGATGCTGCCCTTGCACAAACGCCACGCGCACGACTCAGACGCCTGCTTGAAAGAAGCCCGTTCGTCTTCTCCTCCCGCTCTGACGAGCCAGTTTGTCGGGTCAAACAGAAGAAGGGTCCCTTGGGCGCGTCGTCCGAACTTTCATATCCGCTCACCGTTCATTTCTGTCCTTTGATGAGATGAGAAAAAGAGATTGGGTTCAGCTTGGCCGCCCCGACAGGAAAACACCCGAGCAAGGGAAGCGCACAGGTATCAGGCACGCTGCGGAGTCGTCTCTGGCGAGCCCGGCCACCAAGTCCCGAAGGGGTAATTGATGACAAGAGGCGATCAGCGTGCAGCAGGGCCCCGGCCAGCCCGGCGGTCGTCTCTTCTTCCAAACGGATCTTCGAGTGCCAAACGGATATTTTCTCTCAAAGAACCGATTTTCATTCTGGTTGTGGAAAAAGGGGAAGTAGCCCCGATTGTCTCCCGATTCTTGGATCTTGACCACGAGCTGGCAAGGATGTCCCGTCGCTCCCTGGCTGATCCAGTGACCCCGTTCAGCCGGTTGGTTGGGTTCAACGATTGGCAGGCATTCGTACAAGAAAGCATCGCGAGAAGCCTTCGTGGATATCTACTCTGTAAGAGTTTGTCGTGTCCCGACGCGGCATGAACGCAAGGGAATTGTTTGAAACGCCCGTTCTACAATATTGCATTGTGATCATCTGCCGTTCCGTTTCATCTGTTTGCTTGCGCTCAGACTTCATTGTTAGCCAAACCTTGCTGGGCAGCTCATCGCCCTTTAGCGACCCGAGCTCGCCAGTACCTCCTCCTCTGGAGGTATTTGCATACTGCCCAACTGGCTCGTTATGCGTCAGTTACTATGTGAAATGATCATAGCTGTTTAATATCCACATGGTCGAATCCCGTTTGTGCATGCAAACGGGATTTGCAAACGCAGTTGCACAATAGGCGGTACGACACCATATCAATGTACGATATGTACCCTGTTGTGCAAATGAGATGGCAGCTGGCGAGCTGCAACGTTCCGTAGAGACAGAATGTCAGAAATACACAGGGGCAATTCGAATAACGAATAATCAAGAGAGACCATTACTCAAGTTGTTAAGGCCCAGGCCCAGGTAAATGAACACATTTCGAAGTCATGTTTCGCCCGTGTCGACGTATTTCCAGACAGAAGTAATAGAAGCCCATTGGAAATTGATGCATTTTTTTCCCCTTTTCTTTTGGTATTATCATAATCGTCTCATTGCGTATGATGCCCAACCAGCTCTCAATACTATCTGCTGCCCTGGCTGGCTACCACTGCGTGTCAAGGCGAGATTGCTCCGATGCCACAAGTCGCATCTACCCCCAGTTAACCACCCAGTCCAACCCACGCCCCGCTCAGGCGAACAGCAATATGCATGCCCATGCGCCTCAAGTGTAGTTCCCTCCGGCCATCGCTGCCCCAGAGCATGCGAAGCGCTGCATGAAACCTAGATTCGCCAACCGTCAAAGCCATGCTAGCATGTTTTCCGTTTCGTAGCGTCATCACGCCCCAACGCCCCGCCCAGAAAACAAGTACGATACTGGAATCCGGATGCTGCCGCCGCCAATAAAGAAAAAAGGAATCCCGAACCCCATAAGTGACTAGTCATACAGAAAACGCCAGTCGCATTTCAGGCGAGACCGGTTGGGGTTTTTGAGGCAATAAGGGGGAGCGTGACTACTGAGGCGGCGCTGCCTGCGGCTCGCGAGCGCGGTAACCACCATTACCACCACGACCGCCACGGAAGCCCCGGCCCCGACCTCCACGACCACGGCCACGTCCACCGCGGAAACCACCTCGGTAGCCCCCATCAACGCTACCCTGGCCAAATGTCTCGATGTTCTTGCGCGTTTCTTCACCCCGCCATTGAGCTCCGCCGGGCCGTTGCCCCGCATTTTCTCTGTCCTTCATTTCACTGGAAATGTTGTCAAAGAAGGATTTGCTCTTGTTATAAGCCGGCTCCGGCACAGCCGCGGCGTCAGACGCAGCCTCGGAAGCGGCGCCGTTCGTCGGAGCAGCTTCGGTGAGGGGAGAGCCGGAAACGGCCTCCTTAACAATGTCTTGCTTGTTGAACTTTGCGTTGGCCGAAGCAAAGTCAAAGTCTGCATCGGGGACCTCAATCACGGCGGGACGAGGACCACGGCCACGACCGCCTCGATTGCCTTGGCCCGCACGAGCGGCATTTATTCTCATCTCGTTCACCCTCTTGGTCAAATTGTCCACGCCGTTTATTTCCGCTTGTTGCAACGAGGAAGCGGAGCTATCAACCTGTGCCATGGCACGTGCCACAGCGTCCTTGGCAGCCTGCGTAGCATCCCTCAAAGCAGCGGCGGCAGCCGCAGTGTTAGTCTGGTCGGCAAGCGGCTTGGGTGTAGGCTGAGTTTGGGCAGCCTTGGCAGTCAAAGCAGCGGGCAGAGGAACAGCTGGCATGATCTGTGCGGGACGGCTGCTCTTCGGACCAGTGGGTACAGTCTGACCGGCAGCTGCCAGGGGTTTGTTTGATAGGGAAGCGGCTGTGGCCTTGACTTCTTCGGCTGTTGGCTTCGACTCGACCGGCGGCGGGGGTGGCGCGGCAGCGGCCGGCTGCTTGGGCGCTTGGCCAATCGCCTTGGGATCAGACGAAGCACTCCCTTGCTGAGAAGGGGTAGCGGGCTTCTTGTCAGCGGCGGGGCCGATAGGAGCCGGTTTCTGTGTCGGACCCTGGTTGCTGGGAGTCTGGTTTGCAGACTGCCGGCCTTGTCCAGGGGCGCCTGGTGCGCCCGGTGCACCAGGGTGGCCACTGGGGCCAGGCTGGAACGGATAAGGACCCCACGGACCGTGTCCCATGGGAGGGAAGTCCTGTCCGGGCGGGAACCACCCCGGAGGCGGGTACGGCATGCCACCGAACGGACCAGGGCCAGGGCCAGGACCAGGCGCTCCGGCGCGGCCCCAACCTGCCATATGCGGTGGAAAATAACCGAAACCTGGCGCGCCGGGTGGGGGACCTTGCTGGTTCTGAGGACCGGCATGGCCGATCGGACCTTGCGGACCTTGAGGCCCTTGAGGTCCCTGGGGTCCCTGAGGTCCTTGAGGTCCAGTTGGCCCTGACGAACCGGGAGCGGCATTGCCCGGCCGTGGTCGAGCCTGATGCGGGTACGTTAGCGACTGCTTTACCCAGAGAGACGGTGTTATTCTTGATCAAATGGATTTGAGGCCTTGGATCAGAAGGAAGGCAACGGAAATCTCAACATTGTTTGTTTGCGCATTTCAGACAAAAAAAAAAGTTTTACATCCGAAATAGTTCATCATTCAAGGGGCCAAAGTGGATGGAGTGAATTGGATCAGGCAACACTTACGCCGAGAATCGCGGGATCATTGGGGACCGCGGGCAGCTTCTCTTCCTTCACGGGCGCTGGCCCCTCTTCGATCCTCAAGTCCTTGACATCGGTGCCACGGAAGACAATGTATTCGTACAGCTGCTCCGATGGCGGAACAAACTCCTCGGGATTGGTTTTCCGATGCTCGGTGCCAAATGACCTCACATTCTCGAGAGAAACGGTTGAGTCATCCGAGTTAATACTATGAAGGGTGCCCGAATAGCTAAAGAGAAGAGTTGTTAGCAGTGCGGTTTGGAAAGAAAGGTCTGCGATGTTGCCACCCACCGAATGTCGCTCCGGGATATGAGGGAAATTCTGGCCCTGCAGATGCGAGGAGCAGTTAGCGATTGCCGGGTCCAGGAGGCAGGTGCTAATCAGCGCGCGAACGAACCCGATGAATTCGGACATCTTGACGTGCGGAAAATGGTCGTCGCGGGATGCAAAGGTACTATGGGCGAATGGGCGGTGATTGAGGTTATGTGGGTATTGAATGGGTCGAAAATGAATTACGGATCAACAAAGTCTCCTTGGAGACAGGCAAGGTACCTTTTGTTAAAGGGCGGTCGTGGCTCGCGCGTTGCGCACCATGATTTGTGGTAGTTTTGTGCTTGTTGCCTTGGAGGTTGGAGGAGGTAAGGGCGAGGAGGGTGCACAACCTATGAAAATTCAGCGTCTTTTTCAGCCTCCTGCATTCTTTGCCTGGCATGCATTGGCCCGTGCACTCAGCTCAGCCCATTCTCCGGTGCACTGCCACAGTGTAACCACGCCACCAATGGAAACTTTGGTCTTCCAACAATTCGTCTTGTTCATAGGAATCATGTTAAAAAATTTATTGTTTGAATGGAGGTCCGGGAGAATAAGGGAACATAGGTTGTACACAATAAGGGAACTCTCAAATGATACATGGCAGAGGAATATCAATTCTACAACCCATACACGCCGGCCCGTATATGTTCAGAGAAGTCTTGAAAACCAAGCGGCAGGTCCGATTCCGGTTGTTTACCAACCCCTGTGGCCGGAAAGAAAGGCTTGGGTGCTGTGAGTACTATAACCCGACTGTGTTGAGTACCCGGACCATCTTGAGGATGCATTATTTAGACTGTGGTCGCTCGAACGATGTTGGACGAATGGCACATGCTGAGCCCGCTGCGGAAAGAGGTTGTGTTGCACGTACGGTAGAGGGCCATAAGGGTATGATGAGAATGTTGGAAAACTGGGCAACTGCGTTGGCTGCTTACTGGGTGAGGGATCGAGATCATGTAATTCGGTAGGTAGAGCGTTGACCTGGATCCGTGGCTGCTCGTGGTAGCTTGGGCCGCCATACCACATCCGCTCGTCAGGAGAGAAGCAACCCGAATACAGCTGCTACGAGGCAGAAGGCGGAAAAGTAAAGGATCTGGGGCGGGTACATATTGACCCCCAGCTGAAACTGTACGTTGATGGCCAAACCAAATATCCAGTGTATACCCGCTTTGAGGGCGAACAAGAAGATCGTCTGCCACGAGGTAAATGCCGCCAGTACCGAGTTGTAGTGGCCATTGGTGCCTCTCGGTCCGATTAGCTCGCGATACACTTTCTCGTCTCGGGACAAGTTGACAATGAGCTCGACGCAGTGGAGCGCAAGCGTGACAACAGATTGGAAGGCTATAATAAGAAAGACGGCACCGATAATGCCTGCCGCTCCGTTGGCAGTCCAGCCAACGTTGACGACCGATGTTCCATCCGTACACTGCCCTGTGTCGCAGTTGAAGTCGGTACTGCCTGTGAATACTGGGAGGAGAGACCACGATCTTCCGAAGACGGCGTTGCGGTTGCCTTTCGAAAGGTAGCCGTACACGGCCCCTCCCCAGATACCGCTCAGTACCGGCAGTGTCCAGAGGAGAATCAAGATCCGCCTTACGCGCGGATGTGCTGTGATCATGGGCTTCTGCCTCGGCCGCGGCCTGCACCATCTCGCATCCTCCTTGGCCAGATGAAGGCTCATCATACACCTTCCAATCCGCAGTTCAACCCGGTGGCCATCATGCTCGTCGACGGTACATGTCCGGGCGATGTCGAGGGGGTTGGAGCTCCAAGTCGGTATGTTTGTTTCAAGCAACGCCCAATTTGTAATGGTGGTTTGCAACAGAAAGCCTAGGCCTAGGGTGATGAGCGCAACGGCATTGATGTGGACGCTGTCGATGTCATGGCTGTTGTAATCCTTGCCCAGCAGTCGCGCCAGCTCCGGGTTAAGGCTCAGGAAGATAACCGATGTCGATCCGTACGACAGAACGATGCCAGTAAGGTAGACGGCGTTAGGTATGACGCCATTGGGGCGACTGTGCTTTGGCGCGGTAAGGAGACGCAGATTCGAGTTGAAGTCCAGTTTTCCCTCCCGTTGCAAGGACCAGCGAAGAGAACAAGCGTGGATATAACCCATACTATCGTTCAGAAAGGTTACTGACCAAGTCAGCTGGGGACTCGTAGATTAAAACACAAAGCACACAGTCTTAGTAGAATTACATACCGAGAATGTTGAGTCCCAGAGGCAGCACCTCCCTCCAAGTGTGCGACATGATGAGTTGGGCAGCGTTCCCATTCCGATGCTCCCAATGCAAACATATGCCGCCAGATAGGAGCGCACCAACGCCAACAAACCAGCTCACCACCAATCCGAATATGCACCACGTCCTTGTGAATTTGCTATCATCGTGCTTCAGAGCCGCCATGACAGGCGAGCTTACCGCATCTCTTACACTTGTGAGGGGTAGAACAGAACAGACTGAAGTCACATCTCACGAGAAATAAGGGGACAAACCCGGGCGCAGAGCCTGGCCATGGCATCGTATGGGCGTACGGAAGCGAGTGCAGGGTTCGATTTCAGCCTCTCGAAACACACCCGCCATCACGGCCTGGACCAGCGCCTAGGCCGCGCTAAAAACCGATGCGGCGTCGAACTAGTGGCCGCCATGCAGCTTTCGGGACAGCCGCAACTCATAGATGTTACCTTTCCCACCTCAAGTAGTCATTTAAACAAAAATCTGATGCCGGCCGCTAACCTAAGAACCAGCGTCAGCCACGAACGAGCTATCCATCGCTTCATGGGTAAGGGCGAGCCGCATTGCCCGAGAAAGGCGATAATTGAGCGGCCCGTCAGCAATCCTGCCCTGGCAGCATGCCATATCTTGATTTGGTGTGAGGAAGGCCTTGTTTCATTGTTTAGGGAGACGGAAATTTGTTACTTTGAGGAAACAACTTAGGCCTTAGGGTGCCGTGGGTGCTTCAAGTTGTGATATATGTACCATAGTTGGTCCGTGCATTGCCTTCATTCTCTTTCAGCTATAACATTTGCGGGTCTCGAGCATGACTCTCTCGGCGAGATGACGAAGGTTAATGAATTTGAGCTCCCAAGTTGTATTCCGTACTTTTGGATTCAATTCACAACTGTTTGGTTTCTGCGAAAGGCAAATATTTAAGCCGCCATAGATGAGTCCATACTGCTTTTTGCTTCACAATTGCCCGCATTATCCATTCCCGGATCGGAAGAGATCAAATTCATTCATCGCATGAACCCCTCCATACCCCACCAAGGGGACCTCGCTTCATAACACAACCACTGTGTTCATTACTTGCATTGGGCCAAAAACGGTACTTTCCAAATCAGCTTATCATGGCTAGCAGACAGTTGCGCAAGCTCCGAAAGCAGCAAGAACTGCTGAGCCTCCAACATGACGCTGCTGAAAGGAGCGAAGAGTCCGAGGAAGAGCCCATCATCGCAAAACCCCGAGCCAACATGTTTTCCGGGTTTGCCGCTTTAGGAGATGAGGGCGATGATGGGGAGGAAGACGAGGACCAGAAGAGCGATGATGGAAACGCTCAACAGATACACCAAGAGAAAGCGGCGGAACCGGCAGATTCTGCGAAAAAGTCCAAGAAAAAGTCCAAAAAGAAGAAGAAGAAGGGCAAGCAAGCAGAGCAGCCAGCGCCGGCCCAGGACGAGCGAGAGTCAATTGATGAGATTGACCGGGTGCTTGAAGAGCTCAAACTTGAGTCCCAGCAACCAGACGATGCTGTCGAGGTCGCAACGGCGGGCCAACCCACCAACGAGCTCAATGAGCTCTTGCGCATCAACTTCCAGCATCTTAAGGCTCTGAATGAGATGCGAAGGGTGTTCGGAAAGGCCATGGATGTAGCGGAAGTCGAGGAACGCACTCAGGACAATCGGCAGCGTGGGCTGCCCCAGAATGTTGACCTCGAGACTTTCCTCAGTGCTCGCGCTGCCCACCCCGGCCAGAGAGCCCAGAGCAACAAAAGCATGTTTGACACCATTTTGCGTGCGAACCCTTTCATTGACGGCAAGAAGACATGGCCTCGTGGCACGGCCCAGGGGCTCAAGATGATACGAATCACGCAAGGATCGCAGGACGAGGTCGAGTTCGCTTTTGCACACGATACTGCCTACGACGCTTTGGAAGGCAGCTTCTTTGGCCTAGTACAGATGTACGACCCCATGCAGATTGTTCATTTTCTATACAGGTATCCGTACCACGTCTCCTCGCTTATCCAGGTGAGCAAGGTCGCACGCCAGGACCAGAATTCAGCCCTTGCAGCGGACCTCATCGAGCGTGCTCTCTTCACCTTTGGACGAGTGAGTCTCAGCGAATTTCGCAAAAAGCTGGAGAAGGGCCAGGCGAGGATGAGCTTTGCCAGACCCGAGAACCGCCAGTTTTACCTCGCCGGCTATAACCTCATCCAGAAGCTCGTCCTCAAGGGCACCTATCGGACAGCGCTCGAATGGGCAAAGCTCTTTTTGAGCATCAATCACGACGACCCATACGACATGCTCAACTGGATCCATGTCCTCGCAATCCGCGCCCACGAGGCTGAATGGTTTATCAAGTTGTGCAAGTCAGAGCTCTTCGCCAAACCGAGCAGCGCATACCCCAAGCAAACCCTCCCCCTCGCCCACTTCCAATTGGGCGAGACCGCCACGGCCAAATCCATCCTTACCAAAGGCATGGAGAGCCTCCCCTGGCTCTACTGCGCCCTTTTCAGCGCCCTCAATCTCGACACACCCAAGCCCATCTGGGGTATCCAGCCGCGCAACGAAGACGAGGTCCTCCACACGGAGCTTTACATCCACACCGCCAAGGACCTCTGGAACACGCCGCAGCACATCGCCTTGCTCAAGGACGCAGCCGCGTCCGCCTCAGTTCCGGCCGACTACGCCGCCTCCCTGGGGACACCCCCGCCCGTCTCCTTGGCGACGGCCCGCTTCGTCTACCTCGACAACACGCCAGCTCTCATGTCGGCCGTCCCGCGCGGGATGCTGCATGCCGCCGTGCCTAATTTTGATTTCGACCCGCTGCCCCCAGCTGAGGAGGCCAACACGTTCTCCTCCGACACCCAGCGGCTGCCCTGGCGCGCCACTGAGGTCGAGCGCGCCCGCGCGGACGCGGCCGCCGGTGGCGGCGCCATCCGTCAGCTCCCGGGGATGCGGGCCGCGCTCGCGCGGCTGCGTGAGGAGATTGAGAGGGAGGTTCAGGTGCGCGGGCGGAGGCAGGGCGGCACGGCGGGGGATGGTGTTACTGCGGGCGATGATGACGATGATACGGGAGAGCACGTCGATGATGATGTTGCGGCAGATGAGGTCGCAACCGAGGCGGAACAACGCAGGCGGTTCCTGCCGAGGGCGCCGCCAGCGCCGGGAATCATGAATTATCTAAGGTATATCATGGACGGGAACGTGGAGACGGTAGAGCGGCTGGAGGAGTGGGAGGCGCCGACGGGCATGCCGGGTGGTTGGGGACAGGGAGAAGGGTGGGAGGAGGAGGATGACTTTGAAGGGGAGGACGATTTCGAGGGACTGGATGATTTCGAGGGCGGACATGGAGATGAAGCTGGCAGAGGTTAAGGCAACTTTCAACGTTACGTTGTTTCTATGGCTTCGTGGTTGTTGGGGGAGTACGGCCGTAGGCGCGGGTTCGTTCAACTTCTTGAACATAGACAGCAGCCCGGAAGAAGTTTGATCAAAATCGGGCTTTAGGGATGGTTAGCAGCTCGAACAGACATAGTAAAAGCATAGCATTGCTCTATTGCTCAGAGGGGTGTGTGTGGGTGTGTGTGTGTGTGTGTGTGTGTGTGTGTGTGTGTGTGTGTGTGTGTGTGTGTG
>MU857664.1:6888-154677 GCA_033296725.1 Corynascus novoguineensis
GGAAACCAAATGTCTGAATCCTGCTCAAAGGCTCATCCGGATCCGCAGTCGATCCTCAAATCCCCATTGAACAAGGAGTTAAGTACTCTATGAACGAACAAGGATGTGGTGGTACTTTGAAGGAGTCTGGTCAGGCGGCATTTGACCAATCTGATAGATCTGACGTGAGAGAAGCGAAATTAGCGGGCGTCCTCGTCATAACAACGTTACTCCAGGTGGTACTATTCATGCACCTACTGTGCAGCTACCCAGACAATGCGGTCCACAAAATTGGTAGGGGTCAGAATGAGGAGTCAGAATGGTGAGCCACTCAATGCTCGGGCACCAATTCGGCGAACTGTCGATTCGTTTCGTCTTCCGCTTGCCCCGCTCACACTATAGTGGATGATGACACTCGAGCTTTAGGGGCTCCCAAAACGGAGAACCGGCTCCCGTCAAGGGGGAATCTCAGGGAAATATGTCCTATATAGGACGCACCACACCACACGAGCAGTCAGGCACTAAGGTGGTCCAGGAGTCAACTTGAGCTTCGAGGGCAAACTACAAGCGTGATAGAGCTTATTGTACCTTCAATAACAAGCACGGAAAGACACAATTTTTTTTTCCCTGAATCAATCAGTTTTCAATATGGACACCTTTGAATGAGGGATACAAAGGTACTTCTACTACGAATAGTGAAGGAGGTTTCGCAGAAACGATCGACATAACATTGCAGTTCTGAGCCTCCAGCAGTTTCACAGCAAAGCATGGATTACTTGCAGGTATACATTACATGTAAACGTGGTTTCAAGACATTTCTCGAGGCACCCATGAATGCCTTCTGTGAGTCCTTACCACAAGGAGAGCCTTCGCAGAGGATGACAGCAGTTGTTGGAACATCTCGTGGACAAATAGAACAACGACCCTCAGTGCTCTCTGAAGCGGCCTCACCGAAATGTGCACGCTTGGGGTCCTCAAGAGGTGCATTGATTCCATGCGAGAATTTGTGCAAGTCACTCACCAAAACTTAGAAGCAGGTACCTTATGTCGGAACGAAGCTGCCCTAATGGCTGCATTCAACGGACCTTGGTGGTTGATTGGTGCGGGCACCAATCAACCCCTCTTCCTTTCCTATTAAGCCTTCTTCGACAGCCATCAACGGCATCAATCAATCAAGCAACTTTTACCAACTTTCTGAGAGACTTGCTCACTCTTTTCAATCCACTAGGTTGACTCTGAATAGCTTTCTTCCAGCACCTATTTTAGCGGTCGTTGCCCTACAGGTTCCAACACCTTATGCTATACGAGGCGCCCAATCGCAGTCGACGCGGTCTGCATCCACGATTATTTTGCCTTGCAGGCCCCTTGATCGTCATACAGTAGGTCACTCTAAATCTAAAGTACCCATACAAGGACTAAGATGAAAGCGGGATATAGTTCATGACAAGCCACAACCCTCGTGGCACACCCATTATGTGATTATCCCAGTATCTATAGGGTTGCTTCTGCATGATTATCCTCGGCATAATCATTATCTACAAATCACATACCAATAATAAGCTGGCCAAGCATGATGCGACAACAATGTGGGCAGTTTACTGACGCGCTGCAACGGTATGCTGACAACCTGAAGATCACCTACCGCCGTGATAGATGAGAAAGGACCAAAATACGCATTTTGCCAAGGTCTCTATATGAATGCTGGCCATCCGTCTCTATCGAGCCAACATTCATTTTTATATGATTTGTACGAGCGAGGTCCGCCAAAATATGGCATGATTAAAAAAAAAAACGCACATGCTAGACAGTTCAGACTCAACTTAGAGCCAGCCAGCATCCGTTTCTTAGAGTTATGCCCGCGTCGTGACTGAGCTAAGAACCTGAAAAGCGATCCTAGACTGTTGAAAATCTAGAGGCCGTGCGTAATTTTGAAGATGCTTTGATCGATACCAATATGACCTTGCTGGGCCTGCACTCCGCATAATGATACCTCAAAATGGTAAGTTAAGTCTTCCACATCTATTTATCAGGCAGCATTATAAGAGAAGGAACCACTAGCGAAAAGAGAGCCATTAGACAGTCGCTAGTGTCCCTTTGCGAAGGTCTATAGAAATTGCAGTCATGGTGACTTTGCGTGTTTACTGTTGCGAGACATTGAGCTGGGATCGGAACCTTATAAGCGGAGCAATGACCCTCTTGAAATCTAGTTTGCTTTGGGGACCTAAGCCCCTGGGTGATAGATTCTATCATAAAAAATGAGCGTATATTGGGAAGGCCAGGTTGCCTTATAAACAACAGTCGTGAGCTAGAAGCCCTGTAATTGACTGAAGACACCTTTCCGCCACCTGTGCCTTAAAGACCAGACAAACGTCACAAGACTTAATGTACCTGCCCACCCGGCTGACCTAGCGGCCAGCAGCTTGCTAGCTCCAGGTCCCGCATCAACAACCTCCACATGAGCCCCTCTTCCCCGGGTCTGTCCCTGACCTTCCCGGTGCGGTCCAGCCATAGGCATATGGCCCGCCACTCGGTGGCCACGCGGGCGCGCATCCACCAAAAGGGGAAGCGGCCCATGAATCCGAGCCAGCAGCCAAACAGCCAGACGGCGCGCTCATCCTCGGCCTCCAGTAGATTGCGGAAATGGAACTCCATGTCGATTGCGCCCACGAAGCCGACGTAAAGGAAGAAGGACTCTGCAGTCGGCGCGACGTCGATAATGCATGCAAGCGCGAGTGCAGGTTTGTGAAGGAGGGCGACGTCGTCATTATTGTTGTCATCATCATCGTCGTTGGCCGTTTCATGATGATCCCCCTTTTTGCGCCCCGACGTGAGGAGTGCAGCCCAGTGAGAGGGCAGCTCACGGTTGAGCATCGAACAGACATCACCAGCCCCGCCACTGCCCTCCTCGTCCGGCGATTGCTCGCTCGTGTATAACCAATCAAGAATCGAGCCAGCACGGAACCGGCTCGTGGCTAGGAGGAGAGGTTTGAGTCCGAGCTGGAGGGAGAACCAGCTGAGCCGGTGCGGGTCACCGGGGCAGAAGATCCACGAGCCCACGGGTCCCTTTTCGTCGTCATCACCAAACGCGAAGGTAAGAAGATTGAGCAGCATCGACGTCAACACCAGCGCATCGGCCGTCTGCTGGTCCATGCTGTCGCTCGCCGCCAGCGCATCGCGAAAGCTGCGCACCGCAAGCGCCTGCTGCGCGTGTTCGGCCAGACGGCTCTCGCGGCGCGCTTTCGTATAGAGTGACGGGCATTGGGGGTGCTGGTGGCGGAGGTGGGAGGCCGAGACGGCGAGCAGGGCGTCGAGGAGGAACGGGCGGGTGACGCCCAGGGCCAGGATGGAGTTAGTGCTCGTGCTACCAACGAGGTAGATTTCGGGAAAGACGGACTGGAGGTGGTGCAGAAGTGCAATGCGCGGGGTTCCGACATGGCAGCCGAAGCCCTGAGGCGGCTCGAGTCCGGTGACGACAGGAGAGGAGCACAGATTCGCAGACACCGTCATGCAGCGGTTTATTAGGGTGCCTGGCTGGCACACACGGCCGTTTGGCGGTGCTATGGCCGATGTGGAGGATTCAGGGCAGACACCGTTGCCAGGAGAGCCGTAAGTGCAATGTGCCTTGTTGCGTTGGCAGCGCGAGCAATGTGGTTTTCCTTCATCGCACTTTGTTGATAGCTAAGCGTCAGGAGGGATAGGCAAGGTGTCGGGTGGGCAGGTCATAAAAGACGGATCATGAAAGGCCAAAGGCCGTAACTAACCTTGACTCGTTTCGCCTTACACGCGAGACAGCCAACCTTAGACTTACGGTGCTTCTTGCGCTTCAGGTAGCGCCGTGCCGTGACATTCCCCTGTTGGGCTTGGAACGAGAGGACCCGGAAATCGGGCTCAAATCGTGTCCCCGTATCCTCCATGGTACGAACGATGCCTGCAGTTTGAACATGAATCAATGACTGATGCCGTTGGATAGTCTTCTAACTCTTCTCGGACAGCTACGTGGGAATTCGCCGCAGGGAACGTCCACCAGTCCTCGGATATCGGATTGTCTTCTTAATTCTCTGCACACGTCCCAAAAAGGCAAACGAGCATGGCGGACGGAAAACCTTGGGCTTGCGTACTTGTGGCTGTGCCGCCCCTTCGGGTCATTCTGGGCGTTTGGTGCGACCAAGCTGACAGTTCAAAGGGGGCTTTGTCATTCGATGCCGGTTCGTGGCTTGGCCCTCGTTTGCCTCTTCTGGGATTTGCGCTGTCCTTGACTCAGTGTCAACGACATGGACTCCAGAGACAGGAAGATAACCTATCAAGTCAAAGCACATCACTCCAAAGTCCAAGCATACATATCCAAGCCACTGTTGGCATATACAAAGCTTGGCTTGTGTTCTGAGATGTGCTCGTTTGCCATTCTAGGCAGGCCATGTGCTAGATGCAATGGTGCAAGCCTCGTACCAAGCGGATCGAGCAACGTGATGGCAGCGTCATTGGCGCCGTTTCCTTCAGCGATCGGCACGCCCTCACCTTGGCGTATGGCTATTACCGTTTGCCTATCTGGGCCATTCACGAAGCCCGAGAAGCTGAGATATTCAGAGCATAAGACGGAGTTATATCGCTCTATCTCGTTGTACAGTTCATTATCCGCGTCTTTTGACAGAAGGGCAAAATTAAACAGGAGAACGCAAATTGCCCTCAACATGTTTCTTATCTGCCTTTTCATCCTGATCTCGACACTCACTTTGGGCAGCCTCGGCAGCCCAGCGGCATCATCTCCGTCTCAAGCTGACGGCCTGGTCGACTTGGGCTACGCAAAGCACATACCGACCTACATCGACACCACGGCTTCGGGGCAACGCGTTGCGGTTTACAAGAATATCCGGTTTGCCAAGTCTCCGACAGGAAACCTGCGGTTTCGCGCCCCTGACACGCAGCTATCTCGCGTCGAAGATATCCAGGACGGCAATTTGCCGCAGAGTACAGACTGCATCTCGTCGGCACCGGCATTTATCCCCTTCCCAGGTATCAATGGTACCACCTGGGGACGCGAGGACTGCCTCTTCCTGGACGTTTACGTTCCCGAAGATGTGCGACCAGAAGATAATGTGCCTGTGCTGCAGAACTTCTACGGCAGCGCTTACGCGTTTGGAAGCAAGGACATGTTCTTTTCCCCCATGGGGCTCTTTGGCCTGATGCACGAGCAGAATAAAGGGAAATTTATCGTTGTTGCCAACAATTATAGGTTAGTCTTTCCTTGTTGTTTTTTTTTTGTTCTGGCTGGCCAAGGTACGGTACTGACGATCGTGAGCCAGAATGGGAATGCCTGGTTTCACCTTTGCCAATAACGAGGATCTCGATGGCAACGTTGGTATGCTCGACTGCCTCGCCGCGGCCGAGTGGACATCCAACTATATCCACAAATTTGGAGGCGACAGGAGGCGAGTTACAGCCATGGGGCAGAGCGCCGGCGCCGGTATCATCTACTATCTGACTGTGCTCGATGGCGGCAAGGGGAGACATCTGCCCTTCCAACAGGCTTTCATCTCGTCACCTGATGCGCCGCAACGGCGCAACGTCGAGGGTCGCCAGCGCAAGCTGTTCGACTTCGTGCTTGGGGCGGCCAACTGCACGACCCTCGCATGCCTGCGCTCGGTACCAGAGGAGACCATGGTACGCGCCAACGACCTGTTGATTAACCAAATGCTCAGCGAGAGTGGCGGTGGCACACTCGGCCCCGTCATGGGTTTCGGCCCCGCCCCCGACGGGACGCGGATCCCAGACATTCCCTCGGCGCTGCTTAAGCAGGGACGGGTGCATAAGAGCCTCAAGAGGCTTGTCATTGGTTCTATGGCTGCCGAGGGCAACGGACTCTCGAGCGACGAGGGGATGCCGGGTTACTTCCCGACCTTGGTGCGCCAACTGATGCCCACTGCGAGCAACGCCACAGTCCAGGCTCTTCTGGACGCGTACTACCGCCCCGGGTTCGCGAAAGAACTGGCTTGGGATTGGACCACTGACGCCATCTTTGCCTGCAACGGCTACAACCTCGCAAATGCGTTGCCAGACAGGTCGATGCGGTACATCATGTCGACGCCGCCCGCCGTTCATGGACAAGATCTGATGTGTAAGTTGAAGAGTTGGCACTATATAGCGTGTCAGGCTAAAAAGCGAGGACAGATTACCTGTACATTGACCAGGAGAACACGCCCGTCAGCTACCCAGACCTGGCCGTTGTTTTCAAAACCAAGCTTTTGGCCCTGGTGCTTGGCGACGACTTGGAATGGCCGGAGTACTGCAAGGACAAGCACATGTACAACATCACCGACACATTTGAGGCGACCACCATGCCGCCCGAGTTGCGCCACCGCTGTGATTTGATCAATCAATTTGTGCTCGACCCATCCAACGGCGCATGAAACAATGCTAGGTACTATCTTCCCGCCTGGGACTGCGTCTATGACCTGCTCATCAGTTTTTAGTATCAAGTTGCGAAGGAGAAAGCGGAAATAAGAAAGCTCATTTGCATAACAAGAATGGTGTTTTTGAGAGGGGGGGAGGGGGGTGATTCTTGTAGAAGTGGATCAAGATATCGCCGGGTCTCGGGGCAGGAACGGGATGCTCCTCAAGAACCAGCCGAGCCCCGGCAGAAGGAATGAAAGCGGCGATGTTAACATCAGACGTAGCTGTTTCTTGCGGTTCAACTTCGAGGTGAGGTGGTGGCCGGTGACAAATTTTGGTGGTTGGTTAGATAAGTCTCGAATGGTGAACAGACAGTGAATAATTATCTAAGTGCTGTGAGAGGCCAGGTCCAAAACTAGAGCCATCTTTCAACTTCTCAAATGCGTCGTCCCTTTAAGCAGGGGCTCCATGCTGTCGGACTGGTAGATGCTCACATTGCTGCCTCAAGGCCGAAGTCCGAGATCGTGACCCTGAATAAACACAGAAACATTGATGGTCTGTTGAAACTTCTGATGTGTGTGCGTCTATCTTGTTTCTACTTCGTTAGTCCGCTGTAATCTTCTTTTCCCCGGACCGGACTCGGCAAAAACAGGGGACACGGAACCCCCGGCTAGTCGCAATAATCACCGAAAGATCCTTCTCTAGCGGGGGCAGCCAATAGGTTCACAGGTACCCCTGAATTTTAAAGTTTCACTGCTTGGTAAACCCTACGGGACCCGTAGCTCTAGTGGGCGCCTAAATATGGGCACCTTCAAGATTCAGATAACAACTTCCGTCCAATGGATATTATGATGTAAATTGCAACTACCAGCTGACACCTCAAAAGAATCAGTGACCACAAAGTACAGCTGGCAGAAATGCAACGAGACTTACAAAAGTTCGCTGCATGGTAACTTTGGTAGTGGTGCCCAATCAATTGTAGTCCGTACAATATCTACTGTAGCTACATATTTCGTGGTTCCAGGTCAACAAGCGAGCCTAGTTTGTCATCTTGCATGCTATTTTGCTCGCTCCGGGTTCCCAGTTGGTTTTTGGTTGCGTTACAAAGCCCGGGTCAAAATGACGCTACTGTTCACAGTATCCTTGGCTGGCTACATGAAGTCGCAATGGCAGCGGACTACGCATGGAGCTGCTTTAACAATATAAAATCTGCTACGACACCTCGTTCCTCCTACGCTCTTGTTTCCAAGGCATTCTCTTCGCTCCTGATTTTATGGCACTGCTTCATATCGTAAAAGGGCAATATGTTCTTCAGACTCCTGCATGCTCTTAGTCTCTTACTCATCACTGGGGTTCCAATCACGGAATCAGTTGCAGTTCATTCTCAACCGCCCAATGTAACCATTAATTCGATCTCAGCGAAAGGTCCTGGGTGTCCCCTGGACACTGTGTCAGCAACGACGAGCTACGATGGAGACACCATAACCTTTGGTTTTGACCAGTTTCATCCTTACATTGGCCCTGGGTATCCAGCGTTTGAACGATCCAAGACTTGTACCATCCGCCTGAGGCTCGGTCATGCCCTCGGATACGGCTTCGAACTTGTGGACGCTGTATACCACGGATCCGCGCGGTTAGACGTCAACTTGAGCGCCACGATTCAATCCTCCTACGAAATCATCGACGACAATCTAGGGGGTGCGAATGCACAAACCGAAGTTACGGCTTCCGGCGAGCTCTTTGGTATTTACACGTTGGTCGGCGTTCCAAAAGACTCAACGATTGTGTCCAAGTATGGCCGGGTCGAGAACGAGCTGCAGGTTACAACACGAGTCACATTAATGTCGCGGTCTGCTTCGAATTGGGGAAGCATAGATGACAATCCTCCATTCTTGCTCAAGGTTCAGCAACTTCACTTGAGGTGGTTGGCGTGTGACATTTGATATTGTACTGGCTCATTTTGGTTCCTTACACATTTATTTGGCGCAGTTATGCTTGACCCAGCTATTGAGCGAATGCCCTGATGTTTGATCGGTATTCCTTCGGCTGTCTCCCTGCACCGGGGCCCAACAATACCCCCAAAACCTCGGGGAGTTTCTGGTGCCGCTGAAAAAAGTTACATGTTGGGCAAATCAAGCGAGCATCGCGTCACATTTCCGGCAAGCAATGACTGAAAGACGGCGGCAACCAACGGGTACAAAGTGAGGCAGAACCCGACGCATGAAGCATGCCAGAAAGGAACCAGTTGAATTGGCTGAACAATGGCTAGTTAGTTCGGCTGTGTGTTGAGTTCAATACCATGGGACCATTAGAAGTGAGAATGCAAAAAAAGAGCAGTTGAATTCGTCAATCATTGACAATCTGGGGAGATTTGCAGATGACCATGTTCAGCTCGAAACCGATTTGCCCACTCAATTGTCCCAGCATCAGATGACGACCTACTCTGTGGGGATTCTGCCTTGCGCATTTAGCAGGAGCGGAAGGCGCTACCACACAGGCGGCCTGCTCTGCCTGGCGCTGCCACCACCGCGACCCCAAAACAGCAGCCCTGTGAGTCACAGGGCTCAACGCACCAATCGGGCGCCTCCTCAACCCACCAACACAGAGGCACGGCCTTGCCCAATAAACTTGGCCGCCCTGCCCGCACACCATGACTCTAACGCCGTTGCAGATGAGGCCAATAAGCGGCCGGGACGATTCACACATCGCGCCCTAGTGTATAAGATAATGAATGTTCTTCCCTTGTTCGAGCATTTTCGCGGCGTTTCGGTCAGAGATTTTGCAACTCAGTGCATCACCGGCGAGAGTGTTCGCTTTGCTAGGCACCAGGCACACACGGCAAGCCGACCGAATTTGACTGATAGCGCAACACAAGAAAAAAGGACAACTAGGCACTTTTGGACAAAGGGTTTCCAAGAGCTTCTTTAAAACACCCCCGATGGGCCTCCTCCTTCGACATTCCAACTCTTTCACTCATTGTTCTGAGGGTCCATCCCCGAGCAGGCTTTCCAACCAGGCCTCGGACCTAGACCAGGACCGGGACCTTTGGGAGCCGTCCCCTGACCGGCACCGACCTATCCGGTACAATCACTCCAGCCAGTCTCGTTCAAAAAGTACCCGGATCTCGGATCGGAAAACAATCTCCTCCGAGCAGCACCTCAACGATCGGTACACCTGCGCGGCACATCGCCATGAGATAAGACTCAACCGTCTCTGTGGCCCGCGCTATAACCGCAACCGCAACCATCAAACACACCATGTCAAGCCGCGCGGCTCCTTCGCCGCGGACGCCGAGGAAGGGCGCGCCCTAGCGCGGTCCTCGTCGGTCGTGCTTCCCGGCGAACCTCTTGCTACTATTTCTTCTCCTTCCTCCGTTACGAGCAGTCAGCAGCAGAAGCAGGAAGACCGATTATCGTCGTCAGACGAGAAATGGAGGAGGACTAATAGCAGGAGGAGCAGGAGCTGCGAGTCTTCAATTTCCTTTGTTCCCCAGGGACAAGAAGAGGGAGTGAACAACAGGCGGCGCCCGCCGTCGCTAGAGAGACAGGACGCGTTCCGCGACGAAAGGACAGCGAAGCGGAGGCGCGCCGAGTCGGGGTGCAGATTGCAGAAAGAGGAGGATTATAACGGTGATGAGTTCGAACGGGAACGAGAATGCGAACACGAACGGGCGCAGGTCGCAGAGCTGTACCGCATCGGCCTGCTCTACGACGACGAGCACGAGCGCGGCGAGGGATTCTCGCTCGACCGTATCATCCGCGACGAACCGGCCTACTCGCTCCGAGTGCGCCCTACGCCTGGGCGTACGCAGAGGCATTGGGCCGGGCGGGACAGACCCGCGGGCGGTGACTACGTGTCCTTGTCGGCGGCGGTGGACTTGGCGTTTTCGGCGTTTGGCGAGGATGAGACATTAGCTCGATGGATGCTCTCTGGTTCTTCTTCTTCTTCTTCTCTTTCGGGTTCTATGGATTCGGATTTAGATCGGGCGGCGGGAGAGGAAGAGGCCCGGCCTTGGAGGGAGGCCATGCGTGATACCCCCCGGTTAACGGTCCTTTACGAGCTAGCTGACGACGCTGTTTCGGCGGTGTCGGCTGGTGATTCTCTTGATGATATTTCTGTTTCTGAGCTTTCTTTTGTCGGTAATGGAGAACTTGGCGACGACGAGCTGGTTTGGGCCATGCTCGACGGGAATGATGGAAAGACAGCGCCCGAGGCGGTGAATGCTGTGGTGGGAGAGGACGAGGGTGTCGACCCTTGGGTCGTGCTGGGCCATGACGGCTCGTAGCAGGTCCGCCAAAAAGACCCCCGACTGCCCTGGGTCTCGACCGGCCATGCAGCTGCGCGCTGCGCTCGGACTGGCCTTCTGAACGGCCCAGCACCCCAGGGGACGATAATTGGACATGTCGGAGGTTAACAAGCTGTGTGCTCGCGGCCCTTGGCTGCTCGAGCTCGCTTGTGAAGATGGAGACGAGTTGGACATGTACATGTGCAGGACTTGTACCACCACTACTGTTGCTGAGCGGGCGCTGCATTACTTGTTTTTTTTTTCTTTTCTACGACTTCTTTTCTTAATCTTCGCATTTAGTCTAATTAGAAGGTTTTGCATTTTTCTATGATTTATGAGTAACGATATTCACTGCCAGACTTCTCAGTACTTGAATTTGACGCATGTAGATTTTAACTTCAACCAGAATCCTTGATGTAATTCATTAGAGTGATGCGAATCTCGTTTTCCCAAATGGGCAATGGTTACACTGATGCAACTTGGGTTGTTGAGCTGTATGTTGTTGACTCCACACAGACGGTTCCGTCCTGCAATCGTCAGCTTTCTGCAGGATCTGCGTTACGCCCTTCAATTAACACGCTAAATAAGCGGAGAGGCGGCTCTGTCAAGAGGGCGGACTCGTTCAGTGAGCTCGGAAGCCGTCGGCTGTACGCGGTTCTCACTCCTTGAGGACCAGCATAAAGTCAAGGCGTTTTGAGCTGTGATGACGCTTGCCCAGGCTCCACGACTTTTCGCTAAACGAGTGATTCGAAGACCAGCTTTACTCGCCTAGAAAAACCATCACCGCCAATTTGTGTGCTCAAGACTTCAAGATTTACACACCAACATCAAGAACAACAATATATCAACACAATGGCCACCCCTTCCATCACCGCTGTCGCGGCCCAGGCCACTGCCTTCAAGGCTCTGCACGTGCCGGGCAAGCCGCTGCTGCTGGCCAACGTCTACGACGCCTCGTCAGCGCGCGTCATCGGGTCATTACCGGGGTGCAGAGCGCTGGCGACGGCGAGCCACGCGCTGGCGCGGACGATCGGGACGACAGACGAGCGGCTAACGATGGAGCAAAACCTTGCATTGGCGGCGCCGATCGCGGCAGTCGCGCGCGAACTGGGCCTCCCGCTGACACTCGACATCCAGGACGGCTACGGCGAGCGGCTCGAAGAAGTTGTGCGACACGCCGTCGTCGATCTGGGCGCCGTTGGGGTCAACCTCGAAGACTCGCGACATGAAACCGAGGAAATCATGGGCGAGGACGAGGCGATCGAGCGGGTGCAGCGGGCGCTGCGGGTCGCGGCCGAGCTGGGCGTGCCGGACTTTGTGGTCAACGCCAGGTCGGACACCTTCTTGACGGGAGGCGAGCTGGACGAGTCGATCCGAAGAGGGAAGAAGTTGCTCGAGGCTGGAGCGACGACCGTGTACGTATTTTGGCCGCGGCACAAAGAGATGGTTGAAACGGATGTGCAAAGGGTAATTGACGGGTTGGGCGGAAGAGCCAATATTCAACCACGGAAGGTCTCGCCAGTGCAACCCAAGGCGCTGACTAGTGCCGATATTGCGAGGATGGGCGCGGCGAGAGTTAGCGTTGGGCCGCAACTCTACAACGCTGTCGTAGCTACGCTGACGGAGGCGGCGAATGAGGTTTTTGCTGTGTAAGATAAGAAGGCATGGTGGTGACGTTAGTCGTGGATGGGTGGAGAGTTCGAGTTCAAGCATGGTCAAATTAGGGATGAGTCACGTTAACGACTGAAAGAATTTTCGCGAGATTGAAAAGAATAAGACATTATTGACTCATTGGAAGGATTGAATCATTTGCTGGGTGAGCAAGAGAAAAAGAACGTGTCGAACAGCGGTGGACAAAAAGATGGGCCGAGCCAGGGCTTGAACCTGGGACCACTTGCAAGCTTAAGTTCAGAACCCAAAGCAAGTATGCTACCACTACACCACACGGCCTTTGTTGAAAGAGCAACCGCTGCAAACCGCTTTTCAGCACAGCCAGCTGCACACAGGCTCCGGCCAGTCGCTGGTTCCTTCTCAATAATCGCAACTGGTGGTGCAATAGCTATTTTAACTGTTTAAAAAACACGGAATCACGGGGACTTTAAAAAGGAGTTTTAAATTTTTCGAATGCTCCAGTCAGACCCGGTAGGTACTCTTCGCTGCACTCTTGGCTGCACCACTACAGAGCCCCTGAACCCCTGAATTCGAGGATCCTTATGTCCCACGCATGCACTACTTTCAGCGCGATTTGGCCTCAAGCTCGGCCAAGATGTCATCGCTGGCCTTCTGCCCAATCATGAATGTTGACACAGCCGGGAAAACTCCCGGAATCCGGGCGAAGGCACTCGCGTCGACAACGCGCAGGCCGCTCACGCCTCGGACGCGGAACTTGGAGTCAAGTACGGCCATGGGGTCGTCCTCGGCGCCGATCCTGTTGGTTGATGTCGGGTGATGGCCAAACGTCTGCTTGTGAATCCAGTCTTCGTCCTCCTGGCCACAGTAACCTTCCTCGTCGGGCCCTTGCTCGCAGGGCGGTTCAAGCGTGGTGATGCCTACGCGCCGGTAGACAGTGCGGATCCAGGCGATCGTGTCCTTCATCGCCTCGAGGTCGAACTCGGCGCCGACGGCGAAGTGGTTGAAGTTGATCTCAGGCGTGTCGGTGGGGTCGGTACTACGCAGCTTGACCCAGCCGCCGCTGTTGATGCTGGATCCCTTGACCATGCTAACACCGTATAGGGGCTGCCGGGCCGGCTCGGATGGTACGCGGACCGGGTTGTCCGGCCAGAAGCCGCGGAAAAGAAAGCCGGGACCGCCCATCAGAAACATGTCGCGCTCCCCGTGCGCCGGATGTCGCGTCTTGTACATGGCTAGGCCTGCGATAGCGCCCGGGTTGCCGCCCGCGCTGCCCGTGCCTACGATAGGCATCTCTTGGTTGTCCATCAGGTTGCGCCCCACCCCCGGCAGGTCCACCACCACGGGTATTCCCAGAGCTTCAAGCTCGGTCGCGTTGCCGACGCCGCTCAGTTGCAGCAACTGTGGCGAGTTAAAAGCACCCCCGGAGACGATCACTTCGCGCCGCGCGAGCGCCGTGAGCTTGGTCCCCGTTGCGTCTGGTGCCCGCCGTGTATCGCCCTTGTAAAGCGACTTACCAAAAAGGTACTCGACGCCCGTCGCCCGGGGTGTGGCTGCGGTGCCGGTGCCTGAGGAGGAATTGCCCATGTCGAAGAGGATCTTGGTGGCGAGCGAGGTCAGCGAAACAGTCAGGTTAGCACCGGCGCTGACGGCATCCTGGACGTAGTGGCGCGAACTATAGCGGTTGCCGTTTGCGTACTGGTGGCTGACCTGGCCGTAGATGCTGGAGGTTTGATCGCGGTCCGGGCTGATCTCGTTAGGGTCGCGGATCAGGAGGTCCGACATAGGCATGGTCAGGTTCCAGTCCTTGGCGTAGGTTGCCATGACGTTGTTGCCCTGCAGCGGGCCTGTCCGGTTGGTCTGTACCATGGTCCCCATCTGGGTCTGAAACCAGCCGTTGAAGCCGTGGTTTGCCGTGCCCTGAGGGAGGTAATTGTTCTTTTCAATTTTGGCGAATATCTTGTGCATGTTCTCGGCTCTGGAGGCAGTCAGGGGGTAAAGAAGCAAACACACATTGGGCACCTGAATTGCGGGCTTACCTCCAGCTATCGTCTCCGGTGACTTCGGCGTGGTAGTCCCAGTCGCTGTCGCTCGGCAGCCAGCATACCATGGCGTTGATCATGGACGACCCTCCGAGGGTAGCACCGCGCGGGTAGTAGACGCCCAGGAGCTCGGAGCCCTGGGGCGCGCCGCTCTGACCCACCCAATACCGACCCTCTGGAGTGAGCCATGTCAGGTGGCTGTACTGGTTGTCTCGAGGGTCGCCTTCAGGGTAGTGCTTGACGTAGAAGTTCCACGTCACGGTCGGTGTGTAACGCCCAAAGCCCTGGCCGGGGTTGTCGTCTCCTGCCTCCAGGAGCAGGACAGAGTACCCGGCCTTGGCGAGGTTCGCCCCGACAACGCCGCCGCCAGGTCCGCTGCCAATGACAATGTAGTCGTAAACAGCGCCATCCGGAGGAGCAGTTTGTGCTGCTGTCCACGGGCTGCGAACGACCAAGGTCAGAGATAGCAGCGTGCCCCAGACACCGCCTTGTCCGAGTTTTCGGAAAAACTTCATCTCGAGAAAGGATTTCTCTACTACAAAACAATAAGCTGACCCGTGCCTTCAGACATCACTAGATAGCTAGGTCCTATTACAGCAACAGTCAACGATGGATGGCACTGCTTTTGTAGAAATCGTTGCCGCTCATCATCTCTATCTGCGGAACAACCGCCACTCTCGCTCTCGTTCCCATTTTGGTAGCGGGCAGCCATATCCAGTCCCTGAGGGGTCTTGGGTAGCATCGTGAAATCTCAGAGGGATTGGACAATATCATGCAAACCTGCCAAGCCCGGAAAGAGCCTACGGCACAAGAGAGAGAAGGGGGTTTGTGGAAGCAGAGGCGCTCGGAGAATTGCCGATTGGACGACACACTACCCTAGTAAACTTCTCGGAGGAAACGTTGTCGGACTCCGTAACTGGAAAAAATCTCAGAAGCAGAAGGGACCAGGTGGTTTCATCGCGGTGCCTCTGGTCTTTTGCCAAGGGTCTGAGGTCACTCAGAGCCTGCCTATGGAGAAATGATAAGCTGCGGGGCTAGACCCAGCGTAGCACTCGGTGGCACGGCAGGCAGCTAACCCCTGGTCGTTTCTCAGAAGCTTATTCAACGGTTGAAAGAACGAAATGGTTGGGGAAATTCCGAGCTCTTTCCCACTTGGTGACGCCTGTTTACCGTGGAAGGTACTCCGTACGTACCTTCTAACGTCTGTGCCCCGTCGTGCCCGTGCACTTCTAGGTTGCAGCCACTTGCGTCCCTGCCCGTGCTAGTGCAGTTTAAGAAGGAAGGAGCCCATGCAAATATGACATATATGTACTGCGTATACTCGCTTAGAATAGCCGGACCTCAAAAAGGATGTAAACACCGACCCTCGGAGGGCATTAACCGTGCAATAAGAGCCTAGGCTCCCGTTTCAAGAAGATTTGGCGCACTGCATCATTGACTAATGAGAGAAATACCCACAGTGAATGGAACATGTCTATCTTCGGAGGGTGTGATGTTAATTCAACTCAGTGACGGACGATGGCTTCCATAAACATGGTGTCATCGTTCGCTCGACCGGTAGTTGCAGGAGAGCGTCTTTGCGAGTCCATCTACAGGTTTTCGTGTTCAAGTTCAGTCAGTCTCGGACAGCGTCGAAGTACTCCGCTAATGTCTTTGCTAAAGGTCTCTAGGCAAACATCCTCTTTCCTGTGTTAGCGGGCGCATAGCGGCACATACCGTTATGCTATGATGTTCTCCCGACGTTAAACCCCCTACGAATTCCTATGGCTTCGCTTTGGTCCTGACAGGTGGACCGAGTGGTCCTAGTTCCACGGCGCATTTAATGACTAATTGTACTACCTTAGATGTGTATTTTCTAGATTGCCACTTTGCATCTTGGTGGATTCCTTATGGCTAACTTTGTCTTTTCCATCTTCTTTTTCCGCTGGCCCTTCGTTCACAGATGTAAACTTTCCACCACTTTACCAGTCAGTGCGTTCTAGGGCTTTCCCAACATAATTCCTGGGCATGATAATGTACCTTGGTTGTGGTGGTATGGCGGTGTGGCCTCGTTTCAACGTTGTGGCGTATCTGTTAACTAGCCTAAAATGGTCTACAAATTACTTCAGGTCCAAAATCGGTTTCCCACATCATGTTGCAGGTGTAGCTCCGTTATTGAATTCCTTTCTCAGGTCCATTCTGAACGTGTACATATGCGATAACTATACGAGTCACAAGTAAAGATTGACCAAAAAGACCAAAACGTAACTCTGATTTGAGTTGTTACAAGAATCAGCTTCTTTAGTATCTCATCAACCATGACCTTTGTTCTTAACCTTATGCTAGCGACCAAGATGGAACTAGCCAAACTGACTTCAAGAGATAACCGGTTATTTATAAATACAAATCGAGAGAGCTTGGTACCTCCTATAGAGAGCAGTAGAAACTATTTATATGCTATCTAGCGTTTTCACAGGGTTTTCCCAAGCAATCAACAATCGTAGTGGATTATCATTTCCAAAGGACTGTCACCCCTACTTGATGTAGATTCCTAAGCTGAAAGCCCAATATCAATAATCTAAGATGACCGCTAAGGCTACTCTTTAGATCGTGACCTGCTCTCTCAAGCCAGGGTTGTTTGTTATGTCAATGCAGAATAACCATAAAATGTCCCCATGGCAACCGAAACGCCACAGGGAAAGTGGAAAAGAAACAATGCAGCGCCATACCAAACGCTACCTTATGGGTTAGCGTCATCTCCAATCTCATATTCCTCCTCGCTCTCCTGGCTGCCGCCATCCACGTCGTGATATTCAGAGCCGTTTCCCTCCAGGCGCGCTACGTACTGCTTCACAAATCGCCCGTCTGCCGCCAGCCCGGCATACATGAGCGGCGCCACCAGCACCGGCATTCCGCCGCCGGCGCCCGAGCTCACCTGCGCCTTAATGAAGGCGAGCTGATAGCCTGCCATCTGCCAGACGAACTTGGTGCTCAATCGGTGATACATTTGGAACGCCGTGCTCGCTTTCAATAGAGCCCAGTAGCTGGTCGAACCGGCGCCGCGGTCCGCCAGATACCGCTGCTCCAACAGCGCGGCCAGCTTGGGGTCGATCTCACTGGAGCTCACGCTATTAACCGAGGCGAAGTCGACCTCAAGCCACTTAGCGTACACCTTCTTGACTTTGTCCGGGTAGCTGAGCGTACCGTCGCGGCTGCTCATGATGCGCTGCCACTCGAGCTGGACGGCACGGATGGCTCGTTCAAGCGAGTCCAGGAGGGATTTCAGCGAGCTTGACTTTTCGTCTTGGGCCAGGTCCTTGAGATGCCTGTAGTAAATAACAAGGTCTGAATCCCACGTATCTAGGGCGGCGTCTTCGGACATCCCAGTGGAGGAACTCTTATCGGAACCCATCGATTTGTGAAATGACTCGAGTTCGCGATTGCTGGCTGGCATCGCAATGGAGAACTTGAGGTAATCAATGATGTGTTGCGGCTCGCCCTGCCCACCCCAGCGATTACCTTTGTATGCGGGATCGTCCAAGAACATCATACCGGGGAATTTGTCCCTCCGCAGCTGGTTCCAGCTCTCGGCGGCAAACAGAATGCCCTGTTTGCTCTGGTCGACCAACTTCCCCACGAGGCTACTGAGAACGACTGCAGCATCATTGCTGACGTTGTTGTTGTGGTAGCACATCTTCTCTTTGTAGTTTGTGCAGATGCCCAAGTAATTGGGCTGCATGGCAAACTGGAAGCTCCTGTCAATCATCTTGTACACGGCTTCATGGCGACTCCGATGGCCGGTCTTGCCAGTCTGGTGCACCAGTTCCTCGAACGTCGTCTTGTCCTTGTCCAGGTAAGCAGAAAGGTCGGGTTCAACAGGCATTTCGGCGTTCTCAAAATTCTCGACGATCTCTGGGTCCCAGCAGACCCAGGCCCTATCTCCATCGTAGTCGCCTCCTGACAGCTTGTCTGCAAGCGGAATTTCGCCCTTTGCGGAAAAGACAATAACGTCTTTGAGGGCGTGTAACTCTGGTTTGAACACAGCCCTAACCTTTTGTACGTCGCTGACAAAGTGGGCTGGCGAACGGGCGACGAGGACGTCGCAATCGGCCAGAAGCGTGTACGAGACATCGTCCAGATCGTCTTTGAATTTGGATGAGAAGCCTAAATGCACCTCGTTCTCTTCCAGAACGCCCCAAAAATCAACCACCATGTAGATATAGGCGGATCGGCCAATCTTGATATTGAGCTTGGTTATGAGCGTATCGCATTTTTGCTTCTGCAGATCCGATGCCAGGCCCCAAAGGTATTTCTGCGATCTGGGGTTGAAGCCACTATTCATGAGGAAGCTCAGAATTTCACTCTTGTCCGCGGGAAGCCCGCCCAGAAAAGGCACTTGGCCGTGTTTGACGCGCTCGGATCGGTTGTTCGAATTCTCATTGACCCACTGCCGGAACTGCAATGGACGCTTCAGGGCCGCCTTCTGATCTTCGAATTGTTTCTCTATATCTTTCAAGAGGCGGTCGCTGACCACGCGCCTCATAGCAGTTTTATGTTTTGCCCTGTCCTCCAGCACAGGTAGGAACTGTAGGTTAAGACTGGCCGCCTTCAATTCCGAAGGTACGCTACGGACCTCCAATGTCCTGTGGAAACGCTCAGTGTCATCGCAATCCCATTTGCGTTGCGACGGGTATGTCTCAATCCAATCCGTATCACCAGAATCAGTCACGTCCATCAGCCACATCCCCTTGGCCGACCCCATTCTCCCCTGAACGGCGGAAGGGATATCGCTAAGCCCGCGAACATCACGAATCTTTCTCGCAACACTGCGGGACATGCGGCCAATGCCATCGTTCATCACCTTCCCAATAGGAGAAAGAATATCGCTGGGGTGGTGGATGATTTCGCCGGGCTCAAAGGTCACCGTTGGGGACGTCTTGCTCAAACCCAGCTGGATCCGGGAGAAAAGCTTCAGGTAAGGCTGCTCTTGGTTACGTTCCAATTGCAGCAACCAATCCAGCATCTGGCTTACTTGGAGCTGCGTTCGCTGCTGCACGGTATCTGTGGGAATGTCTCTCCATGAACGGATGGGTATCGACGGGAAGTTGGGCCCGCTCTCAGCGAAAAAATGCACCCTCTCTTTGAATGTGGGCTTGGGCTCCGGGCCGAGCTTGAATTCCTTTGCCGGTTTTCTGTATCCAGCATCCTTTGTATAAAATGCCTGCCATTGCCGTCCGACCAAGAAATGTGGCTGCTGAGTCAACCATTGGATAATCTCTTCAGAAGCTCGCACTCTGTCCTTGATAATCGTAGGCATGTTCTGCGCCGTCGGGGATGGCATAAGAACTTCCAGGAAGCGGTCTGAACCGAAGCGCCTAGTCAGTCTGCAGCCTTCATCGAATCGAAGCGGCTTCATGTCGAGCAGAAGCAAGGGACCATGTTCTTTGGTGTTGAATTCCAATGCGGCCGACATTACCACTGCATTTCCTCTGCTCTCAAAACCTTTCAGTGCGGCCGCGAACACTTCGGCCGATGGTCGTTCTGGGGACGATTTCCCGCGAAAGACGTCAAGCTGCGCCAGACTCCTCCAGATACTGGTCATATCCGAGGTCGCCCATTTGGGGTCATATTTGAGGCTGCTATCCTCGAGGTCCACTTCACAGTGTAGGCAGATACGAGTTATCTCCCAGGCGACGGCAAGGGGCGCATCACGCAGCCAGCTTGGAAACTTCGCTGTGTTAAAGGTTAGAGAGCAAAAACCACACCGGATCATCCCAATAGTTCACTCACGCCAAATATTCTGTAGCCTCGATCGAATGGCGCTCGGCTTGCCAATAACCGAGTACTCATGCCTCTGGTCCCCTAAGAACGTCGAAGCCTTGACCGGCGACACACTGTTTGAACGAGGTGAGTCCGAGTGGGGGCTGCAGTTTTCAGATGAACGCAAGGGCAAACACCGAACAGTATCCGTCAGGTCTATTACCGGAATGTGAGGAGCAGACCGGCGAGGTAGATCAAAGCTTGTCGGTGGAGAGTGTGTCGAGTTTCCGGTGGCTAGGTGGCGGTTCTGGTCCTGCAGATCCCCGCCCAAAGTCGTTTGGCTTGACTGCCCCACGTCAACCTGACTGAAGTGACTCGACCCTTTGCTGCTGCTACTGTTGCTGCTGGTGGCAGTATCACTAGAATTGCCCTGCTCCTCGTCATGGCGGCTATGTTCCGGAGACCAATTTGACCAAGCACAGCCAAGTCGCCGACGGGATGGTACGTTGTCGAGGGCATCTGTAAATACCGACTGGGCAGAAGACGGATAATGCAGTGCAAAGTCCTTGGCTCTTGGTCGCTTGGTCTCGTGGTCATCGTCCCTATCAAACGACCGCTTCGAGCTGGGAGAAGTAGGGGATTCGGAGGCTGACTTGGGCGAAGTGGGGTCTGATTCGTCGCTTGAGCTGGCAACAACGGCGGTGCTGCTAGGTTTAGGGAGCCGCAGGGCCGGTATCATGTGAGATTTGTAGTTATCGATGACGCTAATTAAGATGCTTTGTAGATTGTACTGCTGACCCGCAGTCTGTGCCTTAGGAGGGCTGTTTGTCGACGGGAGCGTGCCGGGATTGGTGTAAGGCTTCGGCACCCAGCGCAAACTCGCGGCCTTTGCTTCATTAAAGAAGGAAAAAAGCGCTTGCTCCAGGACATCTCCGCGCTGATAGTAGAGAAAATGGATGCCGCGGTGGATTCTGTCACACCGCGCATACTGCTCGTTTTGAGCCCCGAGTTTTCGCAGCTCGTTTGGAGTAAGAGTAGGGTCGGGAATCTCGATGCCGAGTCCATAGTCGTCATTGAGTTTCTGGATGACTTTTTCAATCGCAAGCCTGTCCCTCAGGGTTTTGTCAGGCGTTACAGGAAACGCCGCGCCCGCATGAGCAATCATGGCTTGTGGCTCCCTGGCACTAATCGAGCAAGTGGGAGAAGCAAAAGTGCGATTGCAAAGTTGGCTAAATATTCGAGGTTTGCCCAAGGTTGTATCATTGCAAAGGGACCCTGCGAGGCGAGATGGGCGGCTGCAGCGGTTCGGGAGCAAGATTGCGCTCCTCCACTACGCACTTCGATTGGTGAATGGAAGCCATCCTCGTTTTGAGCTTCAGTGGGCCTCAAGGCGCCGGACGCACGGGCCAATCATTCTCTGCGAAGGTTGGTCTGTTTCTGAGAGCAATGAAACTCGAAACTTGAGATGGAAATCTTCGGTGTTTGGATCATCAAAGAATTCACCCAAACTCTGGGCGGTCCCAAATGATGCATGCCACGCACACAGATGGCGGCATTGTGATGGCGGCATGGTTTGGGCGCCACATGCGGAAGCGTGCATTTCTCGCAAATCGTGTGATTTTGAATGAGCGGACAAAAGATGATAGTTATCCGAATTCTAGCAGATAAAAAGGTGATTGATGTCCAGGCACTACTGCCAGGGCAATGTTTGAGGAACCAGCCAACTGGGTTACTGGGTTTGAGCTTGAATGAAGCCAGTTGCTCGGCCTTGGCAGCCAGCATCCGATTTTTTTAACCGGTGCTGAGTGGTCCCAGCTCTAGCTTGTGCCCCAGCTTTTCCCCCAATCCCGAATTTCCCCACTACCGCTTTGACCGGATCGAAATTCGTCGGCTTCTTCTCGCCTCCAAACGACATTTCGGATTTGCATCGGTATTCAAAACACCCTGGCACTCCTCTTCCAGGTAACTCACGTCGTTCAGCCCACCCAGCTCCAACTCTCTTCCCAGCGTCAATCACTAGACGACCCTCTTTTCAGGTCCCTTGCGACCCCACTTCTCCAACCCGGACAGGGACTCGGTTGCCGACTGCTGCCGTCCTTCGGCCCTCCCTCGGATTCCTTCGAGGAACTCCATCCACGGACCCTGCCTATCCTTCTTTCCGTCCGGGGCCCGCTCCCCCGATCTTGGAACAATGTCGGAGTCTCAAAAAAGTCCTAGCATCGAGGATCTGACGCCGGAGGAAGCAAACCGCATCATTCATTCTCACCGCAAGGTACGCTACGGTAAGTGGATCTCGTGTATTCCCCAAATGCCCCGAGCCCCGCAAGCCCAGGGACCAAGTGGACTACGGTGACGGTCTTCTCTACACTACTTGTCTCTGAACTGGCTTGCACCGCCTCCCAATTAGTGATGAGACCAGTTTACTCAGACGCTATCGTTTGTAACAGGGACTGCTTGCTGGCCGTGCCGCCAGAGGAAAGTCAAGTGCGACAACAAAAGCCCGTGTGAGAACTGCGTCAAGAGGGAGCATCCGCAGCTGTGCTCCTACAAGCCGAACAGGACAGCCACCACCGGAAAGGGTACCCCAAGCAGCTCGGAGCACACCACACCCGGCAGGAAGAGGCCGCGGTCGTCGGATGGACAAGAATCCAGGAGCCAAAGCAACGAGGCTCGCGAGGCCATACGCGCGTACGGTGAGTGATTTCATGCATTCCCAGAGTTCCAACCATGCCTGCATATCTCACACGTATCGTTTATAGAACCTGACAATACCGAGACGACGCGGTATGTGGGCCAGAACAGCATACCAGCCCTTCTACGAGAACAAACCTCGGCCAGCGAGCCCCAAGAGGTTAACGGGATCCGCCAAGACATGCGTTCCCTACTCGGCCTCGACAACTCGGCGCCCTTCCCGCTGATGTCCTCGCGCCATCTGGACCGTTTAACACTGGATATCTCATCCGAACTTCCGTCCGACCGCGAGGTTATGAAGTGTGTGCTGTTTGATTTCGGAAAACGAAACGAGCTTACAAGTGTTCCAGGCTCTTCCGCACGTACAAGGAGATTCCGCAGCCGTTCTGGGGTTTCGTTATTGACATCGATGACCTCGAATCCCGCCTCATGGTGTATCTCGAAGACCGAGCAAAGAATGCCAGGTCTTCCACCAAGTCCACGAAGCCAGTATCGGCCTCCTGGTTATCCATACTCTTTGCGGTTCTTGCTGTCGGCTCCCAGTACCACGACTCCCCTTACCATGTGCGAACGAGAGACTCACAAAAGTACATTCAAATATCGTTCCACTTCCTCCGGCTTGGAAACTTTCTGCTGAGGTATGCACGTTCCACAGCGAACCCCTCAGTGCTCTCCGCTCACCAAATTCAGACCGAACCTGGACTCGATCCAAGCGTTGCTCATGACAAGCTTCGTGCTATTAAACGACATGAAGGCTGAGGCTTCCTGGGCCTTGCTTGGCCTTACCTGCCGACTGGCGCAGTCGCTCGGCTTGCACAGGGCGCAACCGCTTGATGGACGACAAACTCCGGATGCCGCGAGAAAGGAAATAGCAAGGAGAAAACTATGGTAGTCCGCGCTGTCTTCGCAGTTTTCGAACCGATCGCTGACCTTGGTAGGTGGACTTGTCTATGGCATGACACTCTCACATCCTTGTCCTTTGACCGGTGAGGCAAACTCCTTTACATCTTTCGGGCTTAGCGCAGGATACAATTCTGACATTTGCCAGCTCTCCCATGACAAACATCCCTTGTTGTCCAATACCAATGTCGCCCGCTGCGAACACCGAAGGATGGGCTTACCTCGAAGCCATGTTCAACCTCTGTCAGATTATCTCCCATAGATTGAATCCCGATGCCATCACAAATGCTACGTACACGCAAATTCTCGACAATTGCGCAGCCGTCGAAAACATTCGCAGCAAACTATCGATTCAGTTGCGCAACAAGGAGACATGCAAGTCAGCCCTGGATAGGCTTCAGCACTTTGCCATACGGCTACACACCTCTTTCATGATCTCGGTCTGCTGCCGACCGGCGTTGATAAGGCGCGACAACAATCACCTGGATGCCTCGCAAAGAAAGTTCTTGGCCAACAGGTGTAAGGCCAATCTGACCGAGACAGTGCGTATGTTCCTTGCGATGCACCAGTTGTCCGTCATACCGACCCGCTCCTGGGCCTTTACCTACCATGGCCTATCGTCTGCTGTTCTCCTGGGGATTTTAGGAGAAACAAAGGCCGACCCAGAGGTTCGCCAGCTGCAAGGGGATCTCATTTCCGCTTTATCGGCGACTGCGGCAAAGGACCAAACATCGCCCCAGCCCCACATCCGCAAGTCAGACCTCGACATCGAACTTTCCGGCCCACTGTCGCGGGCCCTGGCGGCACTCAAGAACATTTACGACCATGGGTCCGTGGTAGGCCCTCAAATCAAACGCGAGAGCAGCATTTCAGGCCCCGCTTCGGGCACGCGAACACCGCTACCGCTGTTGCAAACACCGGGGTATCCCAACAATAGCGCGCTGGCCCAAGACCCGCGGTCTGCGCCGGCGACCCTCGATCCGCACCAGAACGCGGCGTTGGCCATGACGGAACTGCAGCAGCAGACCGGTGGCTCGGTGACTGATTACTCCGCCGGGTAAGCACCCTGCATTTCATGGCTAAAGAGCGACCTTCTAACACGCAGCAGTGTCCCTTTTTCTCAGATGCCGCCCGCGTCCGAAGCGCAGCAGCAGCTCCCAGATATTGCTGGTTTTGATCCGGCCAGCTACATGTCGCCGATGGACCTGTATGATTCCATCTTCTGGGGTAAGTAACATTGGTCCAAGTGAATCTCCTAGGACACGTGGCTAACACGCGCTGACTAGAATCACCCGACCCATTCAATACTGGGATGGACTCGATGAACTTTGACTTTCTTGCCCATCCACCTCCGGGGCAGCCACCTCAGCAGCAGTTTTATTTTTGAACGAGCATGAATGGGGAAGGGATGCCCGGGCAAAATTCACTAGAACAGAATTCCACTTCGAGCTAGTGCCCAGTCATATGCGAGAATCGAGAACTGTACCGCCCGCCTCCCCATCATAAGTGAGATGACTCGCTGCATGGCTGCGTGGATGACATGCCGAGGACCACGTGGCTTTCTTCACCTTGTGATAAGACAGCTCCTGCCGTACTCCTCAACATTGTCCTCGAAAAGCCGCCTTGAAGCAGGTACGTCTACCAGAATCTGGGAATCGCCTTCCACGAAAAGTCTCATACAGCGAGAAGGTCTGGAAGATAGTCCAACCGAGGGGACGAAGATACCACCAGTACCTATGTTTGCCACTTGAATGCCAACACCGCACCTTGAAAACTCCTCACTCACGAATATGAAAATTCTCTCTACATTTTATGGGTTCTTGGGCCTATGTCTGTCCGCACCTGTTGTCGTTACAAAAACAACTTCTGGCGGTATCCCGGTACATGAGCGTAGGTGGCCGTCTAACTCACCTGCAGTTTCAAGGGGTATGGTCATAACACCGGTATCACGCTAATCAGTTTAGCCCTTGCCTCATTGTCTTGGTTCAAGCATTACCATGCATACCAGGCCCATGTTGAATACCTTCACAGCTTATCTAAAACATACCACTCACTATCCCGCACCGTCATTGCTGGCAAGTCGTTCGAAAGAAGACCAATCGAGGGCGTTCACGTATTTGGGAGATCCGGTCCTGGCATAAATCCCGCTGTGGTCTTTTTTGGCACCATCCATGCCAGAGAATGGATTACTACCATGGTCACCGAGTACATCGCGTACAACCTGCTTCGGCACTACAGCACAGATAGGGATGTAAAACAGACTATCGACAGCTTTGATTTTTACATCTTCCCTATAGTGAATCCGGATGGTACTACGCCCTGGTAACATACCCTCTTCTTCCCCAGAATAAGCTACTGACAAAGAGATGGTAGGTCTCGTCTACAGCCAAACCAAGAACCGTATGTGGCGGAAGAACAGGCAACGACAAAACGGCACCACTTGCGTCGGACGCGACCTCAACCGGAACTGGAACATCCATTGGGACAAGAAAGAAGGCGCTGCAACTGGGCCCTGCCGGAGCACATACCGCGGGTCCAAGCCTCTCGATGCGCCCGAGACGCGGGCACTAGCCGACGAACTACAGGCGATCAAGGAAAGACAGGGTTTACGCCTTTTCATTGACTGGCATGCATTTGGGCAACTGGTCATGTACCGTAGGTCGTTATGAAAATAGCCGTCTATCCTCCCTCCTATGGCTTACTCTCAAGGGAATGTATATTGGTGCTGACAAAAACATTCCACTCTGCATTTAGCATACGGCTACTCGTGTGACAAGAAGCTCCCGCCCTATTCCAGCGTCAGCTGGCTGGCTGGCGAGCTGGCCGAGGCGATAGGTCAGCCCCACGGCACAAGGTACAGGGCGGGAACGGCATGCGAGCTGCTGTATCCGACATCCGGGGATAGTGCCGATTACGCCTTCGAGAACCTTGGCGCAGACTATGCCTACACGGTCGAGCTACGGCCCGGAATGCGGGTGAGGGGGCCTGCGGGATTCCGGCTGCCGGAAGGCCAGATCATGGCCACGGCAGAAGAGGCATGGGTGGGAGTAAGGCGCGTGCTGAGGTTTATTCGTTATCCTAACTAAGGTGGGAATAAGATTCAGCTCGTGGTGCCAAGGGAGACAACTAAGATTAACGTACATCATCAGCGCGTGACCCATGTCATCGAGTGACCCAGTATAACAGGTTTAGGTTAGGCTATACGCACAGGATTGTTGAAGATATTGTTAGTGAGCCTTGACAGGTTCCTAACGGATTTCGACCTGTGGCCGACCGAAACTTGCTAAACTGAGTCACTCGGTGATTTTGGTCACGCGCTGATGATGTACGTGAAGGAACTTTGAGCGAATCTAACACAGGAAGCTAGCTTACTAAGAGAGTGGTCCCTAGGGAAATCCGGGGAACTACTTCACACATCAACTCGAGAACCTGCTGCTGTAAATGCCGAATTTGGCTGAGTGATGCCGCTATCTTGGGTGCATCGACAGTGCGGGGCAGTCGTCATTGTTATGTACTTGGTACCTCCCCACGCGTTGTTCCGGTCAAATCATTTCATGCTGCAAGTCCGTGCGATCGTTGGTTGATTGATAGACATTTTTGTGTGCTGGTTCATGTGGCGCCAATTGGTCTCGTCGTAGTCCGCCAACAGTTGCGAGGCACGCGCTGAGCAACGAAGTTGTGAGACTCAACGTGCCTCTGTCCAAGGGAATAATAACAAGGGAAAACTCTGCCTCTGGAAAATGCAGCCAGAGGCGGGTATCAAGGTGGCCGGGATGGTAGAACCTGCATTAGCAAGCCCCGTTGGGTTCTAAAAGTGGAAACCGGCCTCTACCTTGACCTAGGAGGGGCGACTAAGGACTAAATTGTAAAAAGGCTGCATAAGGACTTCTAGGGGGCGGCGCAAGCGCTTATATCGGCCATCTGCAGGTTATTGGGGGCCACTACTGTCGTTGTTTTCACCCTTTTAAACACGCATGATAAGCGAGCCGTGGCTTGCTTGGCGTGGCGCGTCTTCTCTCTCCCCGAACATTAGTTTCCACAACCCAACATGCCTTCCCCTTGAGAAAGCTAGGTTGAATCCTCCGGAGGTTGCAGGCTGAAGTTTCGAGCCCCTTGCGCAGGTACCGTTTCTATTCAGTGGGCCTCAGCAGTACCTCTTGGCAAGTTGAATATCACCCTTGACATCCTCCGTAGCTCTTCAATAAGGCAAGAAACTGAAGCTTGAAGCTGTAGCTAAGCTCTATAACGTGCCAGCCTCTACCATTTGTGACCTACGTGCTGGCAAGCTTGTATGACGCGATACAACGCCCAATTAGCGCCGGCTTACCAATTCCGAAGAGAAGGCAATAGTCTAGTATAATTGAGTTATCTGAACACGCATTTCTACCTAGACGGAGTGGTGTAAAAGATACGGTCAACGATCTGTCACAAAGAACATGACACGCCCCTTGCCGGCAAACGATAGACTCATAACTCGTCAAATGCCAGCCAGATCTCCCTGCACGGTTTTACACGTAGATATGATCACCAGACGACCAAATAACTCACTTGTGAGAGCTTATACAATAGAACCCTCGTAAAGCTAACTCATATTTGACCCTCATTAAACTCGTATTGCCAACTATCAAAATGGCCTCCGGACTTCAATGCTGGCTGCTGTAGACCAGCTGACCAAGGGTATAAACCTAAGAGCTGGATACACCAGGCGGCTCCATTCGTACCAAGGTCTCTTCGCTATGTACAACAGACCAATAAGGCACTAAGCAAGCGTCGAAGAGCTGAAAAGAAAAACACGTGTATAGTTTGAGAAATCGTGTACTGTACAAGTGCACAGAGTTTGTAGACGAGAAAACTGCAGGTGCGAGGTGATTCCAGGAGGGGGGTAGTGGCGCAGGGGCCGTCACAAACCAACCATATACTACATATTGCAACCAGGTAGCCAACCAGAGCTAACCTACAGTAACATTTGAACTTGACGGATTAACCACAAACCGTTTCAACCCCGCCTCTTGGAAACCTCCCACATGCGCTGTAGACCAACGGCTACCACTAGAGCGAGACATCTTGAAGACGGAGTTGACTTGTGCCCTCCGGCAACACGCCGTTAATCTCAACATGAATCACGGTATATTGGCGAACAGGCAAGCCGACGAACTGTATGTATGTATTAGGTGGCAGGCGCTCGATTGGAGCTAAGATGGTATCGGTAGGCACAAATCAATCATTGCATATCTGTCAGCGAATAACCTGTCCACGGCCGCCGATACACTTAGAGCGGAGTTGAGTCTTGGAGATGATGTCTTCGACGTAGAGACAACAGCAAAATACCAGCCGCTACCCGAGAAGAACTGGACAAGTGTGGTTCGATTACAGAAGAAGGCATGTTTCTTAATCTACAGTCCGTTTCACAGACTTTCATCACTCTGCCCTGTTAAAGGAGGAATGCCTAACAGGCATCCTATCCAGTAATGTATCTCGAGTCTGTCAACAGCGTACTACAATCCGAGGTCGACAGCGCAACATCATCCCCAAACCCCTCCAAGCGTAACCAGAACCCTACAAGTTGGCTCCCGCGATCCCCTCCCCGACATTTGCTAGAATCCCACCAAGCCACCGTCAACTGCCTCGCATTCCATCCGATATTTTCCTCTCTAGCCTCTGGCTGCGACGACTCTACAGTCAAGATTTGGGACTGGGAACTAGGCGAGCTCGAAAGAATGCTCAAAGGCCACACGAAAGCAGTATTAGATGTGGATTATGGCGGCCCAAGAGGCTGCATCCTCCTCGCATCTTGTAGCTCCGACTCGACCATCAAACTGTGGGACCCGGCCGACGAGTACAAGAACATCGGGACGCTGGTTGGTCATGATCATAGCGTTAGCGCAGTCCGGTTTCTAACTGGCAGTTCTGGAACCAAAAATCTGCTCGTCAGCGCCAGCGGAGACAAGACGCTGAAATTATGGGATATCGCCGCGGGCTACTGTGTCAGGACACTACAAGACCACATCGGCTGGGTGCGGGACGTGTGCCCTTCGCCGGGCGGGCGCTCTCTCCTGTCTGCCGGCAGTGACCAGATGGCTAGGCTATGGGATATCTCAGCAGTGGCCAACCCGAAAAACGAGCTGGTCATGGCCGGCCACGAGAACGGCATCTGTTGCTGTGCGTTTGCCCCGGCCGCTTCCTACGGCTATCTAGCATCACTTGCCGGGCTAAATAAGCCACCGCCTGCACCCAGCACGGCAGAATTCATGGCGACCGGGCCCAAGGATAAAACCGTCAAGCTGTGGGATGCGCGTGGTGTCTGCTTCAAGAAGCTGGTAGGGCACGACAACTGGGTGAATGGGACTGTCTTTCACCCGGGCGGCAAGTATCTGCTGTCTGTGGCCGACGACAAGACACTACGATGTTGGGATCTGAGTCAGGACGGGCGCTGTGTAAAAGTGCTGGCCGACACGGATGGGCAGTTCATCACTTGTTTGCGATGGGCACCGGGTATCGTGAAGAAGGAGGCAGAACAGACTGACGATGATTCCGGTGAACTACAGATCCGCTGTCTAGCTGTCACTGGTAGCGTGGATAGGGTGGTGAGGATCTTCGCAAATTAGATTTGCCAGATAACGGAAACAAATCTGTCAAGCTACTGGGGCTTCAATAGACGCCACTGAACCCGCTTCGATATGGAATCAAGGCAGAGGAGCCTAGACTTGCCTCACCCCCAAACGGCAACATTGCGCAACAATGCCACCGCCGCCGTTCATCAATTGCGAGTCACACTCCAACCTCTATCGGCAGCCAACAATGACCAGCTGTGCTAGATCCATCTTTGATGCTCAGGGTTGATGGGGTCGTACCTAAGACCAATAACTGTTGTGCTAACAAGGCAGACGTATCTACGCCCGATCCAAACAATGTCCCGTCCTAGCAGAGACATGGGTAATCGTATATGTCATAGTTCGAGTGCGCAACCATCTTTACTTGTTTGGGCGCGTACGGATTCGGGCAGAACCCACTCAACCCAGCAGAGCGTCAAACAAGAGATGCTGTGTCTGCATCACGATGATCCCCATGCCGGGGCACTTTGAGTCAGACTGGACACCGAACCCTGAAACTCCACCAACGGAAGTACTTCTAGATGAACATGGCAAGGAAGTCAAAGACTGCCGAAAATATCATCAATGCCAATTTGGCAAGCAAAAGAGGCTCCAGAGGTTTGGTAGTGAACCGTCCCCGATTCTTGACTAACCATGAGGCGAAATTACAATGGACTTTACTGTGGGTTTTCCTCCAGTGAACAAACCCGACGGTTCCGAGAAAGACGCTATTCTCGTGGTAGTAGATCGCTACACGAAGATGAACCGATTCTTCGCTGTTTGATCAACAATCTGAAGTCAAGAGCTAGCCAAGCTGCTCAAATATGGCGTACCAGATGGGTGTGTCAGTGACCGACCTTCAGTTTGATCGTTGCTACCTTAATAGGATACATCGGAAGCTCTCGATATCATTTCACCCCCAACCTGACGGTCAAGCGGAGAGAAGTAACCAGACCCTCATTCAATACCTCCGTTGTTTCGCAGGCTATAACCAAATGGTGTGGTCATCATACTTACCACGAGATGTCAGACGCCTTCTCGATCTATCAGGCCGACAATTACCCTTGCTCAAGCGTGCTCTTCCATTTTGGTGAAGAGGATCACGGAGTCATAGATTTGTAAGTCTTACTCGGATGCTCACTATCTAATAACAGCGTTTCTAACATCATTAGGTCTAGTCCTAGTGAACTCTCTGTCAACGATGGTTGTTGAGACCTTGGGATTATTAAGTTCGGCAAAGAACTCTTTCAATGGGGTTGGAGTCTGGCGAGTAAGGCGGCAGATGGAGTATATTTACTCTAGCCTCGATATAGAACAGCCCGATGTTGGCCGAACGATGGAATGACACATTATCCATTATAAGGATTGACCTTGGCTCCGGCCATCTACCGCAGTGACGGACTAGCTGCTCAATGAAGTCCTCAACCACGGCTCCATTGATTGACCCCTAAAATATACGAAAGAATGATGCCATTTTGCGCGTACGTAGGGATCTGATGGCTCCTACCATAATGTAGCTGGGCAGCCCGGCTCGGCACCACTCCCAAAGGAGACCATCCAGTCTTCCTGAATCTAATCCGGCTGTCCCACTCAGACTCGTCAATGTAAACCAAATGGCACAGTCGCTTGCAAACCCGGTTTCAACCTTCCCCCCCTCCCCTCCCCTTTCTGAATACCGAAAAATGCTTTTGAGAAGGGACACAGGTCCACTCTAGGCGCTGCCAGGTGCGTTTCGGCGGTGACTCAGTAATGTGGTAACTTTTTAATCCCCGTGGCGCCTTGAACCTTCAAAGGGCAAAGAGAGAGAGATAAATTATGATGAATTATATAATTATTTGGCCTTGAACCTTCTAACTCGGTCGAGTCCGTGGTAACGACCTGTTTGGGTCCTTCACTGCCTGATTACCTGAAACCGCTCATAAAGAAACTTCTCAGGCCTTTTTCCAAAACCGCTTGTGATTGCATTGGCAACTTTCTGGCGAAACCGTAACTCGCTTATACAGTTGATGTCATGACATAACGTGTATGCAATTAGCATCTGTCTTTCATTGACCATCATGGTACATCCTTCTGCAGAGCGCTACAATTTCTAACAAGATATCGGCCTCCGTTCGAAAGTTCTCAGCTCTCGACTGTACCACGTCGATAAGGAGGTCAGCAATGGGCTGGTGGAGTTCACGTCGTATCAGCCGCTGTACAAGAAGCCGAGCTGGGCAAAGGAGGGTTTGACATGGTGTTACCCACCTTATCGGCCAGGTCAACAACTTTGTCAGGAACGATACCAACGGGCCTGCGATCGAAAAGAACCCGAGACAGGCTCTCGGCCTTTTGAATCATGATACCGAAGAGCTCAACCTGAACATGGGCGAACTAAGAGAATGGTGAGCATAATTTAGTGAGAGCCACGGACTCTAGTCAACGCGAAGAACAAGCATACTTCGTAGAGGTATTGAAAACCAGATCGGCGTCAGGGCCCCGGGTTGTGATACGAAACGAGATAGTCCGCTTTGGTATAGGTTGACTTCCAGAAACGTCACCAACGAAGATGATGCCATCCGCTGCAAGTTCCTTTAAGCCCTTGATGAGTACCTACTAGGCGACGTCAGCAGGTGTAGGACTTAAGTGTAGCGTGAAGTGGTGACGTACCGGAAACGGGCCCTGGCCGTCGGCCAGAAGGGGAGTATTGCGAGGAGTAATGTTCTTTGACGTCTCCTGGAGAGCTTGATATTTCTGGCTCCTCGACTTGAGATTGTCGGAGATCTGCTGAGGCGAAAGGGCGGTCAGCATAGGAGCGGCCATGACTGCGGCGCCGGCGACGAGAGAGTGTAGGGAAACCATGTTTACGACAAGGTAAGGTATAAATAAAGTATCTATATATTTTTATTCCTACACCGCTATGCCCTAGGGGTGTGCCGGACCTTCAACTATTCACCGTACAGGAATACCGCGCCTTCGCAGCCGGATGAAAAACCCATACTGACGATCAAGGAAAGGATAAGTAAAGGTGCCTACGAGTACAAAAAGAGAAGGCCTCCCGGCCGTCGAGGATGAGGGTATCAGGCCACCATTTCCAGCTGTAGCTTCCTAGCCAGGCCGTACATTGTTAGCTTTTTCGAGTCCATCAGCCAGCCTATAACCCTCCTCCTGACTAGTGTCCTGTAAAACAGAATAGAAGTCCCGTCAGTGTAGGGCGGGCACGGCGTGCGAGCTACTCTACCAGTCGTCGGGGGAGGCTACTAATCACACATATACAGTCGACATGTGGCTCGGGGTACGCGCGAGGGGTATTAATGTAATCCGTCTGCCAGAGTGTCAGATCTGTAACAGGTTAAGCCCCACGCAAGCCTCTGCCAACCCCAAACCCACGAGCTCATACTCGCTGGATGCAGCTATTCCCGTATCATATCACAAGTCGCGCCTAAACCAACGCGCGTGACCCATACTTAGAACGCCGGACGAAAAGATTTCGCCTGTCTCTTCTCTCTCCACAAGCTTAGCGTACTTATAGAGTCGCCGTTAGCTAACTGCAATATACTCTTGAGACGTTACAAGATCCTGTCAATGGTGGAGGCGTCGGATCGGGTCTGGGAGCGTACTCAAAGTTTATAAGCCATTGTTCTTGCAGGAGGTAATAGAATTCTGTGGTTCCTGTCTTACAGTAAGGAGTTAACAGAGCGATAGGATAAAGCAAGATACTCCGTACCAACTAAAACAACCCGGCCAAGCCGATACTGACAACCTGCCTTAGCTCCTCCCTTGAGTAACTTCGTGATGCCCCTCTTATCCTCCTCATAAAAAACATATCCCACTGCTCATACTCGCCTACTATTCGCCTATGGTTGGCCACCTTATCTACCGTACCTCGTCAGATTAGAGGTTTATCGAATAGTTGTTGTCAGACAAGCCATGTCAATACAACAAGCACATCAGCACCCCATTCCTAGGCAAGACTCGAATACTTCTCAATACAGAGCTTTAGAGTGGCACTCAAGGACTTGGTGTCGGCTGTAAGGTCGGTGGCTCTTGACTCAATCAAGTTGATAAGGGTGATGCCGATCGTCTGATCGAATTGTTGCCATGTCAGCGGCTATACATCAAGAGGTAGAAGCCGAACTAGGCAAGAGAAGAAATATACAAGAACAATCAAAGTACTTACATCAATGACACCCTCAACCTCGCGAAGAGCAGCGGCAACCGGTTGCCCAATTCCAGGGATATTTGTAAGAAGACCAGCCTTGTCAATCAGGATGTTAAACAGCTCCTGCGCAACGCCAACGAACTAAAAGCGAAGTTAGTATATCGTTCAAAAAAATCGAGTACGATAGGGAGCACGAAAAACATGGTATACCTCGCGAAAGGATTCAAACACAAGGTCGGCGTCAGGACCCCGTCTTGTGATACGGGACGGGACGTTCCGCTTCTGGATAGGGTCCGTGTTTGGAAATTGAGCAATCAGACCACGGCCAGTCGAGGCAATGTCAATAAATCCTGCGATAATTGTCTGTTTGGTCGGCGTCAGTAAATCAAAAGACTCCAGAGTCAGCTTAAAGAGACGTACCGGGAACGGGCCTCCGCCGATGATGACAAGGGGATTAGCAGTAGTGATGCTCTGAGCGGGCTTATGTAGAGCATAAGTCTTCTGGGCCATCAACTTGATGCCGTCGGTGATCTGTTGAGGCGTAAGGGCGGCCAATACAGGAGCGGCCATGAGTGCGGCACTCGCGACGAGGGAACGTAGAGAAACCATGTTTACGACGAGATTGACGTGGTCGTGGAAGAGGATGAACTCTAAATAGGTGATATGAGAATAGTAGCGAAGAAGCTTTCTTCTAAGAGTGAAGATGGAAGACGAGCAATTCACTAAGTCAGTGTGGGATGGTGTTGCATTTATAGAAGACCAGAATTCCTCTGTCATCGAAAGTTTGCTGCCAAAGAGTCAATTAATTTCACATTACTACGGCAAGCGCTGGGAGTCATGAACTAAACTGATCATCAATCTACAATCCCTGTCTGTTTGGTTAGCATCTCTTGCAGTCACTGCTACAATGAGCAGCGTGTGAGTGGCAGAAAATATCAAGAACAGCAAAGAAATGTTAGTGTCCTTGAAAAAAAAAGACGATGAGGCTTGCAAGCACCTTTGTGATCCTGGCCTCCCTACCGCTCCCGTCATGATCTACATGCCAGGTATCCGTATTACGTAAAACCAAGTGCCTAGTTAATGTAGGGTATGCAGGCGGATAGACATCTCTTTGTGTGCTTCTGAGGCTCGCCGATTTCTTCACCGCAGTAAAGCATTTTGTACAGCCGAGTTCTAAGCAAGGTACCTAATTCATCTCTCCATGTATTGCCGCGGCGGAAGCTTATTGCCCGACACCTGACCTAGCGTACCCAAGCAAGTCCTGAGCTTCTTCTATTGCGAGCTTACCTTACGGTACAACACCATGCCTAAGAGGTGTGCTGTGTATACATCGCTTCACGTTATGTCTTCAGTGGCCTCAACCCTTTCATTTCCCCTTGCACTAGCCCCTTCAGCGGATGGAGACACAATCCGTGAATTAGGGCGGAAGTCACAACCAGACTCTGCGCGGTTCTACACCACTAAGCCCAAAGCATTAAGTTACCTTCAGCTTGATCTGAAAAGATCGAGTCATATTCGTGGAGATTGGCAGCTAGGGGATCGGCAGCAAGGGTTTGAGCAGCTTTATCGCAGAGGCCCTGAGTCGCCGGTTCCACGGAGCTGACGGCAACACTAGTGCATGTACGACGCACTCTGTAGGATCCATCACGGCAGCCAACTCTACGAGCCGCCTTATCCCTATCGTGACACGTATGTCGCTGATCTCTGGCCAGAATGAAAACCTAGGCAGGTGTATGTTGCATAGCTGGAGATGGACAGAAATGCGAGGAGCGGTAACAGGAATTGATTGAGAATCTAAAGTTGCCGAAGGTATAGCGAGCGTCTCGTCGGCAAAGCCAACCGATCAACCTACCCGAGCCTAACCTTGCCGCTCCTAGCGTGCCTAGTGGTCGATCCTTTGCACACCTGCACGACGATCTCGCCCACAGCCGGGTTGGGAGAGCGGATGGCGCACCGCGGAGCCGCCCCCGGGGGGGGGGGGGTTGGAACCAGGTTTTAGCTTCAAAAAATGCACAAGCAGTTTACGAAGACGAATCCTAGGCCAGTTGCGGAAAACAACGAACATACGGTCAGCTGAGTTTCTCTTCCTGTACGATGTACTGTACCTACACTCCACTAAGTAACCAAAGTATACTGACCGAGAATCCTCGAGGTCCCCAACCCACCCCTCCCCCCCGCTTTTGGGCTGACACTCTGAATTTTAGAGGTGTGAATTGGGCTACTATCACACCGTATATCCCGTACGCTAAGAGCAGCAGACAACGCAGTTAGAGTGTGTTGGAGGGCCGGTGGCGCAAGACGGGCGGCACATTTCCGGTCAATCGTTCTGGGTCACTTCCGCTAACAGGAGGAGGCGCGTGTCGTACGCGTAGCGATTGCCCAGCCGGACCTCTACTCCACGCAGACTTGATAAAGTTCCCACGCAATTAGCTCATCTATACATTGAACAATAGCATCCTGTTTTGATTGGGCAGCTTCTTCGGATTGGGCGTTGTGTCGTCGTGCAGACCTACCGGCAAGTCGACAACGAAGTGTTGGGTTCTCAACGATGTAAACCCTTTGCCCGAGCTGGTTCAGTTTTGAGTTGTTGTAGATATCTTTAACAGCGAAGAGTACACTGGCTTTTGACGGAATGGGAGGCATGCTGGGCTAATGAGAAAGTCGTAGTTGTGTGTCGAAGAACCGCGTCGCGCGGCGAAAACAGCATACTTGCTTCCATGCAATGTTCGCTTGACCATCGTATATGAACCACCTTTTGACTAAAATTTATTTACTATGTACCGCTGCCTGGCTGTGGGTGACAAGTCGAGAACAACGCCGTGAGAGCAATGGCAACAATCGCCAGACACAATCTCACTCAGCGGCCTCAAGTCAGATACGACCAGCAGATGAGGAAGAAACTGCTTGGATGATCTGATGCAGTTGGTGCACGGGGAGCAAAGCAAATATTCAAAATCAAATGTGTAGAAGGAGATGATGAATTTCAAGTGTGGGATGCCCACAGCAGAGCCAATATATGAGGCTCTACTCGTAACGATTACAAACGGGGCCACACCGCCGGTGGGAGACCGGACGCCTATGGCCGTTCATTGGGTCTGGTCCCGATGCATGTATGGCCTCATCTGAGCTGCTGTTGAACAAACGGACCGGGCGGTTAACGCCCCGGTGACGGCGCCTCTGGGTGGGCGCAAGAATACATACAAACCGAGATACGAACTGTATCAAGGTCTAAGACCATCATGTGTTTGTAGTAGAGCGCAATCGAAATGGCCAAAGTTGCAGCTAGCACCATACTTGAACTCAAAGATCGGCTTGAGAGCGCTTCACATACTCAATACGAAGGCTTTCGCTACAGGCTCTTTCTGAGTCTCTGTCTATCGGACCGAGTCTCATTATCGATATCAACCCACATCAGCTACCTTCAATATATCGGAAACATACCGCTCATTAATTCGTATTTTCATTGCCAGCAAGTCGCTTCGAAAAGTGACTGATTAAGCGAATCCGCGTGTTTGGGCGATCTGACCCTGGCGTAAGACTCATTCTGATCATTTCAACGTCGGAGAACGGGACGCTACTATAGTCACCGAGTACATCGCCTACAGTCTGATAAAAACCACTAGTTATACAAATAAGGATGTTAAACACGCTATTGATGAAATCTCTAACTTTACATCTTACTTGTAGTGAACCTAAATAATGCCACCTCGTAATCTATCCCCCTAATACTAAGAGAGATACGAACAAAAGGATGATAGGTCTCGTCCCCAGCCAAACCAATAACTCGTATATGGCGCAAGAACAGGCACTGGCAGAAAGGCACCACCTATGTCGGACACGGCCTTAATCGCAGCTAGGACAGCCACGAAGGCGAGATGTGAAATGTTACAACCGGGCCCTGCCAGGGCACCTGCTGCGGGTTCACCATATTTACTCTTCCTTGCTAGTCGCCTGTAGACCACTCCCTCGTCGAACATTCCCCGTCGAACGTAAGAGGTGCTCGAACAGTTGCTGTCTTGACTGGGCGTGCCAAAGCAACAAGCGCGTCGGTGCCTCTTACTCAGATGAGAGTCCTTCGTACGTTTTGATGGCGGTATCGAGAGTTTCGCGCAACGAGTCAGCCTCGGACGTGAGGTCTGAGGCTCTCACCTGAGTCAGGTCGGTAACAGTGACGGAGAGCGTCTGATTAAATTGCCATGTCAGCGGCTGCACGTTTAAAGGCTAGAAGCCGGGCTGGGCGTTGAAAAAGAATTCACCCGAACAGCCAGAGCACATACATTAACAGAAGTCTCATACACGACAAGAGAGGCAACAACGAGCTGGCTGAGGCCGGGGACCTCTGTAGCAACACCAGCCTTCTCGATGAGCACCTCGAGCAGGTCCTGCCCGGCACTGACATACTGTGAGAAAAGTTAGCATGTCGCAAACAGAATCGAAACACTGTAGCGAACACGAAGAACAAGCATACCTCCTGAAAAGCCACGAAGACATCGTCAGCGTCAGGGCCACGTCTTGTAATACGGGACGGAACGCCCCGCTTGTGGATAGGTTCCGATCCGGAAATTTGAGCAACCAGGGCATTGGTGGTCGAGGCGGCGTTCGTAAGACCCGTAACAACTTGCTGTTTGGCCGACGTCAGCAGGTCAAAAGCTTGGGATACGGCCCGAAATAGTGACGTACCGGGAATGGGCCCTTGCTGGTATCGATGAGGGGAGCATACAAGGCGGTAATGCTCTGAGCAGGCGCCAGAAGATTTTGAATCCTTTTAGTTATCGCCTTGATGCCGTCGGCGATTTGCTGAGGCGTCGCAGCCCCCAGCACAGAAGAGGCAAGGGCGACGCCGGTAACGAGGGATCGTAGAGAAACCATATTAACGACAGGATTAAGTTGTATAAGACAGAAACACGATGACTTGCAATTGGGTAATCAATGATAGTAGGCCAAGGCTCGTTCTGTCTGAGGATGGTGCTGCCTTATATAGACGAAAGCTTGGTGTTCTCTATCGTCAAGGGCTCGCTGTCGAGAAGTCGATTAAATCAACATCTCCAAGGCAAACACTAGGGAATCATGGATTAGGTTATCGCGAATTTAAAACCCCTGTCTGGTGGCTAGTCTCTCGCAATTACTGCTGCAATGAGTAGAGCGTGAGTGCCAGAGGGTAATTACCAAAAATGATGAAAGAAAGACGATTATGACGATTTAACTTGTAAGCCACATCGTGATTGTAATTTCCTCACTGTCGCTGTCGTCAATTCACTGTGCAGGCAGTTTTTAATAACCGGGTGCTTGATGTACAGAGGAAAGGCAGGCGAATTTCAAGCCTCCTTGTGTCCTGATGAGGCTCGCCGATTATTCCGTTGACCGTAGTAAATTATCCTGTATGGCCAAATTCTAACTACCTTAGTTACCTTTTTTTTTTTCGCCGTAACACAACGGTCGCTCCCGAGCTTTTGGCCCTGCCGTATCCAGGTAGTTCCAGATACCCTCGTAAGGGATACGCACACTTAAGCTATGTGATGTTTTATTCAAGATACCTCAAGTACCATGTTCTCTGTGCGTACATCACTTCATCTTTAGGCCTCGATGGCCTCAGCCCTTCCATTGCCCCTTACAGTAACTTCGTCGGCGGTTGGGGACACTAAATCGGAAATCAGGCGGGATCCACAGCAAGACTCTGCACAGCTCTACACACACTAGGCCCAAAGCAATACCTTCAACTGTGACTTTATTCTCCTCAAGGGCTGTTAGCGGAAGATCGACAGCCGGGGTGGAAGGCTTACCCGCAGAGACCCAAACCAGCCGGGTCCACATAACCGGATGCTACTCGAGAGTGTAAACAAGACTTACGCGCTTCGTGGGGGCCTCTACGGCAGCCAACTCTGCGAGCCGCCTTACTTGGGGCGTGTCTACCACATATTTTGTTGATCTTTAATCAGATGAATTAGGCCGGCATTCGTCTTGTAGCCTAAGATGGACAAGGATGAGAGAATCGGAAATTGAAGTTGAAAGAAAATTTAAGGTTGCCGAAGTTCAGCAAACCTCTGGCCACCAAAGCGAACGATCAGCCGAGCCGATCCGCGCCTTGCCGCCCTTAGCGTGCCCGCTGGTCGATCCTTGGCGCACCTGCGACGATCTCGCCCGTAGCGGGGTCGTGAGAGCGAACGGCGTACGAGGCGCCGGGTTCGACAGATCGCAGCCAGTTTGCAAGGGATGAACTCCAGGCCAGTTTGAAAACATTCACGGTCCTGAGTAGGCGGCCCGCTGATTGTTTTTTCCCACAAAAATTCTACCTATACAATCCGTGCACAGTACACGACGAGAACCGAGTGAGCAACTTGGTGGAGCGATCGAGCCATTCGGAAGTTGTCTCGAATGGAGATCAAGCCTCATGAATCTGAATACAGTTTATGCCGCCTCGGAGATGGCACATCGCGACGGTATACTCCGGCCGATCGTGACGGATTTCACTTCCATGCCAACACACAGTCAATGTACAGATCACACGAATCGGTTTCCCACTGTGCTGACCAACTCCACAACATCTATGGAAAACACTCGGCTACCCTTCAACACTCCATCGCTTCAATTCACCACAATCGGCATATTGAGCTCATAGGTTCGACTCATGTTGAGAAGGCCGAACTGGTTTCGTTGAGCTAAAATTGCCACCTATCTTAACCTCGGCCCTGACAGGTCTAAATGTACTACTTCTACAGTGTTTCTCACCACCTCTAGGATTTTGAGGATTTTTGGAGCTGAAGAGCGGAATGTATCGTTTATGCTCCGTCCGCCACGGCAGTGGTATTTGGCCCATTCATGCCACGAAGAGTTCCCGAAAAGACTGTGAGCTATGCCGCAGGTGTTGTCACTTTGTGGGTGGTTTCGTTTACCAATAGGCCGTCTACCTACCTGACTAACTTGGTAGCATATACCGATGTGGTCCATGTCTCAGAACAGCCCGAGACTACCTACAAACCCTCCGAGTCAGCATCTCGCCACATTTCGGGGACGTCGATCTTGGTACTCTATGGGGCATATTCTTTGTCCAACAAATTAGTCGGTGCAAAGCAGCCTTGAGAAGGGCTTGTGGTTTGTTGTTGTGCTGCCTCATCCGGCGCAAGGAATGGCTGTGCTTCCACTGTGTATAAATAGAGCTGCCATTCCTTCGCAACCGAGCTAAGATCAAGCAGACGTTCGCCATCGCAGCAATTGGTATCACTACCTCGACACGGCCCAGACCAACAAGAATCAGACTCAGAGACGAACAATCCCGCCTCAATCATCACCAACATGAAGGCCACGATCCCTGCTCTCGCCGTCGCTGCTATCAGCTTCCTTAGCTGCGCCGCCGCCCTGCCCACAGCGGAAGGCGTCTCGAAGCGCCAGGAGATACCTCCCTGCAGCAACTTGCCGGGCTTTTTCCTACAGCAGTGCTGCAATGTCGACGAGACTGGTTATTTGAATACGAACTGCCGTTCACGTAAGCAACCTAGTCCTCGAGAACGTTATCTCAACTAATTCATGCCCTTCTTTCCCTCCCCTGCTTCCGAAATCTGGGTGATCTTGCGCTAACGAACGTTCTTCCATTTCTAGCGGAGGAGTGGTTCTACAACATCAACGATTTTTCCCAACGGTGCGCTGCCGATGAAAAGCAGGCAAGGTGCTGCTCTGCTCCCAACCTGGTGAGTGGTGTCATGAGTTGGTGGTGCCGTAGCGGATGCGCACATTCATCAGATATGCTGACAAGCGGGCGTGAAGGATCTCAATTCCTGCGTGGATCCTTCTTTCTCCCCCATCGGCATAAGCCGCGAGTGAATTTTTTGACCGTACCCCGCGCTCCATGGTTGGAAGTGATAGGGATAGAGGTACCTTCAACATGGTTAGATGTACCAGATATACAGAAACTTTACGATAGCCATACAATATCCTGTCACCTTCCCGTCATTACTGGCTGTGATAAGTGTCCACTACTGGCGATTACGACGTATATATCTACTGTTGGCGTAAACGGCCCAAGATTGGAGCCACGATCTTACGTCTCGAATTATCAGAGTTTGCCTTCGGCTAGTTACTGATTTATGCGCGGTGTAGCATCGGAGGATTGGCCGCTGCATAGACGTGTCCAAGAATCCATGACGGAGTATTGGCTGACCCCGGCATTCGGTGCTTGGATGGAAGTAGTCTTGAATGTGCTGCCGTTTTTGAAAGCCACTGTTACGGTATAGGTATGAATGAACGAACGGGATGATGGCGACGCGGGTTGATGGAGCCAACTCGGTATAACAAAGTAGAATTTATATGATAATATAGACAAGAATCGAAGCTCAAGCGCTGTCCAACCGCACACACAATCCGAATTTACGGATTAAACTTTTCAAGCCTTCCAGAGGTTGGCCTTGCCCTTGCCCTTACCGCCGCCCGTAGTCCGGTTGGTTAGGGCCTCAACGATGCCGTCATAGGCGGGGTGCTTGGAGAAGTCCTCAAACCACAGCAGGGCGGCGCCCTCGCCGGGGAAGACTGCGGGGACCCAGCTGAAGGGGTCATAGAAGTCCCAGACCTCAACGCCGATGCAGCCGCAGACCTGAACGCAAGCACCGACAACCTGTGAAGAAAAGCAAGCGTTATTACGTGTCTCTGCTAGTGACCGACTCTGTACTACTTGACTGGAAAAGAAAACTTACGTTCTTGTACGCCTCCTTCTGCTGAGCAAGGTTCGTGGCATTAGCCGGGGTTTGGAGGCGGATGTCGAGCTCGGTCAACGCAACCTCGACGCCGAGCTTGGTGAACCCCTTGATGGCGGCGATATGCTCGTCGAGGGTGGGGTGTGACTCGGCAATCAGGTGGGCTTGCAGGCCGACACCGTCGATGCGAATGCCGGCGTCCTTGAGCATCTTGACGATGCGCTGGGCACCCTTGGTCTTGGCGCTGGGGGACTCAAGGTTGTAGTCGTTGTAGTAGAGCTTGGCATGGGGGTCGACCTTGGCGGCCGTCTCGAAGGCCAGCTTGATGTACTCCTCTCCGAGCACGTTGTAGAAGACGGACTCACGGTAGGTACCGTCCTCGTTCAGAGCCTCGTTGACGACGTCCCAGGCGTAGCACTTGCCCTTGTAGTAGCCGGCCACCTCGGTAATGTGGTCAACAATGACCTGGCGCAGCTCCTCTGGCGTCCACTCAGTCTCCTCGACCCAGGGGGCGAGCTGGCTGTGCCAGACGAGGGCATGGCAGCGCTGGGTGAGGCCGTGCTTTTGCGCCAAGTCCGTCACAATGTCGCCCTCGGTGAAGTTGAACACGCCACGCTCGGGCTCAACAAACAGCCACTGGAAACGAAAGTCAGCTCAGCTCAAAGCGGTCGTCAGGGGGGACAAGCGGGCGGAGAGTGGGGTGCCGCACCTTCTGGCCGTTGGTCGGAGTTGTCAGGCCAAACTCGCCCGACTTCCACATGATCTCGTCGTACTGGGCGTAACTGTCCTCGTAGCCGGCGCGCTCGCGCTGACCGGGGGAGTCGGTCGCAGAGCCGAAGTACTTGAGGCCGGCGCGCTTGGCGAGGGCATGAAGCCCAGTCTTGGGGCCGTTGCCCTTGCCCTTGCCGGCGGCCATGCCCAAGGGCAAGGAGGCAAGGAAGAGAAGCGACGAGGGGAGATACATCTTGACTTCACGTGTCAGGCGCAGGTCAATCGATCGGTCTCTGAGGGAGGGATGCGTGGTGAAGGCGAAGGAGAGAGCTGCGGGTAGGGCGTTCCTATTTAATCACAGGGATTGCGCTCTGCGCGCGGCGGTCCGAGATGCCCATCTCGCAGCGTGATCCGGGATCTCCACGGCGACGCTGCCGTCGATGTTACCTGGCCCGGGCGGAATGCATCCCTCCCACTTCCATAGACCGGGGTGTTCACTTGTTGCGCCCCATGGCCAGGCGCATAGCGTGGCAGGCGATACCCGATAGAGCTCAGGGTAGCGGGCCGTGGACCGCGCTGTTGGACTCTGGATTTGTTGTGTCTGGCCCGACGCACCCAAATGGCCAGAGACGTTGCAGGGGCTCATCTCGTCAAAGCGGGAGCTAGCGCTGTTGCAATTCAGCCGCCAACAGTTGGTCCACGGCCAAGGCTTCCAAACCGCTTTCCAGAGCGTGCAAGCGACCCGTAACCGGGTAAAAGGAGGGTCGTATTCTGCCGCATTAGACGCCTCTTGGCCATGGGCGTTGGTCGACGGCCTCGTGGTTCCGTACGGAATACTTCCTGTGTAACCTGGGCTACGTTGGCTGCAGGAACAGCAAAACACCTGCACGCCCGACTTTAAAAAAGTCTTTTGCCCACGCTTTACTGCGTAGAGGCTAAAATGCTGCAACACGCGCACATGCGAAACGCATCAATGGTGATGTAGGTATATGTGAGGAGCAATTGCCTAGTGTCACGTCAACTCGTAAAAGAAAGGACTTGATCGCTGTGAATAGGAAAAGAAACAGTAATGAAGCTAGCGGGCGGACGAGCCATCACGAATTTCTGACCCATTCCTCCTCACCCCAGCTTGCCTCCTTGGCAAGCGGGGGATGCGGGGTAAATGTTGGAGAAGGCGAAATTTCGCCTTGAGGAAACGCGCGGAAGAAAGCGAACTATTGGAGATTTCAATCCGGCAAGAACCGAACGAATAAGAAACGGCAACCGAATATGGCTAGCTTGCGAGCACGGCGACGCCGGGTTGCTTTCGCCAAGACAAATGTGGGCCTGGGAATCGAACAGGTGCTGGATCGGTCGAGAACGACGGGACTGCAGCATTGGCAGCTCCGATTGCACTACAGTTTACGGACGTAGTGTACAGTTGTCTTGGGAAAATGGGAAGCCCTGGGTTAGGGTTGTGCTCAAAAACTTGTGCGAAACATTTGCGCCTCCAGGAATGACATCATCGCCGCGAATGCCAGCATGATGTCATGCGTTGTCAACGAAGCGAAGAGCAACTCCAGTCGGATCATGGCGTCACATACCAAGATCGGGACAGACGAGCCTTGGCATGATCTTTTTGAGATCTCGTATAACACGCTTCGTCTGCCATCAATTGTTCGAACCTTCAACTCTTGCCATCATATCATTCAACACATTCACCCATCATATTGCCACTTCCGTTTTCTTCTCTACATGAACCCTCTCCCACCAACACTACCGAAAATCTGCCCAAAATGTTTACGACCCGGTTTCCAACGCGAATCGCTCCCATCGCCCGCAATGCGTCTCTCCGCGCAACGCGGCAAACAGGGCGCCGCTTCCAATCATCATCTTCCTCCTCCACAACCAGCGGGTCAAGCTCATCCTCCTCTCATTTTGCATCAGGCGTGGCAGGTGGCATGGCGGGCGCAGGGCTCCTCTATGGCATCTATCTGATGACACCGACCGGCAAGATGATGCGCAAGATCAACAAGGTGGCTAAGGAGGCGGAGAACAAGTACCAGCAGGCCGCAGCCACGCTAAAGAGCAAGGCGCCGTCCACCGACGAGGCGATCGAGAAGCTCAAGCATTTCTGCTACTCCTACGTGGCCTGGGTGCCGGGTGGCCGCCAGTACGTCGACGCGGCGTTTGACGATCTGGCTGCCATCCGGGAGAGCCACGGTGACGAGGTGGACAAGATCGTGAACGAGACATATAGTGAGTTCCAGGACATCGCCCGGATGGGATTGAGCCTCGAATCGGCCTCCAAGGCGTACGACGCCCTTCTAAACTTGACCAAGAAGGTCGCCAGCCTCAGTGGCAGCGCGGCCGACCAGATCCTTGAGCGGCACCCGCAACTCAACGACAAAGTGGGAGACTCGATCAAGCAGCTAAAGGAGATGGGGGCGCAGTACGGGCCGGAGGCTAGGAAGCTGGTCGACGAAACATGGAGCCAAATCAATGACGCGCTTTCGAGCGGTTTCTCGGCTGAGAGTGCCGATAAGGTGCGCAAGATTGTGCAGGAGCGGACAGAGCAGGTACGCAAGGCGGGCGACGAGTTCTGGGAACAGGGCCTCGAGCAGGCAAAGCCATATCTCGATAAGAACCCCAAGCTGAAGGAGCTGGTAACCAACAACCGCGACCTTCTCAAGAAAGGGAACGTAGCGGAGCTGGTTAAGCAACTCAAGAGCCTGGGGGAGGGTGGAGACGCGGGCAAGGTCGAGGAATACGTCAAGCAGGCTGTCGATAAGGCCAAGGAGAAGGGCTCACAGGCAGCGGGTGGGAGTACGGGGCTTGCTGCACTCAGCCAACTTCTGGGCACTTCATCCGATGATGTCGGGCGCAAGCTGCAGGACCATATCGGGCTGTTGAGCGAGGTTGCGAGCAAGCACTCGTCTGAGGGCAAGCAGTTGCTAGAGGAGACAAAGGACGATCTCACGAAACTGTTCGAGGAAAAGGCCAAAAAGGCGCAGAAAATTTCCGAGAGCGCAAAGAACGAGTCATCTAAAGAGTAATTGTAGAGACTCTGTTAAAATGTACGAATAGACATAATGATTAATGCAGAGCCTGTTCCTCTCTCAACACGGCTTTGTGTTACTGTACAATCAATATTCCAAACCAAGGCCCCACCACAGTAATCCCCAACATTCCAATGCCCCGCACCCCGCATTTTGAAGCTGCGGCCCGTCTTTAGCACAGGCACCCGTTGTGCTGGGGGATCCTTCTCGACTCGAGTGTACCAAAAAGTCGACCTATGAAAATGAAGCCCGCATTCATCCATGACGACAAACTGACCCGGTGCCCAGACGCGGCTGCTGGCTGGTACAACACCTCAAACCACATCTTAAAACTTCCTATCAACTGAGCAGCAACTCCTTTTCCGTTCCGTTTTCATGCTCTTCCCCCCCGCTTCAAGCTTAATTCCGCCAAAGCTAATTATTGTCCCTCCTTTAGCGCCAAATTCAATAGTTGGACGTTCTGTAGGCACCAAAAAGTGCTGACGACAAGGACTGTATCTGCAGGCAAGCCCAGCGAAGACGGGAAGCTGGAAAGAAGGAAGACCGAAACAAATGGACGACAACGATCGCTACCTCACCATCTCCCCACCACCCACTCCCGCCTTCGATGACGACAACGACGACGACAGCAACACCACCACGACCGAAACCTACCTGCGCGCCGCCCTCGACGACATCGTCGCCAACTACCCCCCGCGCAGCCGGTACCCGTCTGAGGCCCTGCACGGCTTGTGGAGCGGGCCCACGGGCGTGGCCTACCTCCTTCTGTGCGCATCAGCACGACGGGGGGCTGAACTGACGGTCCGCGGCCGCCCGGTCGCCGACTGGGCGCATGCCTATCTCGCGCCCGGATCGCGCGGCCACGGGCTTCGGCTGGGCTCGCGCGGATGCTGCGGCATCGCCGACGAGCAGTTGGCGTACGAGGCGGTACGGCTGTGCGCCGCCGCGTACGCCGCGGGTGGTGGCGACGGGTTGCGCGACGACGTTCGCCGGTTTGTAAGGGACTGCGTCGCCGACATTCTACTCGCCACGGGCGACGAGTACCCGGACGAGATGCTCTACGGCAGGGCGGGAGCGCTATACCTGCTGCGCATGGTGCGGACGTGGGTTGGGGAGGCGAGCAAAGGGGCCATAAACCCAGCCATCGCTGAGTTGTCCAACACGATCCTGAACCGCGGGACCCAGTGGAGATGGCACGGCAAGCGCTACCTGGGCGCCGTGCACGGGGACATAGGCATCGTCACGCAGCTGGTACTCACGTCGCCCGAGTTGGCGGGGCGGCTGCAGCCTGTGGTGGAACGGCTGCTGGGCATGCAACTGCCGGACGGAAACTGGCCCAGTTCCGAGGAGAGCAGTGGCAGGAGCGGCGGCAGGGGGTTGGTGCAGTTCTGCCACGGCGCACCTGGCTTCGTGCTGTCGCTGACGGCGCTCCGTCCGCACTTCCCGACGCTACGCGACCGCATCGATTCCGCCATTAGCAAAGGACGCGAGTGCATCCGGATGCAGGGACTGTTGAAGAAGGAGCCCAGCCTTTGTCATGGGATCTTTGGGAATGCCTTGTGGGTTGATTCTCCGCATATCATTCATTCATATCAGCTGCAGACCACTCAGTATCACACACAGACACACACACACACAGATGCTAACAAGGAAACAGGGCTTTGGCCCCTGGGCCGGAGCGGGAGCGCTTCCTCGCCGTTGCCACGCCGGAGAGCGTTGCTCGTATGAAGTGCGCGGATCCCACCATCTTTGAGCCTGCCGATTACGGGCGTGCCTACGCTGCCACCACCAGCTATGCTCCCTCTGCTGCCTGGGCCTGGCTTGTATGGCGGGATGAAGAACCCAGGATGCTGGGTTACAATGATGTCTAGTCTATGGACACGCCAGATAACCCGTTCTAACGTTCGGGAACACAAATGCGATATTCTTGCCGACTCTAGGCATTGTTCACAAGCTTCAAACGGCACTGGACGTAAAAGATAATATTTACATCTAATCTACGTTGTGTCAATTCCTCTTGTGACTTGCCACCCGGCACCGGCCCCTCCGACACTGCCCTGAGCCGTAACAGCCTGAGCGCTATCCACTACCCTGCTTGGGCGTTCACAAATATTCCTCGGGTGCATCAACAATGAGCGTGTAGCTCATGCCGTGGCGTTGGGAAAGAAGTTGGTTCCACCCACAGCATCACATTAACCCGGCACATTGCCATGCCGTCTATTGCTACCAAAGACCTCTTCGACGGACCCAAGAATCACCCGCCAACGTACATCGGGCTGAGCATTCTTCTCAGTACGCTTAGGTGAAGGCTTCCACGGCGATGGAATTGAATTCGTCGGCAAGCGCAATGGGATGTGGCTGCATGGCTGTGCCGGGCCCGCTCTGAACATGGAACGATGCCTCGCACTCTACCAGTCGCCTGAAAGTGTTGCGAACCACGCTTCTGGTGGGATGATAAAGGTTTCTGTAGTCGATAGATGCGAGCAATCTAGAAGCTCCCTGAGTGCTCGCGTTGCTGTGACATGAAGTAACCGGGGCTGCGGCTGCTGCATTGGTTCTCTAGCCCTGGCCGTCATTGCCGTTATGTCCAGCAGTCGTGTAATCACACGTGTCTGACGCGCACGGAAACAACCCGTTGTTGACCCCCATCAACTTGCGATGGCGCAAGTTGTCTTTGCTCAGCTGAGCAATACCATCTGTTATCTCTACCTCTAATTCCTGCATTTGTCTTCTGCATGCAGTGATTACGGAGTCCAGCTTGTGAAATAACGCTGACATCCTGTGTCTCTGGGGTGCTATTTCCATGATTCGAGTGACGTGCACTGTAAGCAACGAGTTGATGGGTGTGATGCTTCGTTGATCAAAGAGCAGGTGTCGGTAGTAGCTCGGTCAAGTATGATGCGTTGCTGGGAGATGGCCGACAACTCTTAAGGATCTGTATGAATCAATGGTTAGAGCAACTTTGTTGGCCGACCTTTTAAGAGTCCCCGCACTTACTTGTTGATCTAGGATGATGCTATTATTGAATATCGAAGGTGGATGTTAATGGGAACGCATATTAGAAGCAGACCTGAACCGATGAAAGCATTCAAATCATGGGAATGAACGAATAATGGTAATCCTCTCGTGTAGACGATTCGAACGTTCCGCGGAAGGTCCAAGTTACTGGATGTTGCTCTTAGCCTAGAGGAAGGAACCGGGGATTCTCTGAGCTTGATTAGAAGCAGCGGCCATGGTTCTGACTAACACCAAGCCACGGCACCTGCAAAGTAGCTCAGAGATGTCTCGATTTAGGTGCTCATGGGAAAGCAACCACCTTTCGCTGGAGCATCAATAGACAGCATCCGAATGCGCAAACTTCCCCCGGTCATGGCGCGTGCAGTGAGCACGCATGGGACACATACGTCTGTGAGTCGGGCTGTTTGTTGTTGAGACTGAGCCGGTGCTTCTCACCAATAAATAATGGTGTTGCATTCAGCAAGTCGAGAAAAAAAGTTTGGCCCAGCCAAACCATGTTCCGGTCTCTGCGCGACAAAACTGTTCGTTCGCTGTGCGGCGGCCGTGCCGCAGCCACGACGCATCCCAAACCGCGCGTGTTTCCAACAGTGGTTCCCGCCTCTTACTAACTTCCTGCCTGTATTCCATCCAACAATTCCTTGACCGTACTCATCTTAACAGGTTTAGTCAAGAACAAGTCCAAGCCACTCGCCGTCGCCTCGTCCCCATTCACATCACTGCGCAAGCCCGTTAGTGCAACGATCTTTGTTCGAGGTACGCCGGCAGCAATCTCTAGTTGCCGTATCTCCCTGGTAGCCTCGAAACCATTCATCACTGGCATGCTGATGTCCATAAAAACCAAGCTGAAGCAGGGTTCCTGTCCCTCCAAGGATTTCTTATACAGCTGCACAGCCTCAAGGCCGTTATTCGCTGTTGCATATGTGTGCTTGAGTTTGCGGGCCAGTTGTATGAGCAGCTTGAGGTTTATGGGATTATCATCCACCAGGAGAAGATGGTTGGGCCTTGTGCGCTGCTGTACCGGCACACTTGGTCTTGACGAATCCGTCAGTGAGTTCGCACCTACGGATGCGGATGGCTCACTGGAAAGCGACGGCCTGATAGGAGGTGAAGGCGCAGAAGGCAACGGCTCGGAAGGAGGAGGCGGCAGCTGTTCCTTCAGGCCTCGTATCGGCATTTTGACGACAGGCAACTCGATTTGGGTGGTAGTTGAGCCACCAGATATTGTTTGTGTCGTGTTGCATTCCGATTTCTCGGAACAAATCTGAACCGTGCTGCAGCAGGATTTCGCCTGTAACGCCAACCGGAACACTGAGGAAAGCTTTCTCGGCGCAATGGGATGATTCAGGTGGAGACTGTGGCCTTCGGCGAGCTTCTGCTTGAAACATGAGGTTGCTCCTGATCCCGAGCAGAGTAACACCAGGGGCCGCACGCGAGTATGCCACGTCTGCAGGACTTGGTTACGGATCTCTTCAACCAGTCCGTTGAGTGAATTGCAGTCTAGGAGATAGATATCTGCGCTCGGAATTTGGCAATTCTTGGTTGCCACCTTCACCTTTGTCCCGAGAAAACCTGTGGCGTTGGCTCTGATGGCTTTCTCGACCGATTCCCACCACGTCTGAACTTCAGTACTGACACTGAAGTCTGCGCCAGCCTCAGCAACGCAGGCATCGGGGGTAATGAGGCACACGGTCTGCCCGTTAAGACCCAGGGACTTCTCATCCGAAAAGGGTTGTTCAGCTGGCGGTACCGCATCGTACTCCCCAAGGGGAACCAAAACTTCCACGAGCATGCCAACGCCCAAAGAGCTCTTGACATTGATAGTGCCTCCTAGGTCTGTGACCAGCTGTCGTACAATACTCAGGCCCAAGCCCATTCCAGGAGCATGACTGTCTTCCTGTGAAAAAGGGGTGAACAGGCGATACTTGATAAAGTCTGAACTCATGCCCGCGCCAGTGTCCTCTACTGTGAAAGAGACATAGTCGCATTCCTTGCCAGCCCTGTCCGTCCTCTTGACGACCTTAAGTTCAATTTCGATGCGGCCGGCATCGGTGTACTTGGTTGCATTCGCAAAAACGTTCATGACAATCCGCTTCCACGCACCGACGTTGACAGGCAACTTCCATTGGCGTCTTTCAATTTGTATCGTAATGAGTACGGGGTGGGATGATGGGCTCTTGACTCTACTGGCGCGTTTGCGATGGCTGGCCCGCGCCTGCATCTGGAGCGCGTTTCCTGTAAGATGCCCGACCCGGACAACTTCCACGACATCCTCTACCAGAGCGCCCAAGTCCATTTCTCGGATTGCCGAATCCATCAATGCTCCGGGGCTGCGCCTGAGCCCGGAATGGTTCACAACAGCGTGATCAAGCAGATTGTTGAACGTGTCGAGCAAGGTCGTAGCACACGAATCAAGCATGTCGAGTGTGGATAAGAGCGCCTGGTTCGAAATACCCTCGCGCACCAGCTCGCTGCTGGCCATGATGCCGTGGAGTGGACTTCGCAGCTCGTGACTCAGGGAAGAAACAAAATCTGACTTGGCGCGGCTTGCAGCTAGCGTCTCCAAGCGCGACACTTCAGCCATGACTGAGCTGCCAAACGCTGAGACCAAACCGAGGTCGCCAACGTTGATTGCTCGTATTGGGTCCTCGACCCAGGCGAGAGTGGCAGCGTACCAGCATTCCCGTTGAAAATGCCAAAGGGGATAGAATATGATGTATTTGGCGGCGGGCAGAACACGGAAGAGCGCGGCAATGTCGTTCCTCAACCGTAAGCTCTTTTTGTCGGCCGCGAGCCGTGACTTGAACGGTTTCCCCACGCCATAGCTGTCGTCAATGGGGCCAAGCTCGTCGGCAGTGAAGACATGTCCTCTCGGATATGCTTTGATGAAGCGTTGCAGCGAGACTTCTGGTAGCTGAAACTGATTCTGGTGCGTGGCAGCGTCGGTGCCCTGGCCCGCAATGGACTTGACTATTGTCGCGCAAAATGGTCCTTCTGCTGGGTTGCACGGGGCTTCCCTCGAGTCGAGCGATGGTTGGTCCGGCCGATCCAGGTAAGAACTGGGCACGGCATCCAGAAACATGAGGCCGTCTAAATCCATGGTTTGTTGAATGGTAGCGGCCGCTCTGAAGAAAGTTGTCTTAATGTTCGCCGAACTAATAAAGCCGTGTGACTCCGATGGCTCCGAGGGAGCGCTCGTCGAGTGGGAAGGTGAGTGGTCTGGTGCTAGCTGGGCGGTTGCAGTTAAGAGCTGATCCTCCATGGGATTCGTGACTGAATCATCCCGTGGCGTCGTTGGTGGTGTTTCGGAAGCCTCGCCTTGAGGAGTGGCTAAAGATTGACCCGACTGGGTTGACTCGTGCGACGAAAGCGATGCCATCTTTGGTCGCAACTGACGTTCCGAACCGTCGGATGATGTTGCATCAGTAGAGTCGTCCCCCCTCCCATCGAACTTGTTCATTACCAAGCTCCGAGAAGCAGAAGCCTGAAACGCATCCTCTAATGCCCCGTTGTCGCGGAGACGGGAGGTCATGGGCAGCTCATTCTTTATAAAGGCGCTCAGGCCTCGAATTAGTTTCTCCGACCTGTCCCGGTTCTGCCTGACTCTGACGTTTTCGAGATGGGACATGATGGAGGCGGATATTTCGTTCATGATCTCAACAAGGTGGTCGTTGTCAAAGTCGTTATACTTGCTGTCGACAACGCAGTAGCTTCCTAGCAGATATCCCAGTGGAGACACGAGGGGGACTTCCAAGTAGGATGTGAAGTACGGATAGTTCACCACGTAGGGCCGGTCTTTGTAATTTGGGTGCGTCTTGAAATTGTTGATGATGTATCGGGTCCTATTGGCGATCTCTTCGGGGCCGGTTTTGACCCATTCCCCCGTCTCATCCATGAAGGCCTTCATGGTGGCAGGACAGACACCATCGCAATTGCGGAGCTTACAGACGCCTATTGCGACGGTGTCGCCTGGGTCGCACTTCAAGTCGACAAACGAATGCGAGCGTGTCATTTCGCAGATGACATATTGATACTATTGGTCGATGAGGGACACAAATGCGCGGTCGACGTTGAGACGGAGGGCTCCCAGCTGAGTGAGGGCATTGAGGGTGGGATCGGTACAAAGCGACGCCTTCTCCTGGAATGCAGCAGGCAAGCCAGGAGGGAATGAGGCGGCAGAGAGATAGCTGAAAGCATGGATACCACGTCAATAGATGCACAAGACAAGGGGAACGGAGCTCGCGGAAGCACAGGTTGAAGACTACTGTGTAGACAGCACCGGACTCACGCTGCAATCTCGCGCTGCCTTGCGCGCTCTGAGCTCTCAACTTCGCTATTTCTGCATGACGCTGGTGAGGCGGATGCGCCAGCGCTATCGCTATCCACAGAAGCGGACATGATACCGGGGTTCCGGGATAGTTTCAGCGATGGCTGGGTCTGTCTTAGGTGAAGAATGGGAATCTGGCCGGCATTTCGAGCACTTGGTCGTCAAAGAGCCCGGAGCACATGTTGGCTGGTCACCTTGGTAGGTGCCTTGGCGAAATCGCAACATTTCGACGATTGATGGACTCTGAAGAGATGGGCCGGTCTGGCCAAACAATCAGGGCCACCAAAAACAGGTTTCGCCCTGCGCCCCCGCGCCCAGCAAGACGTCAGTTGCAACCTGACCCCATAAGTTTTGGGTGGATCTGGCAGAAACTGCCAGTAAGAAGCGAATACACTCGGAATGTTTAGTCCGCCAGGCGAACAAGTATTGCCTTGTCGCCTGGCTCAGCCCTGACAAGCCTGACAAGATCGAGATCGAGATTTTTTTGGGGAGCGGGAGCCCCTCGATTGGAAAGTTGAAGCACTTCAAAGGTTAGCCGAGAATCTGGCAGAGACAGAAGCAAGAGCCGCGCACGGTACTGTACTCTATCGTGGCTATTGAACTTGGGCGATACTGTCGGGTGCATTTTTACACTCTGTATGTTCCTGCAAGACCGCTGGTGCATGGTTAAGACAGACGGACGGCCACGATGACACACTTGTTGATATGCTGTCGGGTTGCTCGAAGACCCTGGGAAAGGTACCGAGAATCCGGATACGGTTTGACTAAGGCACGTGCGCGAGGGGTAGCAGTCAACTTCCAAAACAGGGGTCCATCGCCACCTTGAGCTGTGGCACGCACAGTGGCACGAGTGGGCAGGACGAAATGACTGAATATCTCGCGGCGCACTTCGAAACAGGAACCTCAATTGCTCCATCGAAAACTGCGAGGTACGGAAAGGGAAAGCACGTAGAACATCATTAGCGCGCGGTATTTCACCAAAAGTCGTCAGCACGCAGCATACACTACGGTTGGCCGCAGGAAATTGACGAAAAAGCGGTAAGAGAACAGAGCCATCTTGCCTCGCGCTGCCAGTCTGCTCAGTCTCACCGCAGGCAGTGTCGAGCGCAGATCTTTTCGCCCACCCAACAGAGGTGTGGCAGGCTTGGCGTTGGTACACGGCGAAACGAGGCGCAGGGTTGTGGACCCCAGCCGCTCGAAACAGCAGCCCCTGGCAATCGCCGTTCACCTCTTCCAGGATAAATAATGTTAGCGTGGGAATTTGCTTCCACTAAGCCAAATCAACGCAAGCTCAGCGCAAGTCTCGGTACAGCCAAGACCAATACAATTTCTACTGCAAAACAAGTATCAGTACAGAATACGCCCCCCCTCATTTTCAATGACCTTTTGAAGCCGCTGGGGCATGGAGTGTGCAAGCCTGCGAAGGAAATCAGGAGGTATAGCCTCCCAAGCCTCCTGAACGACCTGCTTAAGCCTCGCTCGCGAAAGACCCTGAATATCGTAGTTTTCTTCAATCCAACTTTTCATCCAAAACCACACATTTTCAATAGGGCTTAGATCTGGGCTTCGAGCTGGCCATGCAATAGTATCGATTCCCAGCCCTGCAAGTAGTCTCTTGGTTGAACGGGCGGAGTGGGAGGAAGCGTTATCTTGTTGGAAGGCCAGACCCCCGTTTTCCTCACAAAACGTATAGACTAAAGGGATAATAAACTGCTGATATTTCTCAGCAGTGATACCGCCGTACTCCTTTTCCCAGAAAAAGGAAGGATCTTTGATCCCTCCTACAAAAGACCCCCAGAACATCCAGCCGTGAGGCTTCGTTCTGATCAGCGCCCACGTCTCTAGATCCTCTGTATCGTGGATAGTAATCCATTGCTTCCACATTGGGTTATTAGTTGCCCACGTTTCGTCGGAAAAGAGCACTCGTTCCCAGTCTTCAGGGCGGGGACGTAATGATAGTTGCTTGTACGCGAAGGCAAGACGGTCAGCTTTGTGACGGTCTAAGAGGTAGATTTGCCGGGGTCGTATTTTCCTTATATAGCCAATAGACCGTAACGCAGTCGTGATGGCATGCTCTCCATAATGATCAAAACCAGGGATATAATACCGTAAATCAGCCCATGGTAGCTTACGGTAGAAAGGGTCGGCACGAAGGGATTCGACGAGAGCGGCTTTCTCAGGAGTCTTGATAACAGGCTTATAGCCCCGGTTCTTGTGTCGTGGGGTTAACGGGCCACTTATGGCATCTTGTACTTGACGGGTTGTCTTGCCAGTAGCCTGGGCTATCGAAGTAATCCCACTTGCAGTGCTTGCGTAAGGCCCTGATTTCGATCTTTTCATCGCGTGTTAGAGGCGCTGAATGCTGCAATCCCCGAAGAACTGGGCCAATTGGCCGTATCTGTCCTTGGGTTCGAAGACGGTAAAAACGCTGAGCAGTAGGCGAGGCGTGGAGATCTGTGTTGTAGTTGACCAGGGCGCTGATTTGCATGGCTTGTTGGCTGGCTTGGTTGACTGGCTTTTGGTGCTACGCAGATGCTGTGGGCTCAGTGGATTCAGCCATCTGGGCTGTGATTTATCGTTGGAAGTATTTTCCCATAGAAACTGCTAGAAAAGTTACCTTGGTTGGAAAAAGTTGGACCTAAGTGGGGCAAAGTACCGCGCTAACATTATTTATCCTGGAATAGGTGTTGAGTGCAGCTCACAAGGCATTTCTGAACTTTGCTCACATGGAGCGATTGCCGCGCAACGCCCCTTAGTTCAACATCGCAATAATTGGGGCATTACATTCTGGACTCGAACATGATTAACGTGGGGCCCCGAGCTCGTGTCTTGGCTATATTCCTTATTGCACTATCGCTCGGTCTGGTGGCCACACGACTCGTGACCCGTGATGCGCGTCTCGAGCCTCTGCCTGCAGGATACGGGCGGCCAAACACCAAAGCCCAGCCAGCCATCAAGACAGCTCCAACCCGCGAAACAAAAAACAAACAATGGGAATCGGCAGCGCGGCGGGTACCCTGCGTGGGCCCAAGAGGGCTAGCATTGGACGCCCAAGAAAACGACGACAATGTGCTTGAGAGGGTCATTGATATCCGTAAGTTTGCAACCTACCGTCTCACTCCCACTTTCGAGGTCACAGTCTTTAACCGCTTAAGGCAGCCTACCCGCGCCCGTTTGTGGGCTCTCATGAGTCTATGGGCCTAGGCCAAACCTGGATGACAGCTGCTGAACGCTATGGCCCGTACGGCTGGGGTGACAACAAAGAGTCATACGGCAGAAAAAAGGTGACATGGAACCTAACAGACTGGGCGGCATTGCAGAACCAATGTCTGGAGCGAAACTTTCAGAGATTTAAGGACATAACGCCAATTCGTCCGACCGAGAGACGCTTCCGTATGCGCAAGCAGGGCGAGGAGGTGAGATTGCCGGTAATCCAGCCGCAGGCGGCTGAGCATGCCCCACGAACCGCCATTGTCTTCCGGGCTTTCGAAGGCTACAACTACACGACTGAGGATATGGTGAATCTTCGTGCGACTATCGCTGAGACAGCACTGCGTTATGGTGGCGAGTACACTGCCTTCATACTCGTCGATGTCAAGGACAAGAACCGAAATATCTTCGCCAGTGAAGAGAACTATCAGCGGGCCGTTAAGGAGCTCGTGCCTTCAGAGTTCCAAGGCATGGCAGTTCTGTTCGACGAGACATTGCTTCAGAGTTGGTATCCCAACATCAAAACGCACATTACCACGTACCAGGTCATGCAGCCACTCCAGCTATTCGGGTACTTTTATCCAGAATTCGACCACTACTGGCAACTGGAGTTGGACCTTCGATTCACGGGGCATGCGGGGCGCTATCTCGCGGCTATGTCAGACTTTGCGCGCGAGCAACCGCGCAAGCAGTCGATGGAGCGGAGTACTTGGTTCTACATGCCCAAGTTTCACGGCAACTACTCGGACCTGCTAGGGGCAGTTAACGCAACCCTCGAGGGCACAGGTGGGCTGGGATGGGATATGAAGATTCAAGACTTTGAACCCATTGGTCCACGGCCGCCCGTCGACGACCCCAGAGACGACAACTTCGAGTGGGGCGTGGGCGAAGAGGCCGACTTTATCGCTGTCGGCCCCTGCGCGCACGTTCAGTACATGGTCGACTGGGCGTGGAGAAACTGGTACCAGGGGCTCAAGGCTGGCAAAGGGACCCCACGGTGGATGTGCCAGCCAGCCATGGGCCGCGCCAGCAGGACGTTGCTGCTGGCCGCCCACCACGCCCAAGCCGTCCAGGGCCTGGCGGTGCATTCCGAAGTCACGCTCCCGTCCTTTGCGCTCTGGCACGGTCTTAAACTCGTTGCGCCTCCACACCCGGCGTATCAGGACCCGCAGTGGCCCCTCGATAAGATGAATGAGCTATACAATGGACCCGGCGATGTTGGAGCACACCGAAAGCCGGGTATGGTAGGCATGGCTAGGGGCGAGGCCATCTACAGGATTACGCCGTACGCCTATATCACGACGTCTTCTTCCTTCTGGTACTCCTCCCCTTTCCCGGACAAGATATACGATGCATGGCTCTCCCGCGGACCCCAAGCCGGAAATGACACCGCAGAGTTGCCGTATGTGTTATGGAAGAGCCAGGACGGAAAGGTGTATGCGCCGAACATGATGCTCCATCCTGTGAAAACGAACCAGAACCTGGTGGATCTCCCTGCAGGGCCAGGTCCGTTGTTTTTGGTGAGTATCGGCGGCGCCGTCATCTCCGTCCTTGTCGTTGCAGTGGCCGGTTTCCGGTGGTGGAAACAGAGGAGGCCTGGTCGATACGCTCCATTAAGGATGGATGATGTTGATGCTATGTCGTGATGACCCTGCTTGGTTCTTGGTAACAGATTAGATTAGACAAGGTAATAACTAGTTATGTTGATATTGATAAGGATTCCGCCAACCTCCGAGTCATTATGTACTCTGATTTCGTCTGCTACGGTAAAGCGAGATCTACTCGCATTCCATCCCTTCCTCTCGTTTGAGCCCCAACAACCCAATTTTCTACTCAGGTCTGGCTGTTGACAGACAGCCGAACATGACAGTCCGAGCGCAGTCATTACCCGATCCTGCAGAACTATCGATATTCACCCAGTGACCCATGGTCCTGACTACGACCGCTTCCGGGTGTTATTGAGGGTATCCACATCACCGCAGTTGAAAAACAACTTCTAGGCGGAGGGTACATTGATAATGTCCCCAAAACAAATCACCAAAACATTAAAATAAAACATAAAAAAAGGTTAATTAAGTTACCCCACGAATACAAAATAAGGTCCAAGTTATATAGCCAAGCGCCATGAGTTTGAGATCATATCACTCGTTTACCACCCTTCATGAACCTAAAGACGAATATAGGTACTTAATCAACTCATATTGTTATGTATTTTTGGTGTTCTGAGATCACTCGCAGCAGCAGCCGCCGCGATCCTCTTGTGTCCAAAAAGCACCCATTACTCGCATCTGCACCCACCAGATGGGCCCTTGGGTAAGCACCCCTACCTCAGTTTTGGCAGTCAAGCTGGACGTGTTAGCTTTACAGGGGATGTTTCTTAAGGCAAGCGGCACTATGACCCGGCCACAGCTCGAATATCCGAGTTACAGATCAAGCATGTGGTGGACGACAATGTTCGCTCGGATCGAAACTCGAAGCTGAAGACTGAAAATTTGGTGTTACAAGCCGAAATGTAACGGTCTCAGGGAGTATATTGCAACTGGCTGATGACGACTGTACGAGTATACCAAGCTTGGAGGAGGAAGGAGAAAGAGAGAGAAAATTTTGAAAATCGTGGGCCCTTTAAAAAGGAAAGGGCACCTTGATCTGTTGATCTGTGCGCGATTTGCGAATAGCTTCATCTTGTGGTTGGGTCCTCAGGGTTAGGGAAGGCCGAGGGTGGCCGAGGCCTGTCCCGGGCCGAGCCCGTTACACGAAATATGGCGGCTTCACGGCTTGGTCGACATATTGAAAATCATGGCGAAGGGTCTCGAGTCTCTGCTGCGATTGACCTTTGATATGCTTGGTAACAGATCTTCCTAAAGGTGATTATCAAAATTCCTTAGTGATTGCTAACCGCAGCTGGGAGGTCGCTCGCCCGTTATCAATCGAACCGAGGTGTGGTTTCAGGAACTTTATGCTCGTAAACGTGGACCAACCTGACGGCGTGTTGACACCCATCTCGACTTGATCAACGTGAGCAATCGGTTTGCGATAAGGGCTCCGTAGCCCGTTATATATGCCCATAGGTTGACTGGGCAACCCAAGATACCGGTCCTAATGTTAGTTGGATGATGACCTCTACTACAGCGACTGAAACGGATATTGTCCCTGGCTCAGTTTTGACATGGTCATCGGTTCTCTGTATTTTCGCACCTATTCTCTACTGTCGAGCTTGCTTCTTGGAATTGTTTCGCTTGCTTATGACAGTTTGTCTCGTGCTTTGTTAGGCATCGACCCCTTGATGTTACACCTCTGGCATACAATCGCTCGCACTGAGGTGTGCTGTCCGAGAACACAGTAATCGATGTGACATGAAACCCCTTGTTTTCCTTAATCCGAGCCAATTGCGGTCGAACAATCCCCGGACTAACATCGAATCTTCGTCGCCGAGCCGGAGAAGTGGGTCTGCCGGTCCCGGGCAATTCGGACCACAAACCCCTTGGAGGTGCCTGAAGCTTTCAATTATGATGCTGCCCAGATTGAAATCACGTGAGTTACCGGGCCAAGTCCAAGGCAACGGCTTAAGAGCAACCCAAAAGGGATGTGCAGGTGCCTGGGGATTGGCTGCGAACATCAGGCAGCAGCATTCTGGCCTGCACTCGCATTTTCGTGCGCAAGTGGGGTGTCACCCGCAGGGGAAATTTGGCGCTTCGTCGCACTCTTGATAGGCAACGAAATAATGAAATTACAATTCGTCTCAGCACGCTGTCTCACAAGAGACGCGATGGGTCGTAAAAGCTCCCATGACCCTGCGTCGTCCAGGACATTGCTAACTTGCGTTTGGGAGGTTGCAACAACCTTTTGACCAGCTCGTTGCCCGCTTGTGGATTTCGAAACCGGCAGTCCAAGAAGTCAGAACAACAACCCCTCCCCGCTCCAGGCCCAAGCTACATTTGCATCCCCGAGCTTCAACCGGACAGGCAGTGATCGATTCAGCAGCCACTTGCTTCATCGCCTTCCTCAGCTAAACTGGGGCAGCAGCAGGCGTCCAGTTTACCGCAGCTGGGGACCGAACCTCAAAACGACGACTATCTGCAATCCATGGATTGATCACGCCTCTATTTCTCATCTCGTTTTGGCGCCAGCGAGATCTGCCGCCCGGCGCGGCCAATTTTAATCAGATTTCGCTTCGGAAAGTTTGCCATCTAATATCAACACCATGGACTCCTTCATCCCCATGGGTGGCGTCCAACTGCCGGCCTTCCAACGCAGGTTGAGCCGGCTATACAATGACACCAAGAAGTCGTCCGACTTCGTAAAGGAGCCCGCCCACCATGCCGAAGCCGACCCAGAGATCAAGTCGCTGCACCGTAAGCTGCGCATCCAAAAGGACCGCCTTGTCACTTGGGGTCTTGAGTGGTCCGACCCCAACCAGTCAGCCGAGGTGCTGATCGACTCGTCGCTCAATAAGGCTGGGCTCAGTGAGGTTGTGGGCAGCATCATGTCGACTATCAAGGACATTCTCGCCGAGGCTGAGCCGCTCTGGAACAGCTCCCGCCGCCTGGCCGGTGAGAAGGTCGAGCCCGACGCACCCGCGAGGAAGGGCGAGAAAATCCGGATGGTAGTATGGGACAAGAGCCGGTTCGAGGATCTGATTCGCGATCTGACGACGTCCATCGACACCCTCTATGATCTCTCCAGGACAAGATCATCGCAGGCCTCGGCGGCTGTGCGCCAAAGGCTGCCCGCGCCGACTCCAGGCCCAGAAGACCTGCGCCCATTCGAGTCGTCCAGAATCCAGACACCTCGACAAATTGATCCCAAGTCGCTCACCAACTTGCGCTCCATGCAGGCCGAACCCATGACGGAGCTGGCTGAGCAGGAGCGCTCCCGCGAGATTGTGTTCATGAGCAAGCAAGCGTACGCCGAGCTCACACAGACCACCTCAGGTGGGCGACAGCCCCACGCTCCGCTGCTTCTCGAGTACGCCCCTTTCGACTCCATCTACTCCATGACGGGCATCTCACCACCAATGGGGCGCTTCGAGAAGGTGTCAGCCGGTCTTCAACAGGAGCCGCAACGGTCGCCTGGGTCTTGGACCGGCTTGCCGCGTCTGCTGGGCTACTTTGAGGATATGGACAACTCCAGGTTCGGCCTTGTTTACCAGTTTCCGCGGACTTTCAATCCCGTCACCTTCGAGCATCTCACCCAGAACCCCCTCTACAACTTGTGCTCGCTCGCCGACTTGCTGGTCCGCCCAGATTTTGAGCCCAAGCTCGAGGCAAAGTTCCGACTCGCCGCTAATCTCGCCAACACCATCTTCGACATGCATGCCCGCGGCATCACACACGGCAACCTTGTCAGCGAAAACATCTCGTTTTGTAATGCCGTCGGCACAGACCCAGAGGTCAGCGGGATCACACAGGGCGAGGTTGACATCAGGCGGCCGCTGGTATCGTCCTTTGATATCTTCACGGACCCACAGTCGCAGGACGCTCCGAAGCCTTACTCCTTGTACAAGCATCCCCTCGACCCCAGGAACAGCGCCCAATCGCCCTTGGCCAACAATGCAGACTCCAAAACTTTCGACCTCTACTCCCTTGCCATGATACTCTTGTCTGTCGGCCTCTGGACCAAGCTCGAGAACCTGGTGCCAAACATGGAGTCGCCCACCTTGCCTCAGACGGTCCTCGAACAGCTCGCCATCCGCTGTGGCTCCCTCTACATGAAAGCGGTTCAGACTTGCTGGAATGCTGTTGATCAAGAAATGGCTGGAGGCCACTTGACCGAGCAAATCGTGTCGCGCGTTCAATTCAAGGCGAGCAGGTACCTCGAGGCCTGCTGTATTTTGGATGGTGTTAGCAATCTAGAAGAGCGACTGGGTGACGACCTTGGCGAGCCGCGTCCAGAACCCGTGCAGCCCATCACAGCCGGCCCCTCGGTTCGCAGGCCTGACAAGTCAACTACATCCCAGACTCCCGAAATTTTGTCTGAACAACGCACTGCAATGGGTTCTGCCCAAGAAGAGGCGCAAGCTGAGAGTCTAGGTATGTCGTCTTACGTAGCACCCTCGACCTCAACTAACAACGGCGCAGCCGAGGAGTCTACAAGGCCGTCCAAGACGAAGATGCGTCTTTATCCCCAGATACCGCTACCTCCCGAGATTGTCGAGAAATGGAACACAATATTTATGCCACAGATCAATAGCGCGCTGCGCCGTTTCTACCGCAAGAACCCCGAATCGGTTGAAATTTCGCTCGAGTCAATCGGCGAGAGTCCTCAGAACACCAAGCCGACGGTTCTTGTTATTTGCACCTCCGTGAGCAAGGTCAAAGCCATTCTCAAGAAGAGGTTGGGCAACCTGTTTGATGGGACCGCTGGTGTCGCGGTCAAGGTGTGCCGGGGCCAGGTTCTCCGGTCACGCAAGCATCCCAGCCGGAGCATGGCGAAATCGGTTGACGACGGCCACGAGGAGGTGGCGGCAGCCAACCCAGATTTCCAGGAGCGACCGAGAAACGGCGCCAGTATTGGAGCGTGGATTGGCGACCGCCATTTACCGCCGGTGAGCCTTGGCGGCCTTATCATGGTCGACGACAGGCAGTATGGGATGACTGTCCATCACATGCTAGATGACCCAGATCAGGCAGCTTCGGCGGGAAGGGACGGCGCCCCTAGGAGCATGGCTGGTCCGCGGTCGGACTTGGCGTCGTGGTATGCTGAGCAGTATGACCACCACAGCGAGTCGGACCCCGACAGCGGAAGCGAAGGCTATGCCTGCGAGTTCTCAGACTCGGACTCGGACATCCTGTCTGAATCGGCCATCACCAGCGATTACTCAGACGACGAGGACGACGAGGATGAGCAGTTTACTGAGCCCGGGGATATACCAGGCGTCGAACCAGGCTGTGGCGATGGATATATTATTACGCAGCCTGCACTCGATGACGTTCCAGATGGCTTCTATCCTTCTGCCGAGACGGAGAACGAAGATCACCTGGACAGTTACTCCGTCGGCGAGGTGTACGCATCAAGTGGAATTCGGCGCCGCACTGAAAACGGCTTGCTCCACGAGATCGATTGGGCGCTGTTCGAGTTTCAAGACGATCGTGCCCCGGACGACAACCTTATCCCAACCGTTCCCAGCTCAGTCAAAGCTAGGCGACGAATGTCCTGGGAAGAGGAGCCAGCTTATGACGAAGGCGAAGATATTTCTTTCATTCACCCCACCTCCGTCGTTGCCTCATCCAGCCTTCCCGGTCTCGAAGTGCAGTGCATGGCACGAACCAGCGGGTTGCAGACCGGCTTGGTTCTGCAAGCTGTTGCATCGGTAAAGATCTACGGCCGCGCCTCCCCCAGCCACATTTACCAAGTCTCAGGCACGCATCAACCCCAAATCCAGTCACAGCACAGCTCCCGACGGGCTGCCTTACCAATGGGCATCCCTGGCGATAGCGGCGCTTGGGTCGTGGACCGCGACCAAGGCGCCGTGTGCGGGCACATCCTCGCGTGGAGCGAGCGGAAACGCGTCGCATACATATGCCCGATGGACGTGCTGATGCTGGATATCGCCGAGACGCTCGAGGCCAACGAGATCCGCCTGCCCGGGGGACAGATCATCTTCTCGCGCAAGCCGTTGTCGATGCTGCCCGGACAGCCGAAGAAGGCCATCGCGCGGACATCAACACAATCAAGCCGGTTCAGCAGGATGAGCGGGCTCAGCCGGGTGTCGGAGCAGGTGTCGGAGTTGGACGAGGACGACGACGAGGATGCCGCGCCCAGCCTCGTGTCGCCGCTGCAGCAGAACCGGCAGTCGATCCAGAGCCGGCATTCGATTCAGAGTCGGCACTCGATCCAGAGTCGACGGCAGTCCCAGTTGAGTCAGCGCAGCTCGTATGTGGCGCATCGGTCACAGCGGGGCGACGTAGATGCGCTATCACCCGCGCCGGGGAAGGAAGCCCATAATGATAATGGTGATGATTCTTATGATGATGGTCTCGAGGTAGAATTGCCTCCCACCAAGGAGTTCAAGGAGATGCAGTTGTCGGAAAAAGACGTTCCAGTGGGAATGATGGGTTGGGTTGTCTGACGCCATTAATGGATCAGAAACATTCGTTGTACGAAGTTTAGTTTGCTTTTGCATCACTCAGCATTTCACGTAAATAATTCTTGTTTTGGAAACTTAATGGTTTGCGACGTTCCTTAATAAGTGTCACTTCTCACCGAGGATCTTGCCGTCTTGTCTGATCTGCTCCATTGACTCAAACTAACGTAGACTGATCGCAGGCGCCAACGCCGTACAAAGCTTGACTATGACAAGGAAACTCGATTGCTAAGCCGCGTAAGAGAGGGTATATGATGGTAGTACAACAAAGGAGAGTCCATAATACAATTTGACCGTCACCCCTTCCTCCGACTGATTATCATCCCACGACCGCTCGCCCTTTTGGAATCAGGTCCTTGCGGCGTGGCATATCATGCCGGGTAACGCTCGGAATCATGATTATCATCTCGCATCATCACACCTCTCCCTCTATTCTCGCCTCCTCCCTCTTTCCCTCCTCTCCAACCTCCCACAATCTTTCCTCACAACTCGTCCCTGATACTCGATGCCGTATCCTTGACAGCAGCCGTCGCCTCGGCCGCGGCGCTGGCAACCTTGTCCCCGACGCTCGACGCTGACGCGACGCCGGTTGCGTACGCGGCGCCGAGGCGCGAGATGACGCTCTCGGAGAAGGACGGCTCCTTGCCAATGAGCACCTCGGACATGATGCTGCTGACAGCCGAATACTGCTTGGCGAGTTCCTCAGACCCGGCGGCGGCGTAGGCTCCTGCGGCGCCAGCCGCCGAGGTCGCTGAGGACGCGTACTCGCCCGCGGTGTTGTAGACGCTCGCATACCAGGGTGTGGGCGTCGGCGCGCCATAAACCTGCAGGCTGATCTTAGTGACTACGGCGTCCCAGCCTTCGGCGACTTTGTCGCCCGCGGCGGACACGTTCTCGCTGGCGACGGAGGCAGCGGAAGAGACGCCGTCGGCCGCAGCGGAGAGGGCAGACGAGGCACCATCGCTCACTGCAGAGGCTGCGGAGACTGCGGACTCGCTGGCGACGGACGCTACCGAAGACGCGGAACCGGCAACATCTGTAGGGGTGGGAGTTGCGGTCATGGACCTCAGGGCAGAGCTGGCAGCGGCCATGAATTCAGAGTACCTGGCATGCGCCAGGCCAAGGTTGGCGTAGTAGTTGTGACGGGCATTATCGAGCATCTTGCTGACATGCTCAGCTGGCGTGGACGGGGTGGGAGTGGCGAGGCCAATCGCGATCTTGGCGCTCTCGTACTGTTCCTCAGCCCATTGACGACCCTGCAGCAACCGCTGAGAGGCGATGGACTCGATCTGGGACCACTCTACCGCAGGTACCGGAAGCGTGGTGGGCAGAACGCCGGTCTTGGTTGTCGTGGAGCCGTAGAGTTGGCCAGACGCGCCCTTGATCGCGTCGTCCAGTCGGGAGCTAGCCGAAGCCATAGCGCTGCTGTAAGCTGCTGTTACTGACGCCAGCAACTTCTGGTGTGCAGGCTCCGGGGTACCGTGGATTTGAGCGGATACAATGGACAGAGCTTGTGAGTACTGGTCGCTGGCGCGTGACATGGCTGATGTGTAAGCCGACTTTAAATCTTCGCGCATAGATTCCATGGTCGCAGAGACATCGTCCAGTGTGTCCTCGTCCAGTATTGGCTTTCGGCTAGGGACAGACTGAGCGGCGGCGCCAAAGAGCGCTGATTTCACAGTTGCCGTCTCAGAGATGGGCAAGCCATCTTCCTCCGTGTCCACCTCTCCGCTACCTTGGCCGTCTTCAACTGTTTCGTTATGCTCAATCGGCAGCTCAACCGGGTTAGCCTTTTCCTCTTCCACCACTTCTACCTGCTCAGTTACGTTTCCAAGTATCACCGGGGTTTCGAAGATCAAGCTTGAGGCCACTTCGGGTTGCTCGACGATTTGCGCTTGGTCCGCGGCATCCGCAGTCGGTTCGGATGTAGGCTCAACAACGCTTGGAGGCTCTTCCGAGACAATCGAATCTTCCTTAGAAACAGTTTCTGACTGCTGTGACTGCTCTGAAGCAAAAGATTCCTCTGAGAAACTAGCAACGGTTTCAGCCTCGGTCTTGACATCCGGCTCGGCAATATTCTCGCTTGTAGTCTCAGCATTTGATTCGGGGGCATTTTCATCCCCAGGCGCCTCCGTATGGCTAGTTTCATTGTCTTCGAGAGCTAAGTAGGCCTCAACCGCGGGTTCAGATGACGGATCAGAAGTTTCAGAGGCTGTAGAAGTGCTCTCCGAGCTAGCTTCTGGCTCCTCGGGTTTCTTTTCGACTTCTTGCGAGCCCAGAACGGCGCCGGACGCCTGGCTTGCGGCTTCAGAAGCAAGACTGACGCCGTCGCTGATCCCTTCCAACACCGAATCTTTGGCCGCCTTGGCAGCATCACCAACCGAATCAGCAGCGCTCGCGGCTGCTAATTTAGCAGCCTCGGCAGCCTCCGCGGCCTGTTGCATCAAGGTGCTGTCAAACTCGGGAGTGTCATCGCCAGCGATCAGTTTCCAGTTAGCGACCTGCTTCAGGCGAGCGAGTTCTCTGGCGGTTGAGGCGGCCACTTCCATCGCCTCATCCTCGATATTCGCGGCCTCAATTTGGGCAAGCTCGAGACTAGGGTGGCTGACGACATGACTTTGAAGATCGCTCTTCCACTCGTCAAAGCGGCCCTTGAGTTGATGATACTTGGCCCAGTCCTTGTACGTGATGCCGTCCGTCCATGCCCACTTCATGCCGATCTTCTGGAGGGCCAGATCCCGGATGTTCTCGAGGATTGAGAAGTGAGTCTCGGCGGCCTGTGTGACGGAACGCTGTAGCTCTTGTTCGAAGCTTTCCCGCCATGTTCGTACCGCCTGGGCCTTGCTCTTAACCGACATTCCAGCCTGGCGGACAGCCCTAACGATCTGCTCCTGGGCGTCCTCGTGCGTCACGCGGCCCTTGTTCACGGTCCCAATGATTTCGATAATGGCGCGCCGAAGGTTGACCAGCTCGGTGATGGCAGCTGTTTGCAGCCGCTCAAGGTGTGCTTTTCCTTTGACCCCTGCATTCCGTTGCATCATATCCTGGGCAATCTCCTGGACGCGGTCATCGATTTCTGCAGCGGCCTCATCGGCAGCCTTCGCATACCGCTCCTGCCAGTCCTTGAGGTCGGCCGCCACAATTTCGCGTGTCTCGCGGCGCCTTGGGTCTTCCTTCTCGAGTTTCTCGTCAACCTCTGGTGGCGGGATGGGCTCCAGCGTCGATCTCGATCGGGCAGACTCTGCAGCATGGCGTTCCTTTTTCGCTGTAGCAGTGGTGGATGACGACGCATACGTCGGCGTAGGCGTGGCGGTAACTGAAGCCGCAGGCTTGGTAAACGAGGACGTTGTTTTGGCCAAAATGCTCGTCGAGGAGTCGATGGGCGGCTTCGGGACGGATTTCTTGCCGGTGCTGTAGCGTCCCAAACGCTTGCCAATTTTGACCAGCTGGGGCTCGACATTCTCAACATAGATGGTCCTAATCTGCGGCCCAACAGTCCCGTCCAGGAAAGTGTAGGTCCTGTTCCATGTCCAGACGAAAGCCGGAACCACAGTGTTGCTCGTGAAGGCAGATGTCGCCCGGTAAGCCTCTACCAAGTGGGGCTGCACGTACAGGTACGTGGGCACCAGGAACTCATGGTAGGTCTGGAGGCTGTTTGTCCGCACAATCTCGTAGTACGGGCCGAGGGCGGTAGCGATGCTCTTGACATAGGGAGCTAGCTTTTCGTCGTACTGCGCTCTGACAAGGCTCTGATACTTTTCCACCTGCGGCTGGACGCTTTTCTCCCATTGAGCTTTGCCGAGGGCTTGGGCCTGTTGCAGGCGCGGGGCGCCGTGCTGCTTCGCGTAGGCCCAGCTCGGCGCGATGATCTTCTGGTCGAGCGTGTTGTAATAAGGTCGCACCACATCAATGTATGGCGATGCGTACGCGTCGTAGTAGGGCTCGATGTGGGGCGAGACGGCGTGTTTGAGCTGGAAGTAGGGCTTGCAGATGCGCGGGGAAGTGTCGTCGCAGGCGTCCAGACTTGCAGGGCACCGGAAGATAATCGATAAAATCGAGTACCAAGTCAGCAACCTACGACATCATCAGCGAACGCGAAACCAAACTGACGGAACTGAACAAAGTGGTGGACTTACCGCGCAGCGATGCTGAATATTCGGGCGAACATGCCGGATCGGCGGGATTTTGTCCTCATCTTATTGCCAGGCGCGCGACCGTTTATCGGAGACTTGATGGCGCCATTGATCCCGTTCGTCGCCCTCGAAGCCTGAGTGGTCCTTGGCGTGCCGTTCGTGTTGTCCATGATGCGGCGTGGTTCAGCACCAGGCTGATGACCGGAAGCCGCGCCAATGCGTCAGGCGATGAGCGCTGTGTCTGCTTCGTATCTGCAGCTCTAGAGCGCCCTGTGGAACCGCGCGGTGGGCTTGCGTGAATCGCGCGATGGGGTTGCAGCGTGGTGCTGGAGCGTGGTGCTGGCGGATGGGGATGGTCGAGATTGGTGGGATGAAGGTCGAAGAAAGGCTTGTGACTTCGAATTACCTTGGCTATTACCTAACGCATGAGCTGCCTGCTTATCGCGGAGCCAAGAACAGAGAGAATCGACGCCGCAGACGATGGCTTAACGATATCAGATTGCAATGTTTGAATGGCTCTTGCCGAACGATGGTGTCTGCTGCCAAAAATGCGGCCTTCAGGACACCTTTGAGGAATGCTCGGGGTCTCCTCCGAAATTCTTGGTGATGCTGTCACTTCACGTCGATCAAGCGCAAAAGCTTGGATTTTGGTCTTAGCGTGACGCAGCTGCAGTAGCCCCACGCAGCAATGGACGTCATTCGCAGCGCTCCCACCAATCTCAACAGCTGCAGCTGCGGTTGGCTTGCAAGCAGATAGCTAAAATTCACCAAACGTTTTGGTGTCAGGTTGGAGATGGAGAGACCTGGGTTTTCTATTGATAGATAATTTATCCTGGGATCGTGCCGGACTGTCTCAGGGCACTCGGCTATCCCCTCAACCCTCGGTAGGGGGCAAAAGGTATGTTCGAGAAACTGTCCATGCTGTTTCAAAACACACTCATTCGGACCCCTGCAGCAGGGCCAAGACTCAACACCTGGCAAGTTACGGAAGATATGATCTGTATATTTAGTAATAGTCAGTTAGCTAGTTATATGCTTTTTCTTATTTTTGAAAGAGAAAACTGGGTAAAGATAAACTGTGGCGATCAACCAAGATACCTGAAAATATACGATAATAGATTGTCTGCGGCTTGGCGGCATGGAAAAAGGCCAAGCCCAGGCCCCAAAGCGCTGAGTGCAAGGGATTCTGACCTGGGAGGAGTTGTGAAGTCATCCTTGAGAGGAGGCACGTGCGTATTCCGCTCTTCCTCCTGTATCCTGGCGCTTCATTGGTCGATGTTCCCCAAGAGCCTGTGGGGTAACAATGTGCGCTATCATCGTGTTCTCGTCGCTGGCAGACACTTTTTCGATTCGCCATCGGCCGCGAGAACCACGAAACTACGCGAATAGTGCGTTTGTCCAGCACCGCTTGTCTGGCGTCCTTTCATTTCGTATTCCTAGAACAAAGCGGCAACCTTTAGTAATTCAACTACCCAGCCTCTTGTTGCTGTGTTGTTTCATTGATATTTTTCGCAACAACTGCCGATTTTCCAAACGACGTTTCGCAGAGAGCCGTCTTTCCAGCGACATCGCGTCAGCCGCCATCTGAATTATCCGAATCATATCGCCCTCCCATCTCCCTGATGGGAGCTAGGTTCATCTCGCCATGACGTCGAATGGCGTGCCCGTCAATCAGCCGCCCGACCCGATCCTCGGCCCCGTAATGGACCGTCTCCCCGACCCCTTCCCGGCGCCCGACGCTGCCCGGTTTCCCAATACGCGCCGACGGATATCCTCCTCGGCGACAAAAGGTCCCCGATCGGGCTTTTCAGAATCGCATACGTCCGACCCTGACACGTGCCGGATATGCAGGGGAGAGGGCTCGGTCGAAGAGCCGCTCTTCTTCCCGTGCAAATGCAGTGGGAGCATCAAATATGTCCACCAGGACTGCTTGATGGAGTGGCTGTCGCACTCGCAAAAGAAACACTGCGAGCTGTGCAAGACCTCTTTCCGCTTCACCAAGCTTTATGACCCAAACATGCCGAAAGCCCTGCCGGCCCACGTCTTCATCCGCCACACGACGAAATACCTGCTTCGCAACCTGCTTGTTTGGATGAGGGCGGCTCTAGTCGCAAACGTATGGCTTGTGTGGCTGCCATATCTTATGCGCACGGTATGGTCGTTTCTGTTTTGGATCAGCGACGAGGGGTTGGGCGGTAAGGGAGTTGTTTCTGGGGCAGGCGGTGACGGATTCGATTTGCTCGCCAGAGCCTCGTACAACAGCAATGTGTGCCCCTCAAGTCCGCTGTTCGCGGCTAGTACCACTATCGCCACCACGATTGGAGGCGTCATCGACAGCCTTCCCCCGGAATCCGCCAAGTTAGTCAAGGGCCTATATGGCATCAACTTGACGTCCAGCGACCCCATCTATTCCGCCATCCTGCGCCTCTTCTTTGGCCCCGCGGCCGCCAGGGACAAGCCCGCCGTCGTCTTGAATTTGACCACCGCTGCGACTCTACCAAACTCGTACCACCAGTCACTGCTCAGCGAAGTGGGCTTTCTTCGCAACTTGACGCGGCATCCCTCTATCAACCGGGCCGTCGTTCATGTACTTGAGGGCCAGATCATCACCGTCCTAGTCATAGTATGCTTCATCTTGATCATATTAGTCAGAGACTACGTTGTACAGCAACAACCCGAAATCAACATGCGCGCCGCTTTCGCTGCCGTTGAAAACCCAGTGCAGCCTGGCCCTGTGGAGCCCGTCCACGGTGAAGTGCAGGCTGAAGCAGAAATCGAGGACGAAGAGCTGGAAGATATGCTGGACGAGGCTGCAGATGCATTTGAAGACACGAACAGCGAGACTCTGGAAGATGACCTGAACTCCGCCAGCCACAGCCGTCTTCCTGGGAGCCCTGCTGAGTCATCGTCACGACTGATGTTTCCCAATACCCTGTTACCGTCTATTCCTAACCAGGGAAGCTCTATGAAAGAGCTTGATGAGACGACAGTGCAGGAATACCTTGACATTTACCGCGAAGCAGGCGGGGATTTGGAGGAAATCTTGAGGATTGCCCGGGAGCGAAACCTCGAGGCCAGGCTGGACCATTGGATGCGGCTGACAAGGTCAATGATGGCACGGAACCAAGAGGGCGAAGTTGGCAATTCCGAGCAGGGTGAATCATCGGTTGGAGCAGTTCCACGCGAGGCGGAGTTGGATCTCGGTCCGTTTGGTTCATTTGCCGACGAATCAGCCACGGCCGAGGCCAGCAATTCCAAAGGTAAAGACACGCTGGTTGAGGATCTTCAAGAAGCCGTACACCAGCCAATGGGGCACCCCTTGCGACCGAGGGCGCATACCGACGGCCCTCCCATCAAGAACACAGTCAACCCTTTGGCGAACAACAACTGGTCCTTCGCAGATCTACCGCCGGCTCCCGCTCAGCGAGAAACACCGAGCCCCGACTTTGAAATCCAAGGGGCTTCCGATTACACCTTCCCACCCTGGGAACCGCCAGAATCATCTAGTGGTACAGCCGCAGGTTCCAGCCCTCCGGTGCCGGCCGATGATGATCCCTCTCAGACTACTGCAGCTGGTCCAGACACCCCGGACCAAGCCAATGCGTCGCCGGCCTCCCGAGCCGCTGCCCCACAGGAACCCGCAGGTTTTGTCGGCAGGGTTGCCGATTTTATGTGGCGGGAGGTCGACGTCATTGACGAGACTGACCTCGCTCCTGTCAACTACCTCGGCGATTTTGCCGAAGATGACCCTGAGGAGGAAGCCCTTGGAAACATGCAACCCAACGCCGCGGGACAAGATCGGCAGGGTGCCGAGGCAGCAGCAGCGGCCGGACTTGACGCCGAAGCAATTGAGGACGCAGAGGACCTGGAAGGCATTCTGGAGCTTCTCGGGATGCGCGGACCTGTTGCTGGGCTGTTCCAGAATGCCATATTTTGCGCATTCCTCGTCAGTATCACCATCTTCGTCGGTGTCTTCATTCCGTATAACATTGGCCGCATCACAATTTGGGGACTTGCGAATCCCATGCGCATCGCTCGGATGTTCTTCAGCTTCTCCAAGTTTCTCCAGGACTGCGTTCTGCTCTTCCTAGGTCTGGCGTTCTCAACCGTATCGGAGTCGTTCCACTTGCTGGGTCGCGCGTTGCTGCTCTCGTCCTTCGCCGACTACTCGCTGAGAATCGCGAATGGCTCATGGTTAATGGCTGTCAGCGCCGGAAACAGAATCGGCGCCAGCTTCGTGACTGAGTTGCCCCTAATATCTGCATCCGAAGTGCGCAACTTCTCGGCCATCAGCCACGCTGCGCTATTCGTGCTTAAGGACCACGTCACCCTCGCCTTTGCCACTTTGTGGCATTCTCTTGGCTTCCTGCTCGGTGGTGACTATGCCGCCAAAAGTGCAGAAGCATACGCCGCAGCCACCAAGGTGCTGCCAGCAGTTTGGGAGTTTGCGAGGCGAGTGTTACCGACCCTCCTCAACCCGAGTTCCTGGGTTGTCGACCTCGACCTGCCAAAAGCCACGAGCACAATCAATCCCGAACTTGCATACTGGGGTGGCATGGACAGGTTTTGGGCCATACTTGCCGGCTACACAGCCGTATCGCTGATGGCCGCGCTCTATTTGCGCCGCGGCACTCCGTTTTCAACCACACAGGCAGCCCAAGAGTGGGAAGCATCCGTTATTGACGGGCTCAATCAAGCCAGCGGAGTCATGAAGGTCATTCTTATCATAAGCATTGAGATGCTCGTATTCCCGCTCTATTGCGGCATGCTCCTTGACGTCGCTCTGCTTCCGCTTTTTGAGCACACGACGCTCAAGTCCCGCCTCCTTTTCACCCTCAACTACCCAGTCACGTCCATATTCGTGCACTGGTTCATTGGAACCGGCTACATGTTCCACTTTGCGCTCTTTGTGTCCATGTGCCGCAAGATCATGCGCAAGGGCGTCCTCTACTTCATCCGCGATCCGGATGACCCCGAGTTTCACCCGGTGCGGGACGTTCTGGAGCGCAACGTTACGACGCAACTGCGTAAGATATTGTTTTCGGCGTTCGTCTATGGGGCTCTGGTCGTCGTGTGTCTTGGGGGCGTCGTCTGGGGATTGTCCTTGTCCCTCCCTGTCCTACCAATCCACTACTCGTCCAACGAGCCGGTCCTCGAGTTTCCAATCGACCTTTTGTTTTACAACTTTTTGATGCCGTTTGCCGTCAAGTTCTTCAAGCCAAGTCATGGGTTGCATGCCATGTATACCTGGTGGTTTCGCCGGTGCGCGCGGGCTTTGCGCATCACATGGTTCCTCTTCGGCGAGCGACGGGTGGACGAAGAAGGCCAGCTTGCGCTGCCACAGGATTCGCCCGACCGCAACCTCACATTCTGGAGGCGGTGGTTCCTCGAGGTCGACAACAGTGGCCGAGTTGTGGCACGATCGTGGCACGGCATCTTTGAGGGCGGGACAGCCACGCCCCCGACATTGAAGAAAGGACGCATGCGACCTGAAATCGGAAAACAAAGCCTCGTGCGCTCCGGTCAGCTGATCCCCGATGGACGGTTCGTCCGAACGCCTGCTTCCGACCAGGTCAAGATCCCCAAAGGTGCCGGGGTATTCCTCAACGTGGACGAGAACAACAAGAGGCTCGACGACTTGCCGGATCGACCTGAGACAGACATTTACTCGAGCAAACAGTATCAGCTCGTGTACGTGCCACCCCACTTCCGCCTCCGCATCTTCCTCTTTATCCTTTTTATCTGGATCTTCGCCGCCGTCACGGGTGTCAGCATTACTATCGTCCCGCTGGTCTTTGGCCGATGGATGTTCAAGCAACTGATCCCGCCGCACATCCGCACCAACGACATTTACGCGTTCAGCATTGGCATCCACATTCTTGGCTCCGCAGCGTACGCACTCTTTCATGTGCGGTCCATCTACCAGGCCGTCAAGGTTCACCTTACAGCGGCTCTGATAGCGATCGGCTATCGTGACGTGTTCCAGAAAGTTTGGAATGCCGCTACCCGTGTTGCCCGTGTCATCTTCACCTACTTCTTCGTTCTGCTGGTGTTTCCGCTCCTAGCGTCGTCGCTGTTGGAGCTCTACGCCCTGATTCCGCTCAACGAGTTGATGTATGGCGCGGTGCTCAAGTCGGATTTTAAAGAATCCCTAGCTGCCGGTACATTCAGGCCTTCGGGTCCGGTTCACACCATCCGAGTGGTTCAGACCTGGACGCTCGGCCTTCTCTACTTGAAATTGGCCATGCGCATCACCAATACTTGGTTCAGGGGCTCGCGTGTGTCTAACGCAGCGAGAGCGGTTCTACGCCATGGCTGGCTGGACCCGGATGTCTCAATCCTTACCCGTTCGTTCATCATCCCTGGTCTGGCGATCTGGCTGATTGCCGTGACGGTACCGTTGCTCCTTGCCAAGGTGATAGTCGCGGACGGCTTCTCGCACACAGTCATTAGGAGCTACCTCACGGGACCGGTTGATGGGCAGCGCAACCAAGCGCTGTACGACGCATGTGCGGTGCTGATTTACCGCATGAGCTTCCCTTTCATAGCGCTCGTCATCCTCAGCGGCTTGGCCCTGTGGAGCGTACTTGGCGTTTTTCGAAGCTGGCAGGTGCGGATCCGAGACGAGGCGTATCTGATCGGCGAGAGACTCCACAACTTTGGCGGGACAAACGCGCCCCGACCCCGGGGCGTTTGGGGGGCTGGCAGGGCAAGGATTTGACCTGAAGCTACAGGGCTCACCAGTCTGGGTGGGTGTTTTTCTGGTGCCCTGGCTAAGGTCTTATTTTTAGATGAGCGAAGTTTTTTGTTTCGAGTTTTGGTTTCAAGGCTGCCAAATGGCTCTCCTAATCGCAGATTTGGCGTTTCGGTGTCACAAAGGTCATGACTGGGTCAACAACAAACATTGGGAGGTGCTGGAACGGTTGCTGTATGCGTCAGATGCATCAATAGATTCGATGATCTCAGGACAAGGCAAAACTTCCAGTGAAATTCGTCAACATAAGGATTGCCTTACCGCTTATTTGGACGGCGGAAAGCCTGTTCGCCAGTGCTATGGCCACGTGCACGAGCGAGCTCTACGTAACTCACGAGTCAGTCGCGGACAGAGGAGATGTTTTCACGCAATTTGACCCATTAATATTGCGACGCGGTGGCTGTGGGAAGCTTCTTTTTGCTTTTCCACTCTTTTCTGACGAAAGTGCGACGCGTCTTATCGGTGCTGTTTTATGAGGCTGTACCTCGGATGGTGGAGTAGGTCAAGGGGTGGAAACGTCAATCTCTACATCGACAAACAATGATCTACCTCACAGATCTTTCACAGTGGAACTTGGGCTGTTACGCGGCGAGCCTGACTCAACTTCAGGCTATCCTAGCCTTGGCAACGACGGCACTCTCAGGCACGGTTGCGGGCCGCGACCCGGACAGAGTCCGGATCTATGAGCTCGTCGCCACATCGCCCTTGTACTGAAACTCCGGCGGTGGAGAGCATCCCGAGTGGTGGCACCCAGCTGATTGTCTAGACCACTTCGGACAACAGAAAGGGGAGAACTTATAGTTCGAGGCTGATCCTGCTTTGGTTTGCGGTTCTGTCTGTTGACATCGAACTTGGCTGTGCCGCTTCACCGTGCTACGCATCTCCGTCTCACTCGTTTAGTAAACCCTCTGCATTCAACTGCTGGTCAGTCGATTCCACGGTCAATAATATGTCGACAGCACGGCGGAGCACCCCGGTGTACTCCCGCACCGAGTCCAATCCTTTTACCGACCAAGAGAGCAACACTCGTTTAGAGCCAAACAGCGCGCTACGCAGCCATCCGACCCTAGCCTCGGCTACGCCACGACATCAACAACTTGAAAGGCTTCCTCAGTCCAGCCAGTCGTCGGTTCGAGGAACACCGGCCTCTTCCAGCCGATCATCTACAGAATACAACGAAAGCCACTTTGGCGACCTCGAGAAGAGCCTGCCCATCGAGACCATCCCTTCACTCCGGCTCCAGATACTAGAGTCTCTCAGCCGCAATCATCATGGCGAGCAACAGGACAGAAATTACAAAGCGCAGTGTGTGGAGTTGAAGTCCAGCAGCAGCAGCATGACGGACCTAGGAGAGACAACCAAATCATGCCCTAAACTACCCATTCGGGAGCGCCTCGCCCATTTCACCTGGGCGTGGTACACGCTTACCATGTCCACGGGAGGGCTGGCGCTACTGATCCGTTCGCAACCGTACAAGTTCGCCGGGCTTGACCAGATCGGTTTAGCCGTCTTTATCCTCAACATCCTGCTCTTCGTGCTGGTCACGTCAGCGCAGGTCACCCGCTTCGTCCTGTTCCCGGGCACCCTAACGCGCTCCCTCACGCATCCGCGGGAGGGATTCTTCTTCCCGACCTTCCTCCTGTCCGTGGCCACGCTGATTACTTGTACCCAGCGATACTGCGTGCCCGAAAACCCGGAGACGGCGCGCGCGACGGCGGGGCTCCTGCTCGGAGCGGTACGGGCCTTCTTCTGGATCTACCTCGTTCTGTCGACGGCAGTGGCTATTGGGCAGTACTCGTACGTCTTCTCGGCCCACAGCTTTGGCCTGCAAACCATGATGCCGACCTGGATCCTGCCCATTTTCCCTGTCATGCTCTCGGGCACCATCGCGTCCGTCATCGCGGGCACGCAGCCGCCCGAAGCGGGCGTACCCATCGTCGTCGCTGGGCTGACCTGCCAAGGGCTCGGCATTGCCGTCGCGTTCATGATGTATGCGCACATGGTCGGCCGTCTGATGCAGTCAGGCCTGCCAAACCGCGAGCACCGGACGGGTCTGTTCATGTGCGTCGGCCCGCCCGCCTTTACGGCGCTCGCCTTCATCGGCCTTGCCACGGGCCTGCCCGAAAATTTCGACCACGATAGGGACGGCTTCGTCGACGCACTCGTTATCGAGACCATGGGTCTGGTTGGGGCCGGCTTCCTGTGGGCGCTGAGCCTCTGGTGGTTTAGTATCGCCGTTCTGGCCGTCGTCCAGAGCCCGCCCAAACACTTCCACCTCGCTTGGTGGGCCGCCGTCTTCCCCAACACGGGCTTCATTCTGGCTACGATCTCGGTCGGGTCCGCCTATCACAACGAGGGCATCCTCTGGTTCTCGACAGCCGCGTCAGTCATGCTGCTGCTAACGTACCTGTTCGTACTGTACCACCACGTGCGTGCCGTCATAGTGCAAGACATCATGTACCCGGGGCGGGACGAGGATGTGGAGGACCACTGATAGATTCGAAAGTAAGGGTAAGATGACAATAATATAGTGGTAAAAGCAGCGATTTGGAGTAATTCCTGGTTTGATACATAGCAAAGAAAAAGAAGATAGCAAAAAAAGACAAAAAAATTAGATAGGGTGATCCCTTAGGAAAACCTCAATGGACCAATTTTCAGAGCTACATACAGTGACTTGTTTTGTTCAAGCTCCAGAATCTGAACTGTCATCTGAAATCAAGGTGTAACTCCACGACAGCGAAATTGACCCCTCTTCCAAATTCCCATCGACGTGATACTCCAAAAATGTCTTTGGTGCCGTATGTCATGCCGACTATGAGAACCTCAAACGGCAGCAAGACGTAAATGGTACCCAGCTGACGATCAAGTGTCGTGTCGGCAATCATGTGCTGCCATACCGAATAAAACTGTGCTACCTCTACTGGGCTGCCAAACTTAAAGTCGTATTCATATTGGACTCTGTCTCTCGGCTCGTAGTGGGTCATGAACAGGAGCTCGGTGATCAATCAAACCGGTACGGCACCCATGAGGGCTTGCTCATACGTTAGGTGGAGACTCAGGGGAGGGACGAGGGCTAGGCTCAAAGTTCGTATCCAAAAGAGATCTGCGTTATGGGCGCTGTTGGCCCGCCGTATCTCAACGTCCGCAGTCGCGACCTCTACCTCAACGGCATAGCCCAAGGTAAAACCCCACATGCGGGACGTTGGGCCAAGCCCTTTCTGCTCTGAGTCAGTTCACAGGATGTTGTGTATCAAGAGTCGAAACTTCAGGGGATGTCTGCGACGATAGGATGCCCACCAATGCCAACCCCTAAGCAGACAGCGTGCAATATCGCTCTCCCATTCGCATTATGCAGCTTTTTTGCTACCGCCTCCAACGAAGTACCCACACCGACGGCTGTCTACCAGGTTCTGTTGTTCATTTTGAAGTGCTGAAGGCTGACCATATCGATCATGACTGCACCCCCTACACCTCCGATTTGAGAATCCGTAGAAGGCATTAATCATGCCTAGATGCTAGAGTTAGAGAGAATTCACCAACCCAAGCGAGTGATTGTCTCATACTGCTTGGATCCTGCAGGTATTTGCAGTGGCACACTTGAGAACGCCAAACAACTGCCCGGCAGTCGATGGACGAACAAGTGCTGCCGGGAAAACGGGGGTATCGAGTTTGTATCACCGAAGAAGCAAGGGAGCTATTTGAAAACTCGGCAAAGTCTGCCGATTATTCCAACAGCTTCAATGTACTTTTGTAAAGTGCTTTGGGTGGTGCTCATCATGGAAGCCGTCAGGGGGCCAGAACGGACGGGACTGCTGAAAAACAGAAGGGGGATCAATAGCACTCCCAGTCCTGGTACTCATCCGAATCGGATACAAACGATACCACTTGGCGGAACTGCCCATAATATAAGGAGTGATAAGTGGTAACAAAAGACTTATATCGTTCTCATGCTCGCTTTCCTGCTCGCCCTTCCTGATCCCCTCATTTATTTTTGTCCTATCATGAGACGTTACTACAGGGAAGAGTGACCATGCACACGTTACATGAGACTGAGAAGAGAGGGGGCAGTCGAAAGTTCGAGGCACGGGAAAGTGATGCACTAAAGAATAGTGCCGAGGCATATACGAGAGACGCAACGCCTTTCCTCGTATTGAAAACCGGGAAAAGATAGTATACTACAAATGATTTAACGAATGTAAGGTATCCATTAGTCAGGTCTTCGCTCTCTATATGCCAGCTCATGAGTTCCCACTACGTATGTAATACATGTTCCGATCCCCGTACAGAGGTATCTCGTGAATTGTAATACATGTCTAATAGGGGACATGCGACCCTTAGCGAACGCCGTGCAAGTCGCTCCTCGTACAAGCTCCATATGCGCAATGAGTGTTTTGTACCCTTCATCACTTACAATACCCCATCACCACCCGTTGGCCAGGGTAATTCCGCGCTACCTTCACGAACCGTAAAGGCATCAGGCGTGCCCTTCGAAACCACGAGAAGGGGCGCGTTCAAATCCGGGTGAGGCATTCGAATCAGGACCAGGACCCTCATTCATACCATCACCGCGCGTGTTTGTTTTCCCAGACCAACTCCCTATTGCCGCTCACCTAGCCCCTTTGAACTTGAGCACCCTCTTCAGTTCCCTCAACGGCCTCACTTCCCCTATCCATTGTAGGGTCCCCAGTTCCCCGGACGTACACACACTCCTGCTTCCTTTCGACACCTTCTCCGTTTGACGTGTCCCCGCCCTCCCTTGCATCCTCCTGCCAACACAGAACGACATCGTCATCGTCACAGTACGCTCGATCACCCAGCTCGAGCTTGAAGGCGCTCATGTCCATGTCTTTGGGAAGCCGAGTCTGTGCAAGCGAGGTAAGGTACATGTCGCGCATGCGCCGTACCTTCTCCCGAGACCGTGGCACTGCTTCAAATGGGAACGTGGCGGGCTTGGCAATCAGGAGCGGCGTGTAGTCGTTCCAGTGGACGGGCAGCTCGCGGCCCGCGAACTGGGGATCACGCTTTTTGTGGATGGTGAACCCCCACGCGAGGCCGCCCATAGCGAGAAACAAGTCCTGCTCAACGATGGGGATTCCCTGGCACGTGCGGCGGCCGAACCCAAACTGCGAGAAGCCGCTCAGGTTGGGGTACCGTGTCAGGGGCGCGCGGAAGGACGGGAAGGACGGATCGAGCCAGCGCGCAGGGTTGAAGGTCTCGGGGTCAGGATATTTAGCTTCATCACGGGTGATGCCCCTTAGTGTTCTCGTCAATACTTGACTTCCGTAAGCGGTGCAACCAACTGGATAAGGATTGTCAGGGAAGACCAGAGACGGAGCCATGTCCGAGACTAACCGAAGAAATAGAATAGAGACATCAATGCGTCAGCTGTTGGGGAGGGGTAATTACCATTCCAGCGCGTGAATTGTGGCTCCGGCCGGGATGAAGTATCCGTTGTAAATATCGTCTGCCTCAGTGGCATGCGGGATACCTAAGGAGCAGCGCGATGCCTTTTTTTAGCTGATTAACCCTGACCAATCCAAACTCCAAATCACACAAGACCCAACAAGACCCTACTCACCTGTCGGCACTGGCGGGCGCCACCGAATGACTTCCTTGACGACGGCGCGCAGCAACGGGAGGCGCTCCCTGTCCTCCCAGCACGGGCACCGTCCCCCGCAGACGGCGTCAATTTCGGCTTGAAGCCGGCTCTGCCACTCTGGATGGTGTAGCATGGCGAGCATATACGACTGCAATGGGCTCCCGATGGTTAGCGCGCCCGCGATGGCCATCAGCCCAACAACGTTGACCGCCTCGGGCAGCTCCCCCCACCGCTCCCGCACCCGCTCGTCTGGGTGTTTCTTTGTTTCGAAAAAGGTACGGACGAAGCTTGGCTCGGCCCGGCCGCCGCGCAGGCTGTTCTCGACGAACTGGAGGTTGGCGGCGAACAATTTCATCTCGAGCGCGCGCCGGCCACGTTCCTTCTTCTTCCATGGGCTGAGGCTGACGGGCAGGTGGCGGAGGAAGTTGAAGATGTTGGGCAGCGACCCGGATGGGCTGATGGTCTCTAGGAGACCCATCGTCGTGTAGCGCAGGACCTGGCCCGGCTGCGCGGTGCCCCAGCAGAGGCGCGAGACGGTGCGGCTGGTGAGCTGCTCGATCCACTCGACGTACTGGTCGGGCCAGAGGCAAAAGAGATAGAGAAACCGGTCGCGCTCGAAAGTCGGGTAAGAGTGCAAGGAGGCGGAAGAGCTCGCGTGCATCAAAAAATTGCAAAGCTTTCTTTGGCGGAACCACGCCGCTTTTCAACGCTGTGAGCTGTTTGGTCCAACTCAACCCTTATCCCGTCTTGAAGAACGCGGCGACGGAGGGCTCACCTGTTCTCCCTAATAAAGCAAGATATGTACCGCTGGTGCGGTTGTCTGGGAGGTTCGGAATCATAGGACGGTCCGAGTATATCTTGGATCGTTTGGAGAGAAGATCGCGGGCAACCGCTTCTGAAGAAATCCAGACGTGGACTGTCCCAAAGATCTTCATTTGATAGATCGGCCCGTACTGCTTGCTCCATTCGAAGAATTTGAGCCATGACGTTTGTGAGGGCACGTCGTGTACGCGGCCGATGTACGGCAAGCCTGGGCGCGAGAGAGGTTGGTCAACACAATGACATCCCGAAGCGCCGGTGTCAACTTACCTTTTGGTCCCGGCAAACGACGCACCCCTTGAGGCAGCTTTCGTCCTTGGAAGAACCCTCGTATTACCAAAAGGCCTACTACCAGGACAATGTACAGCGAAATGACCATCTCCAAGCAAGTCGAGTTGAGCCAAGCGGAACATAACGAAGCCCCCCTTGTCCTGATGCTCGTGAACCCGCATCTGGTGCCAGAAATAAGAAAGCGTTACCACGAGGGGTCACAAACAGGTGCCGCCAACATTATATGCCTCTGCTTGGACCATGTATATTCTTCCCCGGTATTATCCGGCTTTAAAACATTGAGGCAGGTTTAACGCAATGCACAGTTGTTTTCGTAAGGCTTTTGGTAGCCGTAAAAGGACTTGGATGCAGACGGGAGGGATAACACAGACGTGGTCTGCGTCGCCAGCCAGCTTGGCTCTGTTATTGGCGAAAGAGCGAGGGGGTGCTAGCGCAATCTTTGAAGACTACTGATCTTCTTCAGATGCATACCACAGCAAGCAAAACAGACGCTTTCTGCCAGTCGGGTTACAAGATCCGGAACTTTGGCGGCAGATATGAGTCGGTCATCTGCTTCAAGGCCCACCATAACAGCCGCATAAGAGATGACAGGAGCCCTGGCAGCTTGTCTCTGTATGATATTGTGGGTATTACAGTCTTCGGTCTCGGCAAGAGCCTCTCTCATTAACCGAACTGGTTAAGGCTCAACCCGACGCCGAGTGAGTGGGTGATCAATCACAAGCTGAATAACAATATCCCCTTGGTCATTTTGAAAATTGAATGAAGTGTGCTTGTGACCACTGCTGCCGCAAGTCTGTGCCACCTTCGCATTGCATTATGGATCAAGTACAAGTTGCTCTATTGAGACGATGAGGTCAGCAAAACGTTTCAAAGTGAACTCTCATGTCGTCAGAAGCCGCCAAGTCGCAGCCAAAAAAATTCTTCGAAAGGCTAAGCTTTCGTCTATTGCGCTGTCTAAGAAACCTGAGTGCCGGCAGGGGTCATGCTTTGCCCCACTACTGGCGGAGGTCGCCGAGCATCCGAACTTCATTCACATCCTGCAAAGAAATCAGCATTGTGTTATCTAGGACAAGCAAATGACTCACCGTTCAACCGGGCTCAGGCCAAGCAACCTCATGCCGTTACCGAGAACCGTATGCGCCGCGTCATAGAGCGCCATGCGCGCCTTCATCAACTCCCGCTCACTGCCGACGACTTGAAGGTGATCGTAGCTGCTGCTGAGGGCGTGGGTCATCTTGAATAGGTAGGTTAGCACCGTTGTCGGCTCCAGTGTCCTCAGCGTATTTTGGACTGTGTCGGGCCATAGGGCGAGCAGGCGAACAATGTTGACAGCGTGAGTCTCAGTGAGGAGCGAGAGATCGGCGCTGGCTAAGTCCTCATCGCTGAGGCCGGCACGGCGGCGGATAGAGGACACACGAGCGTGCGCGTACTGAAGGTATGGGCCAGTGTCGCCTTCGAACGAAGTCATGGCGTCCATGTTGAAGGTGTAGTTGTTGATCCTACCAAAGGAGTTAGCCAACAGCTTGGGGAAAAGCAGGATGCTCGATAAAAGTAGCAAAACGTACCGCTTTCCAGTCATGTCCTGCACCATGACACTGCTGATGCCGAGCGTGTCAGCCGTCGCCTCCGGGTTTTCGACCTGGTTGTATTTGCCCTCGTTTTTCTTCATGGTCTCGTGCATTTTGTCGGCCACGTCGCGCAGGATATCGTCAAGGAATTTGACGGTGCCCTTGCGGGTGCTCATGCCCAGGACCAGACCGAAGTTGATGTGCTGGCACTTGTCTGCAATGTCTTTATGTCCGAGCAGCTCAATAATCTTGAACAGCTGCTTCAGATGCAGGTCCTGCGCCGATGCGACTACATAGATCATGTGGTCGAACTTGTACTTCTCGTACCGCCCTAGCAGTTCGCTGATGTCGCGCGTCAAATACAGCGCAGTACCGTCCCGCTTCCTCACAATGGGTTTCTCGAGACGCTTGCCCTCCTTGCCCGGTACAAGCTCCTGAAAGTCGACGATCATGGCACCCTTGTCCTCCTTGCAGATGCCCTTCTCCTCCATCTCCTTGCCAATCTTGTCCATCATTTCCTCGGATACTTGGCTCTCACCGCTATACTCGTCGAACTTGATGTTGAGGCGGGCATACGTCTCCTTATACCGGGTGATGCTGAGATCGCGGAAGCGCTTCCACTGGGCTAAAGCCACGGGATCCCTGTCCGTCATCTTTTTGAAGTACCGGCGAGCCTGCTCGTCCAGGCTGTTGGCCTCCAGCGCTGTGACATCTTCGCCGTCCTGTTTCCTCTTCTCAATCTGTTCCTTCTCGGCCGACATGTCGGTGTTGATGCGCACATAGAGCTGGAAGAGGTGGTTGATGGGGTCCTGTTTCAGCGCCTCCTCGTCACCGTACTTCTCAAAAGCCAGGGCTAGGAGACCGTATTGCTTGCCCCAGTCGCCAAGGTAGTTTATCCTGACAACATCCCATCCTGCACCCTCATAGAGGTTCGCCAAGAAACCGCCAATGATTGTGCTACGCAGGTGACCAGCGTGGAACGGCTTCGCGATGTTCGGGGAGCTGAACTCAACAATCATGCGCTTTTTGCCCTTGTTTGGGTCCTTGGGGTCCTTCAGGCCGTGGAACTTGTTACGACCGTACTCGGCGCCGTGCTTCTGAATCAAGGGGATGACGGTCTCGACAACCGGCGCGGGCTTGAGGTAGAAAGCCAGGAAATAGTTGACCACGCTTGGCTTCTGGAAGAGGGGATCGTTCTCGGGGAACTATACGGGCCGTGGTCAGTGTGAAGTCGGAGGATGCGAGGGGTTCAGCCCAACCTTCTCAGCCCATTGCTTCGCCAGCTCGTCGGGTTTCTGGCCCTTGATGCGGAGCGCTGGGGCGGCCAGTACAAGGTCGCCCTTGTCCAAGCTCGAGGTCCATGACAGCGCAGAGTAGATGATTTTGGGCTCAACCCCTGTGATTCCGGTAAGGGTGTTGGCGATATGGGCGCGGTAGAAGTCGAACGGATTGATCTCGGGATGGCAGTTCGGGTACTTATCGGCGATGGCGTCAAGGCTCATGCCTTCGACCTTTTGCGCGAGCTGCTCCATTGCGACAGTGGACCTGGACGTCGAGATTGTGCGAGTTTGCGGGGAGAAGGTAATCTGGAAAACGGCCCGGCCGTGTGCGGTTGCAGAAAAAGGAACGGAGGGGTTCGCGGGGTGGGGAAGAAAGCGAGGACGTCGAGTCCTGGTGAATGACCTGGCTAATAAAGAGGTCGTGGGAAGAGAAGAGAACAGCTGGGGGTATGCTGCCGGGCGAAGCGTCATGAAGAGGCTTGCCTCGACCAATTCCTTCTTCTTATTGAGTCACAATCTATTCCGGGTGTTTTCATTAATGACACGTCCTGGCGGCGACCAGTTTGACTGTTGACTCAGAAACGCCCAACCAAAATTTCGGGGAGGGGCGGGGCCAATCTCTGCGAGCTTGGCCAATAGGTGTGAACTCCTTCGAGCTCGGGTTGCAGGGCGTCACCGAGGTGAGGGAGGGGTAATTCCATGGCTCACCTTTGATTGTATTGGAGTCTGTGCTCTTTATCTCACCAAGTTACCACCGGTCAAGGCTCTTGCAAAGATTAACATCTTCCCAGTTGCAGCCCCCACTGTTCACGATGCAAGAGAATGGAAGCCCAGATCACCGCTCAAAAAAAAAAAAAAAAAAAATGACGCGAAACAGGAAATTGGTATCACATAAACTAAAAACTATACTCTTCAACAAACAAATGTATTCCCTGCGCTCCCGTTCCTTTGTGGACGGCTCTTTCGTCCGACAGCGAGGCCACGCAGTTCCTGACCCTTGACACTAGCGATGGACCGCCGCAGACAACGACGCTGGTCTCACCGCCTGTCGCCTCGACCGGGCCCCGGATGAAGGCGTCCACGTCTGGCCTGGCCGAGGTGCGGAATACGTGGGAATCCGCACTTGCCTGGCTCGCCCGCTTCCTGTTTGTGGGCATGGTCTGCTGCTGCTCGACGTCAGCGGACGGCACCCCCGGCACTTTCTCGTCTATCGTTTTCCCTAGATTGCTCCCAGAGGATGCAGCAGACACGGCGCCGACGGTTTGAAACCCTGCGCGAGCATCCACTGCGGTAGTCGAGGGGTTTTGGGTGATGGCAATGTGCACGGAGAGCTCGATGCCGACGGCGTTCGCGCGATCAATCAGTTCGTGGAGGCGTGAGACGTAAAAATCAATCTCCTCCCCCTGCCTGGCCGCGAGCAGGAAGTCGACCCTTTTGACGCAATTCGTGGTTTTCGACTGCAGCAAGCCCTCCAGAATCGGCAGCGTAAAAGAGGCACCCGTGGACGCCGAGATCAATATGATGGTTTCATAAATATCCCACCGCGGCGGTGCGCCAAACGGCCCCCAGACGAAAACGGTGCGGTGCTCCTTTCCGCCGGCTTTAGCAGCGAATTCGTGGAGGCGGCGGGAAAACCCGGTGTGTTTGCGGACAACCAGCTGGATGCTGTTGCAGATGCATGTACCTGGCAACTTGTGTGCGCATGCGATCGTGTAAGGGTGCGCCTCGACGGGCCCCAGCCGGGGGATCCAGAGGTAGAGGTGCTGGCCCGGGCGCCACTTGAAGTGGACGTCCTTGATGGTGACGACTGTGATGGACTCTCCGATTGCCTTGAACTGGGCTTGGTGTCCGATCTGCTGTCCTCCTCGACATTTCGACTTGTCGGGAAAGAGCTTGATGTTCCGCCACAGGAGCAGGCCGACGCGGCAGACTCGATCGAAGCTGAGGGCAGCGATGGCGAACCAAACGTTGTACCGCGCATCGCTCGGGACGTGCACATATATCAGCCAGAGGAAGAAGGCGGCGCTGAGGAGGTGCTGCAGTACGAACAACTCGTAGGCCATGCGCCAGAAGGGGGCGAGCCCCGACAGTAGTGTCCATAGAAGGACTGCCCAGGCGCCTAGCCCATACTTGATGGAGGGCATCGCCTTGAACTCGTACTCAACAAAGTCGGTGCGCACCCAGTCGGTAAAGAAATGCCAGCCGTGGACCGAGGCGGTGACAAACATGGTACGGCCAACCCATCGGTGTAGCCAGTTGAGCCTCTCGTGGCTCGTACCCACGAGAAAACCGACGATGCTACATTTGGATGCAAGCAGGTACAGGAGAGGCACCTGCGTGATCGTGACCCAGGCGTTGCGGTAGCCGATGCGCTCCCAAAAGAAAACATCCTTGACAACGACGTCGATGGTCATCATGTAAATGATGATAATCCAGTAGACCAACAGCGCGATGACTCGCCCCAGTGGAGGTGGGGCGATCCATGAGAATCCGCGAAAGGGAACATGCAATTGAGGGGCGCTAGCCTCGCGGACGACGGCGGTTAGGGTCGCCCATATCTCCAGGAATTGATTGCTTGGTTTCGTAGGCGACTCGACCGAATTGGCGGCTTTTCTTCGCAACCTACAGTACGTTGGGTGAGCGGGAGGCGCCACGGCGAGAGCCTGACTGAAAGAATAGGATGTACTAACCGGCACTGAGAATTGTAGAAGTTGACAAGTCGAATGATGAGAAACGCTCCCACAAATCCAGCGATTGTATACCAATACCGCCGAGCCAGGTCGGTGTTGACCGTGGAGAACATGTTCGTGTGTGTATGCCCCTCCATCTTAATCTTTTGGCTGCCGCGGACGGACTCTCTTCGAGGTGAAGCTGAAGTTGAATTGAGCTAATCACCGCCTCACGTCGAGCCGTTGCTGTTGCTAAAGAGGCGCCAGCGCCGGAGAACCCCTGTCAACAACTCGTGAGGCCGGTTTGGAACTACCTCATGCCAGGGGCGTCGCGGAAATCGAGTGCCAAAGCTGCGAATAGGTATGCGCTGAGTTTGGTGGCACAGCGAAGCCCCGATCCCAGCAATTTGAGGCCTAGTCGGATATATGCGGTGAAAGGTTGGGCCCGTCGATTGAAGAGGTTCCACTCATGTGTTGCGTTGGATGTCCAGGCGAGTCGCCTCACTTGCCTCTGGGGGAAAAAAAAAAAAGCCGTATGGCTGTGAGAGCAGGATCAAGCTCTCCGTGGTTGGTATGCGCAAAACGCCCGACTACATGATATATACTAAGATGACCTGCCTAATGTAGGAAATACCGTTTTGCGAGAAAGCTGACGGAGCACGGTATGAGCGCCTAAATGCGCGCGCGGCACGGGTTGAATCCTTGAAGTATTGCTCACTAAACCGTCCAACTTGCATCAGCACCTGCCACACGGATTCCTTGAAGTTTCAATTCTCCAACGCGCGCCCCTCGCCGCAAACCAAATTCGAGCGGATCTGGTGGCAAGCGCAGCTTGTGAGTGGCTGGAGAGGACCATAGGTTCGGGCAGTGCGGGAGACAACTTGCTCAAACCCGCTCGCGCACAGGGACGATGCCGCATGCGGTTAGCACATCGACTGCCGGCTTTGGTTAGCCCCCGAAACCAGTACGCCACAACATGAACTCTTTCAGCTTTGGAAGTGTGCGATCTGGATTTGTGTTTGGTTTAATTTCAGATTTGTAAGTTCACAATGCTACGATTGATGTGGAGGTTTGAGTGCTAGTTAATTAATCTGTGTCGTTCTGCAATGCAGTTGCATCCGATTCAAAATGGTCTCTTCCAAATTCCCGGTCCTTGGCAACGACCTGGAAAGCTTAGCGTGCCTTGCTGCGGGATGTTGGTGGGGTCATAGTGGGGAGTCCTCCACCAAAAATGCTCCCGCATGGCGGGGTTGCAAGCTGCACCACACATTGCAAACGTGTGTTCTGTACCAAAACACTTGAACTCGAAACGATCCAAGAACTTGGAACGCCGATTCTGCGGATTGATCCTGCGTTTCGAATTGGTCTACCGTAATTAAAATGGGGCGACGTAATACGGGTACGTCATGAAACGTCGAACAAATGAGGATGCAAACGGCATGCAACGTATCGCGCTAGGCGACCCGAACCGAAACCGCGTCAAGGGAATTGAGACTTGGCTGAGGTAGTGCACTTCTAGCCGGGATACATAAGTTCCGGCGTGCCCGGCATCGCTCCGAATGGGTGTTTCCAATCCCTATACTCCCTCAACCATCCCAATTCTTCTCATCCTGGTCCTCCATACTCTCCTCCAGGACGCAAACACCCATTGGCAGCTCCACGGCAACCTCCATCCCACACTTGTATCCACAACTTCCAGCATGGCTTCATTACGGTCTCTCTTCGCCGCCGGGCTGCTCTTCCTCTCGGCGGCTAACGCCCACTTCGAGCTTCACCAGCCGTCTCCGCTTGAGGGCGATAGCATGGATGAGAGCCTCCAGAGCAACGGACCTTGCGGCGGTGGCGTGCCCGACCTAAGCAAAAACACAGTGACCGACTTCCACGTCGACGGCGACAGCGTGGAACTGTTCCTCCTTCACCCTCAAGCCAACTATTTAATTCGGGGCACCCTCGACGAAAAAGCTGACGGCAATTGGACCCAGCTGTTCCCCATCGTCCAGCAGAGCGGCCGCGGTGCCTTCTGTGAGCCGTCCGTCAGGGCACCAAGAGAGTGGGCTGGAAAGAAGGGATTTATCGCCATTGCCTGTGCGGCCCCCGACGGCATGCTTTACCAGGTACGTCTATTCCACCATCGCTTCTTTTCGCCTATCCACAGATGTAGCTGACTAGTTTGATTGCAGTGTGCCGCCGTCAACTTCGTCTCTGGTGCCGCGGACGAGGTCCCCAGCTCTTGCACCAACGGAACCTCTGTGAGCATCAGCTTCACCGATGATGAGGGCCTCAGTGCTCTCGTTGGTGACAGCTCTGCCAGCGCCCCGACCACAACCGCCCCCGGCCCGTCACAGTCGACCTCGGGAAGCGCTGCGCCTTCATTGATGCTGCGGGGCAGTGGGTTGCCCATCGGAAGCCTGGCGGCCACAACCGTGATGCTCTTGGTGGGGGCAGCCCTCCTGTGAATTTATTGAGTCAAGCGGCGGGGTCCAGCGAGGTCAAATGACTTGGATTGATATGTACTAGTTGTGGCAAATGGAGGAGTGAAAGATGCCATTGTTGAGGTTAACCCTAACTGCTCAAGTTACAGCCGTGGGTACAATGAATAGCAACACATTAAGCAACCACCCAATGGTTCAATCGCCACCTATCCCTGTCTGTTGTGAGAGTTATTGCAAAGACTGGCCTCTCCCTCGTCAGATGGGCCGTGGTCCATCTGCCTACTGCAGCCTAGCCTGGTTGCATCGCCGCCATAGCGTCAACTTCCTCGACGTCGCTGCAGAAGTTTGAAGAGACGACGGTCGAACTGGTTTCTTGCGTGTCTTAGTCTTGGCAAGTTGCTACGATGGGATCTATAACCGTTCTTTGCGGGTTCAAACACACCACGGTTGTCCTCGATGCCATCCTCGCCGCGAATTGGGTCGGCAAAACGATCGGTATTCACGCCGCCCTTCTCCCAACGTCACCGCGAACAAGGGCCCTTTTCGAAGCTTCTGTACTCCAAGGTCATCAAAAGAGACCTAAATCGCAAATAAGAACAGGTTCGCGTCGAAGTTCTTTACGAAGGAACGGTTTTCGAATCCTGTAGTCGTGTATGTCACGCTTGGGTTACCGTTCTCGCTCATCGCGAGTTAAACAAGGACGGACTTGCTTGTTGGGGCCCTTTTGAAGATCAGAGACGGGAGATCCTCTGCTTCTGTGCATCAGTCCAAGAAACATACAAAAGAACCGACGAGGGCCGCGTGGGGCTTTTATTCGCACACACACGACTTCCCTGGCTTGTACATCACCGAAGGGTTTGGCGACAATATCAAGATATGGTAACTAGGCCTTATCGAGCATTAGGCCATCCCATCGTACGATGGCTGCCACGGGCCGCTCACTTGATTAACATCATTTCCCGCGCCTCGAGTTCGAAATTGGTCTCGCTTACCCTAGCGGCTTTATCGTAAAGGCTCCTCGGTATCGCTGCTGGTTTGAGCAGTTCTACTATGGTCCATTTCCACACGGGGAGTTCCATAAGAGACAAGTGCATCGCAAGGATGCTCACCAATGCAACGATGGCACTCCCGCCTCGAATGTGTAGGACAGATTGTTAGAACCTTTGGTTAATATAAACGTAGCAGTGTTTGTTATTCAATAGTTGCATGTCTTGTCATCTCCTTGAGATTCCACTACTGACCTGTCCAGCTAACATCAAACCGTTTGAAATCAAATTAACTACTAAGATGAATTCTCACCGCGAAACAGTGGTCCCTGGCCGAACTAAAATACGATCAGATAACTAGCGCTGACGGTGCCTGTCATGGTTCGATATACGAGCGTGAACAGTTATAATTGTTTGTTAGATGAATCTGTCCCTGTACTGCGATATTAAGGCGAGTGTCTCGAACACTTCTTTCTCCTGTAGGTCTCCAAACGAGCACAGGAGGCAACTTGGGTCAGGGCAACGAACCCAACACACTCTGATCCCCCTACTATACGTGCTTGGCAACCATCGAGAAACGAAAAAAATCTCGATGGCTAGACTCGACGAAGGTCTCAACATCTCACATCGTTGTCAGTTGAGATGTTCATGGTTAGGGCACCCCCAACTGGGGGTTTATGTTCTCCTGTTCAAAGGTATCTAAATACTGCTTTACCGGGAGCCCCAAGAAGGCCTCTAAGTACACTCTCCCATCATAACCAAAAAGCCATCCTGAATATATAACGTCTAGTGTATCGCCGAACGCACAAATAGCTTGGAAAAACAGGAAAAGGAAATAGCAAAGAAGTTCCAACCCTTCCTGCAACCATCTACTCCTCCTTATCCTCCACCTTCTCGAACTTGGTGATAACAAAGTCCTCCGGGCCCCCGTAGAAGACGTCCTCGTCGAACGGGTTCTCAGGGTCGTTTGCGCTGACGATGATCTGGTCGGCAGGGATGGTGTAGAGACCCTTGTAGCCGTTGATGGTGACGTTGAGGTGGGCGTCTTCCTCTTCGAGGATAGGGTCGTTGAAAGTCCAGGTGATGCCCGCCTTGTCGCAGTTGCCAGCGCCCTCGTACACGTTGGCCAGCCAGGTGGCGCCCGAGAAGCCCGAGTCGAGGTATGCGTGGCAGTGGGCGGTTCCGTTCAGCAGGCCCGGCACGCTGACGTCGAAATCGTAGCTACGATGGAGTTAGTCAACAACGTCTGTAGAAGATAAAAACCAAGATAGGTACTCACTCGCAGAAACCGCTGTTATGAATCTTACTCGCAGTGAATCCTGTGATTTGGAAGACAAAATCCAGATCTTGGCGCTTCACAGGGCTTGCCGTTGCCAGAGCGGCAAGGAAAAGGGCGGCGGAAGTGAAGGACTTCATTTTCAGCGATTTGACGACGCGGTTTGTCTGGTTTGAAAAGACACTCTAGGACGTTAAGTCGAATGGGCAATGAGTTGAGATCGTGTTGCTGTTCTTGAAAACTTGTAACAAGCTAGCACAAAAAATCAAGGTACGAAGTCCTCACTTATACTTTTTTGCCCCTGCCAGTTATCAAGGGTTAAGTTTGGTACGGATGCGTTCATCACGTCGTCGTCCGTGTTCCGGGATGGCATGGCTTGCCTCGTATTCAGCAGCCAATGGGGTCGGCGGTGCTGAAAATAACCCAGTTCCCACGGGTGCTGGACGGCTCTTACGGGATGATGTTATGCCGCGTGACGGTGGAAAGACTGGGATCTGTGAGGCTCAGGCTTCGAGCGTTCTATCTCCCAAAGACCAGTTGAAAGTCGTATCGAGTTCATGAAGCACCTTCCTCCACTTCATGACGTATTCTGTGTAAGTGTGTTTGTGCGCCATTGTGGCTGGCCCAGTGAACACAGCCGGCGATCAACCTTGCCCTTGTGGCTGTCGACAGAGCACTGAAGACGTGGATTGGTGCGTGAACCGAAAACGCGTCCGTTTAGACCCACATCTCCTACTAAGCTGACATTAAAGGAACACTTGTACGGAGCTGGAAAAACACGAAGATCCTTCAAAACTATGAATGCAATACCTATACGCAGTCCTGCGTATTTGGAAGGGATTTACATGGAATGTAGGATTGGAAGTGATTGTCGAGTTGGTAACGTTACACTTCTAAGAGTGCACAGAAAGGCCTTTCGAGTATACAATAGGAGCAACGAGGTTTGGTGAGAATGCAAATAAGGTTTTGATACATTGGAAATTCGAGTTTGAAGTCTGTAGTCAGTGTCGCATAACTCGTTGCGAACTATAAGTGACCTCACAGGCTCAGTGGGATACAGTGCGATTCAAGGAAGCCACACCATATACAAAAGTCACCACCACTCCTCAATATTAATATCAGGCATTTCATACCAATGCATTCTTCGGTCTCAAAGCCAGCTAATGAACAGAAAATGAAAAAAAAAAAAAAAAGAGGAAGGGAAGGGGTGGACCGAGGAGGAAATGGAAAAGAGAAAAGGGTTAAAAAAGCAATAGATAAAACCCCATCCGTTTCAATAAAAACTCTCGCTGGTTTTGATTACATTTGGTCATTGCTAAGAACATTTGTGAAAACATCGACAGCCACCATTTTGCATCTCCTTACACCTACATTAGAAAGCGCGAGAGGAATTAGAGAGGAATTAGGTGGAAACCCAAAGCGCTGTCAGTATCGGGTTGTTTAGGCCTTTCACATCCAACCGAGGAACAAGCGGTCGGTTTTAAATTATACATTAACTAGGTACAGTAGAAGTATAACGCAAACCCCTTTTTACTTATGCATCTGCCCTACGCACGTCCCCCGGACGGTGCGTCGCTAGTGCGCCATCATCATCATGACCAATCCGATTCTACCCTTAGAGGGAGACGGGGAGGGGGAGGTTGAGGGTCTTGAGGACGGGAGTGACGATGCCGGTGATGGAGTCGACGTCACCGGTGAGCTTGTTGACGGTGGTCGAGAGCTCGCCAACAACAACCTTGAGGGCAACGTCGACCTTGAGGGTGGCAACGACGGACAGGGCGAACTTGACGACGGGGGCGGTGATGGAGAGGATGAGACCCAGGCAGCCGTGGAGCTCGGCACCAATGACAGCGAGGATTTCTGATTTTCAAAAGGTTAGTACTCAATTTGTATGGCTTCAGTTGGGAGACGAATTGTCTTTTCGACTTACCGGCCTTGAGCGAGACGAGACCCTTCAGAACAACCTGGACCTCAGCAACGAGACCCTCAATGCGGGCAACGAGCTCAAGGATGAGCTTGACGTCAGCCTCGACGATGGAATCGACGTCGACGACGAGGCCGTTCAGCTTGGGAACAAGGTCAAGGACGACCTGGAGGTCGACATGGAGGGCGACGATCTTCTCAAGGAGGTCATCGGCGTCGATGTCGGCGCTGTCAACGATTTCGCCTGCAAAACGTGTTAATACTTGCTCGTCATCGACAGTCGAAGCAAGCAAGTGGATAGACTCACTAATCACGCTGAGGTGGCCCTTGATCTTGGTCTCGACGTCGACGACAGTCTTGACGACGGTCTGGACGACAACGGCGACGGTGGCATCGACGTCAACATCGACGCCGTGGACGGGCAGCGAGTTGTTGACAGCCCCGGGAGCCTTGGTCGCGACGCTCACCACGGAGCTGCAGGCGGTCGGGAGGTCGACAGGGACGTCGACGGGGGCCTCAACCTCGGTCTTGCCGTTGCTGCAGTTGCAGTCGTTCAGGACAGGAGCGGCCATGGCAGAGCCAGCCATGAAGGCGGCGAGAGCGGTGCTGAAGAACTTCATTTTGAAGAGAGAAAAAATCAAAAGTCTGTAAAGAGTGACTAAGGTCTGATAATTAGATAATAAGGAGAGTTAAGAACTCGCTGAGTTGGATGTTTTAGAGAGTGATGGTGAGGAGAGAAGAGACGGTTGATCCCAAGGCAGGACAGTCGCGTATTAATACTCGTCAACAGCAGAGCATCTTGGGGCGGTGATGAGCAAGTGTCCATCTCCGCCAGCCCGGTGCCGGGATGTGAAGCCGCGGTGGTTTCCCAGCCCGGTCACAACCAACGATGTCCCACCTCGTGCCCCCCGCCGACCTCAAGCCAGGGATGACCTGTCTGTTATCAGGAGTTGGGCATGGCGTTGCTCGCTGATCCCAATAGCCTTAGCCAAGTCCCCGCAGACCCGGATGATCGCCAGCCCTATGACTGAAAGCGGAAACCGGGCTACACACACCGTTGGACTGGGCCAAGGCGTGGCAAGCGAGACACGGCGCGTGGCGGTCGGGACCCTGCATTGGCAAAAGCAGCCGTTTGCATATGCCGAGACAATAAGCCGTGATAAGCGTGACTCCCCATTCCTTTTCTTGCATTCCTCGAGGCGTCGGCGCCCAACAAACGCACTCGCAGGGAGATTAGGTTTTGAGTGGATGGGGAGGAACGCTGCCTCTCTCTCTCTCAGGGGAGCTGAAAGTTCCTGGACAGCGCTGCTGATGGGAGCAAGCTAATGGGCGATCATGCCAAGCTTTGTGACATTGTTGCACCGTAGACCCTTGTCGAGTGGAGGCCTGAAATGGCAAATGCCGTTGACATATCCAATTCACTGCTCTAGTGTAGGCTCATGGTTGATTTGTTGGTTGTGGGACGCCCTAAGTTTCCGCGGTTTTGGCCGTGCTGTTGCCGAACAAACACAAGACGACCCCACGACCCCTCGAAAAAAAAGGAGGTTTGCCATATTCCTATCATGATCGGCAGTCCCATATGCAGGAACCGGCTGCAGCCACACGGCAACGGCTAGAGCGGCGTCCAGGCTCACGGGTTCTTCCTCCGCATTTTTGTGCTCCCTTGCATATGCGGCTGAAAGGCGGTCACAAACAAAAAAGCAAAAAGCAAACCCGCGGGCTTGGGAATTCCAGTGCCTTAATCACGGGCGTCAATTTGAAAAGATAGTGCCCCCGCCCGAAATTCCCCGGAAACATAACTCTGCCCACTGTGCACAATGTAGGAGTAGCGTCAGACTCGGCGATTGAAAGGAGCGATGTGCTGGCTCGGCATCCACTCTGAGCTTCCAAATAAGCTGAGCAATGTCTCACGCCCAAATCAAAGGGGCATATCGAGCAAATCGACGAGCGGCCCGCGGGCACATCATACCCACTTGATGGATTCTGCTATCAAGGTGCAATTGTGGATAGGAATGGACTGGTGTGCCTCCTGAGCAGGCCTTCCTTGTCTGCGCGAGTCGACGTCATGTCCTGCAGTGACGCTGACTCCAAATACCTCGATCGGGAAACCAGAGCTCCGGGGGGACCTGGGGCTGGGTAGTTCCGTACCAACCTCAAAAAGCGCCCGACCAAATGTACTAGCCGCGTCGATCTTTCTCTCATGCCAGCCAATATTCGGGACTTAACATTTCAATTTTCTGCATGGCAACCGGTGGTTTGCTCGCGAGGTCGAGACCCATCTCACGTGGCGGTCACTCTTTCTGAAAGCAGTCCAGTCGCGGATCGTCCGGCTGCCGGGTGGGCATGCCCCTGAAGAATCAAGATCAGCAAACACATTCCAAAGACAAGTCACCGCCAGGAAACGCCAAGGGCTCGTATATCGCTCTTTATTGCCATCTCGAGATTAAACAACTCCACAAATAACAATCCCCCTTTCCCCTTGCCCAGCGCACAAGCGCGGTGTCCATCAACCGGCCAGTCTGTTTCTTCTCCTTGCCTCTCCCCCAGTCAGCGGTTTAGTAAACCCCGTCGAGTCGCCTGAACTTGGCCGACGGAGCCGGCAGGTACTTGATGGTGAAGTCGACTGTCTCAGCCGAGTCGTACTCGGTCGGAAGCTTCGCGTTGCCAAAGATGCGCAGCGCCCGGACCGCGAACCGGTACCGCCCCGCCGGCGCGTACGACCCGTCGTCGAGCCTGCCGTCCCACCTGTACTCGAATACGCCCCGCGGGTTGTACTGCGCTGGGAGGCCGTACGGCTGCCCGAGCGTCTGCGAGCCAAAGATGGTGTCCGCGACGCGCGAGGCCGCCGCCGTGGAGTTGCTCAGGGGCACGACGTCGGCGCGCAGTAAGGCTGAGCCCATGACAAGGTCGACAACCAGCTTCGGGAGCTCGGTGCGGTTGGCGTAGGAAATGTCGCCGGCGAGACCAGGAGGAGGGAGAACAAAAGTGGTGTTACCGGGTACAATAGCGTTGTTATCGTCGCTAGCGAGGCTGACGTGGGCGCCGTCCGATTCGAGAACCACAGCCTGGTGCATGCTGCCCACCACGCCGAGGTAGGGCAGAGACAGCGCCGAGCTGTCAGATCCGTTGATGGCGATGTAGCCAGAGTAGACTGGGAGGCGGCCTGCGTCCAGGCCCTTCGGCGGGGTCGCAGTCACGGTGATGATCTTGCGCTTGCCAGCCGGGATGGTGAACTTGTTGGGGAAGAACGACAGAGAGGCAAAGTCGGCCGTCAGCTCGCTCGGGAATGGCGCGGGAGTGTTGGACCTTCCATCGTCGAAGGTGTAGGCGGTAGCCGCACCAACGTTGCTCAGCGAGTATGTGACGGCCTTGTCGCCCGTGTTGGAGATGGTGAACTTTTGCACGCCATCGAAGTGATCAGTGTCGTTGAACGACAGGCTCGACACGCTGAGGAGCGTCGTCACGTGGGCCGCATCCCATGCTTGGATCAGGCCGCCTCCTTGTTGCGGCACCGGCGCGAGAAGCGGAAGAGATTCCCCGCCCAGGCGGAACAGGTTCGGATGCGCTGTGGAGGACAAGATGTTCTCGAGCGTCTTGGGATCTTTGGTACCCCTAACATTGATCAACAAGGCGTAAATGGCGGCAGCCAAGGGACACGCCATGGAAGTACCCGAAAGCACAGCATAGCTGCCAAGGGCACGGGGGTACGTCGACAGGATCAAACCTCCGGGGGTTCCAAACTGAGGCTTCACCTCGATCTCCCAGGTAGGACCCCAGCTGGTGTAGTCGCTCATGAATCCGCCCGTGGCGGTGTTCGGGGCCGTGGTGAGGAACTGACCGGCCTTACGGGGATCCTTCAGGTGAAGCACCACCTCAGCTCCCGCCTCCAGTGCATGGACCCACTCCTCGCCTTGCTTGGCCGAGACCATACCGACACCGGCGAGACCCTCCACATCCGCAGCCACGCTGACCGTCCCGTCGACATTGTTGTAAAACATGACGTATTTAGCCCCCTTGGCTACCGCAAAGGACGCCTTCTCGACAAACGTGCAGGACCCGCGGCGAATCAGCACGATGTGGCCGGACAGATCCGGTGTCGAATCGGGAAGGGGCTCGCATCCGTTAGCAGGGTCGGTCGTGTCAAAGCCGACGGCCCAGAGAGGGAGGTTAACATTGTCCCAGCTACCCGGCTCGCCAGCTGTCCAGCCAAAGGACTTTTGGGTTCCGTTGAGCGCGTATGTTGCGTTGGTGAGCAGAGTGGGCGTGACACTGTTGTCGATGGACGCAATGGCAGTAACCTTCTTGCCGTTAGCGGCCGTGGACGCATAAAAGATGCCTGCTGCGCCGTCATTGCCCGCGGAAACCACGCAAGGAACACCGTTCTCGACGATCCGCGTGACGACCGCAGCCCACGGGTCCTCGCTCCATCCGGAAGGTCCACCGATCGAGGCCGTGATGATGTCGCTACCATCCTCGTAGGCCATGTTATAGGCGGCAATCAGCACGTCATTGGGGGTGTCGCCGTTGCAGCCGAATACGCGGTACGAGCCCAGAGTGACATCCGTGGCAGCGCCAAGGATGCCAAACGGGTTGTCTATTTGGGCCGCAATAATGCCGGAGACGTGCGTGCCGTGGCCTTGGCAGTCGAGAGGGTCGTCGTCGGGCACGGGAGTGTTGGAGCCGTTGAAGTCGTCTCCGACCAAGTCCGTGCCGAACGCGACCAGGCAGTCGGGCCCGAAGCAGCCGCCGAGCGCGGGGTGGAGGTAGTCGACCTGTCCTGTCAGTCAAGCCTCAGAGTACGTGCTGGGATACGTCACGACGATTCCGACTTACACCAGTGTCAATGACGGCAACCTTGACGCCCTTGCCAGTGATACCCGCATCCCGGAACTTGTTCACCTGTGTCATCACATGGGTCGAGAACGTGTCATTGCCCTCGCTCTGCCGCTTGGCCAGAACCTCGGCAGCGGCGTTGCCCTTAGAATGGACAACATGATGCGGGACAGAATAGCGCCGAACAGGGTAGACGGCTTTGATCTTTGGCATTTGGGCCACCTTCATGGCCATCTTGTCGGCATTCTTGGTGTCCTTGAACTGGATCGATGCGCCCTTGAACAGCTTGAAGCGAAGGTCCTTCCGGAGCGAAGCCTTGCCACCCAGGTTGTTGACGAATGCACTAGTGTCCTGGTGCGTGTCAGCATATGATGTGCAGTAAAGGTATGTATGGACAAATTATCCACGCACCTGATCCTCTTCATACTCGACAATGTACGCGCCGGGAACGAGAGATGGCGCATGAGGAGTGACAGCCCGCGCAACGGCCGTGAAGGCCAGAAGCGCGGTAGCCCAGTCCAGGCGGACCATGGTACCTGCTCTGTAAGTGTCAAATTACGAGGGAAATGTGAAAGTGAGCGACTAGGACCTGCGCAGTTGGCGAGTGAAAAGAACGGCACTCGATACCGACTGCGGTCCGTACCAAAGGAGATCGGCCCAGGCTCCGCGCGACGTTGATTTGGGGCCATGATGGGCACTTATATAGGAACCCCATGTTTTTTTCCACACACAGTCTAGGATTGGGAGGCGTTCAGGGGCGTCAAGGACCTGGCTTCCCCGCGAACCGGGACGTCAAGGGCGAGGTCGCGGCCGAATTTACCCAAACTCTTATCGCCGGCGCAATTGGTCACGCCCATTGGATGAGAACGGCAATGGGCTTGCTCGACAAGGCAGGTCGGCCCTGTCGCAACCGTGAAATGCGACCCCATAAGGAATGGGATTCCACGCCAAGGGCGGCTTAATTAGTGTAGCCGTGACCCACTGAGACTTGTCTGGGAAGAGCAGCTGCATTTGGACGGAGAATCACTGCGGCGTCCGATGATGCGATGACCGGACGGCGAGCCGCCCCCTGTCCCTGGATGATCGGAATCAGATGCGCTTGGCATTTGAGTGTCTCGACATAAGCTTTACTACAAAAGACGCGCAAGTTGTCTCGAACAATCCAGGGCCCCGTCCGAATCACCTGAATACGGCCACTGCCACATGGCCTCAACTTTTGCACGGTAATTCTTTGACGGCGACGGCGCTGTAAACCTTTTCAGGCAGCTCGACATTGGTGGTCGGACCCCTGCCATAGCCGAGGGCACCGTCTCTCGCTAAGCAAGCCGGACTGGGGTGAATGCCGACGACAAGCACCGACGAGCATGGCGAGGCACGGCTACGCCGGAACTCTTCTCGCAGCACTATAGTTAGATGAGTCGAGGCAGATATCGTGTAAAACAACGTGCTCGCAATGGCCCTATTGTGCTTTGGGCGGCCTGCATGATCTGGTTGTTGGCATGGTTCCTGCAGGACGAAAGATGTCACCTTCCCGGCCGAGACCGTCCCTGGATCGCCCCTCATGGTGCTGGCTCCTTGGAAGATCGACATCAGTCACAGCGAGCCCCTGACGTGCCGGGACGCATTCTGCTTCGTTAGCAAACTGTCAGTACGTTCGGTCCCAGAATATCGGACTCTCGCGCTGGGAGAATGCGACATGCTCGGAAGTTGAGCATCGACCGAGCAGACTTCTACCGTTTGCTCGCCTACAGCTGTTTATGACAAGCAGGACGAGGGCGGGGTATGGTGCGGCGGTGCCTGGTGGGTGCAGTATCTCTCTAATGAGCCGGATAGAGTGTGCCGACGTTTTCTGGACCCGCCAATTCTAGGCCGCGGCAATTACAACATTGTCGTCCTTCCTGTATAAAACCTAGCGGCCTGTTGATGTTGCACAACTTCTACACAAGGACTGCGCATATGGCGAGTTTATTCTGATAGTGACCTTCCGCTTGGACCGCCGCGAGGCCAAGACGCATAAAGGGAGCGTAGTGTACGAAGCAGAACGTGGTTCTTGTGTGTGCTGCAATTGGGTACAACCCGTGCCCGGCAGTGAATGATGGGCAAAACTGACTATTCGGAGAGTAACCGCGTGATGTATCGGGAGTATCGAAAAAGATGACTGCTGAATTCGTGAGCTAGATGGTCGGCGCTCCTTCGGTTTCAAGACATGAAAAGCAAAGCAGGAGTTCGAATTTTTAAGATTGGTTTTGGGCAAGACCGAAGCTAAGGGGCCTTGGAGAGCGAGATGCGATGTGGGGTAACCCCACAACCGCCGCGCACCGCTGAGCCAATCGGTTGTCGTGGAATTGTGAGCTTGAATCATCGCTCTTGACGGCCATTGAGCTCCTGCGCGTTACTCCTGTTGAAGAAGGCGAGTTCGCGACTTTTCCACCGGTAAGAACTCTAATTGTGCCAATGTCAGGCGTCTATTGACAGTGGATACATGACAGTTAGCAGAAATCTCTGTACACGACCAACCATGATCTGCCGAGCTTGTCTGCGCGCCCGGAGCGCCCTCGCTGCCGATGCTTTTCCGGCCCAAAAACTACTCCAGTCCACGCAAAGGCGATTGCTGTCAACAGCCATTGCAAGGCTAAGGCCGGCAACGGCAGTATCTCGGGCACTTTATACTCGGCTTCCCCAGCCTCCTTCTCGGTGTCAATTCTTCTCGACGTCCACTTCGATGACCTCCGTCGCTGCACAACCCCAAGAGCCTTCTTCTGCTGCCGCGAGTCCGCCAGAAAAACCGACTTACCTCTCTGAGGGCGAATCACAGATCTGGGATATACTAGTCACAGAATTTGCGCCCACGCAGTTAGTGGTGCAAGACATCTCGGGAGGATGCGGGTCTATGTATGGCATCGAGATCTGCTCGGAAAAGTTCCGCGGCTTGAACATGCTCAAGCAACAGCGGCTGGTCAACGCGGCGCTGGGAGACCTCATGAATGAGTGGCATGGTGTGCAGTTGAAAACAAGGGTTCCATGAAGGGTGGCAGTCGCATTATCATACCTCGAGGCTTTTCGGCATCGAATAAGATCCCAGCTTTGATGGGACCTACTGCAAATGCAGTCGACATTCGCCATGACACAGCGGCATCTCGCGAGGAAGCAACACTTCTACCAGCACACTGCAATCCCAAGTTCAAATCTCTGCTCTGCCAGTCTGCATCCAATCATTCCTTGCGATGAGTTTTCATGTGGTACCGCATGTTTGATTAGCTCCCTGTGACAGGCGAGGTGCGCTCAGCCTCTTTGTTCGTGCAAGACATTCGGTCTCAACGCCCACGACATCCCATTGCGGACTACCATGCACTGTCGGCATCGGCAGTCGATTAGACTCCGGTCGGCAACATGTTTCGGCACCTGGATACTGGAACATCAACCCGGCTTTCCAGCTGCAGCCCACGCGACGCTTGCCTGGACTGGGCGGTCTTGTTTTCGTCCGTGGCCTCACGAGGCCTGCTTGCGCAATGGTTCACCTTCCAGAGAAGCGAAGACTTGCAGCTTCCTCCGTTGGTGGATTGATGTCGAACCATGCAATAACAAATTCTCAGAGACAGCATGTGCGGATAATTGTTCAATCAACTAACCGATCGTTGAGCTAAGTATTAGGAAGAGGATTCCTCGAAATGCGTCTTGTAGACATCGGTTCATACAAAACATCCCGGTCGACACTTCGCCAAACGCTCCGGAACTTTGGACCTGATTCGCGCAACCCTCGTCTGGTTTCGCACGGGAAGCCGCTCCCGAGTCGAAACAAGGGTATCAGATCGAACTGCTGACCAATGAGCGCGTGTTGTCACCTTGGAGAAGCGGGGGCCTGCGGAACAGTCCAACGCTGAGGTGTGATGGACTAAGCCATAAGACCACTGCTGCCCGTCTGCCAAAGAACTTGATAAAAATTTACGTTTTCCAACGGAACTTCTCGCGAGGTGCTACTTTGTAGCCCTATATGTCCGTATATTGAACACCAAAAACCCAGGACACGCGTTTCTCAACATCAGCAATGGCCCCGCGTAGCAACGCCACCACCCAGGGAGGCTGGGTACACACGCCGTCGACGGCGATCCTCCTCTGGATGGCCGTCTCCCTACCTCTGGTGATCTGGGACACGGTCTACATGCTACTGCGGCCGCACACGATGCCGGGCGGGCAACTGCACGAGCCGCTCTGGGTGCCGTACGCGCTATACGGCGAGGTTGACCACATGTACGGCTTCAAGCAGTGGCACCTGCGAAACCCCTTCGCGGCAGGGCAGAGCGTCATGAACGCTGTCGAGACGCTGCTCTACCTTGTCTACCTGGGACTGTGGTACGCGTACGGCCAGCCCCCCGCCCCCGGAGCCAGGCGCGCCGTCGGCGGCCGTGTCGGCGGGCTGGCCGTGCTCGTCGGGTTCAGCGCGGCGGTTATGACAATTAGCAAGACGGTGCTCTATTGTGAGTATTGACTCGATCGGACTCGATTGGATACCCCTGTCATAACGGAGTCGTGAACTAACTGGGTCGTTCAGGGCTGCTTGAATACCTCTCTGGATTCGACAACATCGGCCACAATGACCTCTTCAGGCTCGTGTTCTTGTGGATTATTCCAAAGTAAGCAGTTCTTACAACCGACACATGTGGTCATCTGCTAAACCTAATATAGTGGTGCTTGGATCATTGTGCCTTTGATATTCATGATCTTTGGCCTGGGCTCAGAACTCATCGACGGATTGACTCGGACAGATTCGGCGAAGAAACAGCAATGAGGTAACGGGATTTGTGAAGACTTCGACTTAGCGATCGTGAGGCGGTTTTGATACTAGTTCATGGCTCTCTAAGGACTGAGAATGAGGCAAGAGTATTTAGTAGTTAATGACAGGTTTTTATGCGGGCTTCTTTAGCAGAAGCCAGTGTAATATTTTCAGAGTCGGAACGATCTACACTTCATCTCAAGTCATGAACAATAATCTTTTGAGTAACAGGGTACTGAGCTGGCCAGCGAGAATGGGATACTCAAGGCTTCGTTCGTTCGCAATTTCTGCTTCGACCTTAGTTTTCCAGCGTTCTGCATTCAAGCTGCCTTGTCCCCTTGCTCTTCGTCCTTCTTTTGCGATTATGGTTCCAAGGTTGGCCATCCTAGGTGTTCACCTATATCCAGTCGCTGGTAAGTTCTGTGTTAGAATATGTCTGGCAACTTGTCACCGTTTGAAATTCAAACTGAACCTCAAATGTCACCCGTAATCTGTAATCCGTACAGAGTTCGTGTTATTCGGGTTTGGTGGAGGACCCAATGATTGAGGGTTAGGGTTGATTAGATGAGAGCGCGTTAAACGATGGGGAACGCGTTCAAGCTTCCAATTTCCTTGACTAAAACTCCCTCCTCTTCCCGCCCGACAATGCAATGTCGCAATGGCTGTGCTGACTCCGTACACGTTTATTCAATGTCCATGCTCCGATTCTTCGACGCTCGGCCGACCGTCCGACCCAAACTCATCGACGATAACCGAAGCCGACGAGGATGAGCGCACCTTCGACCCTCGCGCCCCGCGGTCAAATTTCAGCCTCTACCCGCTCGAGTACCTGCTGTATTGCGAAGACTGTCACCAGATTCGATGTCCGCGCTGCGTCTCTGAGGAGATTGTAACATACTACTGTCCAAATTGTTTGTTCGAGGTGCCGAGCAGCAACCTCAAAAGCGAGGGGAACAGGTTCGTCTGTTAGTTACTTTCTTGCCATTCTTTGCTTCTTGCTGACGATTCACCATCCAGATGCACTCGTAGCTGCTTTCAGTGTCCAATATGCATTGGCCCGCTTGCTGTAACAAGTATCGAGACCAGACCGGACCCAAGCCTGCTTGCCGCCCCAGACAACACCGCCGCACCGCATTCCGGGCCGTACGCCCTGACATGCTCCTACTGCAACTGGAGCTCAACCGAAATTGGCATACAGTTTGAAAAGCCGAACAGTATACACGCCCAGCTCGCGAAGTTGAGAAATGGGGGTTCTACGCGGTTGACAGCCAAAGAGCGCAAGGAGCGGCGGAAGGACCCGGCCTACCGCCGCTACCAGGCGACAAGTAGCGGCGAGGGCGAATCCGACCAGACTGAGAACTTGGACCTGGAGACACAGTTCGCCAATCTCAAGGCCTTTTATCAAAACCAGCTCGCAGATCCAAACTCGGCCGACACTGGGCTCGCAGCGCTAGGTGATCTCGGCTTCTCCTCGCCCACCTCGCTCTCCCGTATTATGAGCATCTACACTGGTGGCAGTTTACAAGACCGAAAAGCCAAGTCACGACTAGGTGCCATGCGAGAAGCGCTCAAACCCGACGAGGGCCTGCAGTTCGCCCACTTGGATGAGTCTGCCGCCATCGAGACTCTCCGAGGCGAGGGTCATGACGGCACAGCCTCGATCACCCAGCTTGTCGACCAGCCACCGAACCTCGGTGAAGAGCACCTCCACGGCCGCAGCCGCTTCATCTCGGAGCTCCGCCCAATCCCTTATCTCCTGCGCACAAAACGCTCCAAGCGCTGCCCCGTCTGTCGACACATCATCAGCAAGCCCGAGGCCAAGGTGCAGACCACGCGTTTCCGCATCCGCCTGGTCGCCGGAAGCTACATCCCCAGCATCGCCATCCGGCCCTTGTCCCTTTCCGCCACCGCAGGCGGCGGTGGCTCCTCCGCCTCTGGCGCCACCCTTCCCGGCGCCCTGCTCGAACCGCTGAAGCCGGCTCATTTCTTGCTCACCTTCAAAAACCCCATCTTCGAGACCATCAAGGTCACACTCGGGGCGCCGGCGGAGACGCCGGGACGCTTCGCCAGCAAAGTGACGGTGCTGTGCCCCGTCTTCGAGGTGGATGCCAACACGGACGTGTGGGACGAGGCGCTCCGGGAAGGCGGCGCCACAGGCGGGGCAGGGAGTGGCGGTGGCGGCGAGAAGGGAGAGAGGCGGCGCGGGCGATACGACGAAGGTAGCCAAGCCAACAACGGCAACCAGCTGGAGGTGGGGAAAATCTGGGAGCGGGGGCGCAACTGGGTTAGCATTGTCGTCGAGGTGGTGCCGGCCTCGCTGAGGCTCGATCAAGGGGACGCGCCCTTACGCGAGGACGAAGACGTGCTCGAGATACCCTTGTTTGTGCACGTCGAGTGGGAGGGCGAGGCCGGTGGGGACGACGTCCTCGAGTCGGTCGCTGCGAAGGACAAGGGAGGCGAGGCGAGGGAGAAGCGGGAGCTGGCGTATTGGTGTGTCCTTGGGCTTGGAAGGATACGGAAGTAGTTGGATAGATAGTACAGTGTTTGTGTGACGGCTAGAAGAACAACCAATCTGATACCCCCGTGAATGTTGATTAACAAGCCGCACACTGCGTATTCGGATAATTCCTTATGTGTGGTATTGTAGTTGTTCTCTATTTACAGTACAATATACGTCGACACCTTCGCTCCCTGAGCCCTTTTAAGCCCCAAACTGGTCTTGGTAGTTGGTGAGGCAGAACCGGTACTTGACGTCGTTCTTGTGCAGCCGTTGCATGATGGTCGCCAAGTTCTTCTCGTTGATAGGCACCTCCTCAACCCACGTCTTGATCCCCTTGTCAGCCGCCAGCTGCAGCATCGCGAGCGTCTCCTTCCTGCTGCCGAGATGCGAGCTGCCGATGAAGCAGCCGTTGCCGAGGAACGTCTGGTTGCGGATCTTGATACCATCGCCCTCAGGCAGACCAACGCTCACCCATCTGCCGTGCACGTCGAGCAGGCTCAGGTAGGCGTCAAGGTCGAAGCCCTCGAAACTGTTGGCCGTGTTGATGATGAGGTCAAAGGTCATGACGTGCTCCTTGTTCCAGTCCTTGTCCGCCGTGGCTAGGAACCCGTCCGCGCCCAGCTTGCGGGCGTCCTCCTCCTTGGCGTGCGTTCGGCTGATCGCCCACACCTCAGCACCGAGTGCCTTCGCAAACAGAACGCCCAAGTGACCGATGCCGCCCAGGCCCACAATACCGACTTTCTTTCCGGGACCACAGCCGTTGCGCACGAGAGGGGAGTAGGCGGTCAAACCGGCACAGAGCATTGGCGCAGCGACGGTGCTAGGGAGCGCATCGGGGATCGGGAACACCCTGGAGGAACCATCAGTAACGGTGAGGTGATGTCAGAAGGCTAAGGCTAGCACATACCAGTGCTCATGTGTCCGCACGTGCGAAGAGTAGCCACCCTGTGAGACGATTCCGGTGTCCGGCCACACAGCGCCGTAGGTGTCGAGCTGTTTCTGGCAGTATGTCTCATTATCGTTCTTGCACTGGCGGCAGTCGAGGCAGGAGTAGCTTTGTGCGCCGACGCCCACGCGCTGGCCCGGCTTGATCAGAGTCACCTTGGGCCCAACACGGATGGCCGTCCCAACGATCTCTGCTGCCTGTCAACAACGCTGCCCCCATCAGTATACAGAACTTTCCGTCTTACCGTGACCGACCGCGAGGGGGAAGTTCTGCTCGCCCCAGCCGCCGCTGATGGTGTGAAGATCGCTTCCACAGACGCCGCAGCACTCGATCTTAATGTCGACATCGTAGTCGCCAAACGGCTTCGGCTGGAACTCGTTCTTATGAAACTCCAGCCAGGTGTCCGCTCCGTTGACTTGGAACCCTGTGAACTTCTCGGGGACCGACATGATGGATCACAGCTCGCAATTAGAAAGATATCAGCAGGTGTCAAGACGGTACACAATGTGCAACGAAGAAAGAGCACAAAAAAAAGGAACGTTTGTCTTCAATTTTCTCAACACCGCGAACCTGGGTGCTCCGCGGCTTTAAGCGGCACCCCTCTCAAGGCGATGAGCCGTTGCACCCCGCGTCCCCACCCAAGATTGGACAGCTGGGGTATCGTGATATTATCCAAAACCGCCCAGCGGGGTCCAATTGGGCAGATTCGTGCAACTAGAACTCTTGTTCTGGGGAACCGCGCCAAACCAAGGTGCTTGATGCCCCCTCGTTCGCCCACCCCGCCATACCCCGCCATGTGGTGGTGCGAGGGGCAAAAGGCTGCGGGATCGGGTCAATTCTGGAAACAGCTTTGTTGCCGGTTTTCCCACAAATCAGAGCGCTTGCCGTCTTCTAGTCTCGGGCCCCGGGAACGCCGCACTCGGCAGCAGTGCAATGAAACAGATACTAATGATAAACCTCGGGAGAAACATAAAAGACCAAGCTCCTGGGATCACCTCCCTGGAGGAAAAGAGCGTTGCCTATGTGGATTGCTTATCTGGCAATAGAACGGGAAACATTGTGGTGTCCTGAGAATTTAACGAAAGAGATGGGCGCGTGGGTCTGAATGCCCCCATTATCCGGCCCAATGATCAACAGGCTGGTTTACGAACGTTCGCAGTATGTGGGGATACTTAGTAGAAAACTGGACATCAAGGGTAACAACATCCGGATTCTCCTCGACAGCCCAAGCCACTGAGCGAGACTGGTATTGCTCCGCATGAGACTTTTCGACTCAAGGCTGAGGCCAAACTCGGCCAGGTTTGAAGGCGAGTTGGGGCCATGCCATCATGATAACGAGCCTAATGTCCTGAAAGAGCCACGGCACACCCAGATTCAGGAATAGGAGCCGGATGCTGTGACTCAAGTTCAAGGGTAGGCAGACGGCACCGACAACTGGCCTGAATAACAGGGTACCTGGTTTGAGGCTGATTGTATCGACTTCCTGGATGTTGAAAGCCGTTCCGATGTGAAGAACGCGAAAGCGTCATACTTCTAACAACCCGTTCAAGCAGCTTTGCGAACTGTTTTGCCCTTGCTACCAAAGCCGACCCCGGCAAGGAAGGCAACCCTCATTGACGCCGCAAAGTAGAGGTATCCGATGTTCCCCCAATCGATGGCGTTCCACTCAAACACGTTCCAGTAAATCTGAGGGCCCAACACACTGACGGTGTACAGGTGTCCAAAGTCGGCGACGAGCAAGCAGAACAGCACAGTCTTCCAGACACGTAGGTCAGATGTCGATCGCAGAACTAGTGCTTCGGTAAGGGCAAACGCGAAGTAGAGATTGGCAAGCTGCGACAAAGCAATCGATGTGCCTAGCGGGACGGGCGAAGGTGCAGACGCAGCATGGGTCAAGTTGAGGTATGTCGGCTGGTTGAAAAAGGCGTAGTAGGCCCCCAAGAGCGTCGCAATGGGCTCAATGAGCAAGAAAAAAAGACGGTATGGGAGAGGGAGTGAAAAGCCAGCTACTTCAGTCGCTGGACGGGCGGAAGCCGTTGTTTGTGTTGTTGTCGCCATCGTTCAATTGATTCGGGAATAGAGATGACTGAAATGCCACTTTGAGTCCCGGGAACGCGTTTTAAGGGAGAAAGTCCGTCAATGCGCGCGATAGGAGAGAGAGCTCAATCGGTTGCAGCTGGCCGGGCAAGCCGGGGTCTCGCAAACGGACCACAGCTCTGGGATCCACATTTTGCCAGCTTTCACCGCCTCCCCCCTTGGATAAGTCCCACCGAAAAAAACTGAGGGCTGCAAACCCTAACCACTTTGAATCAAACTGAACATTATCTCCCCGGCAGCCATTCGACTTCTCGGAATCGACTCGAAGATCATCAATCGGTACCGTCGACAACCGCCAACATGAGCTCGCCGTCCCTCAACAAGATCGCGGCCAACAGCCCGAGCCGCCAGAACCCCTCGGAGCTGGAGCAGGCCATCGCTGGCGCTCTCTACGATCTCGAGACCAACACTGCCGACCTCAAGGTCGCCCTCCGGCCTCTGCAGTTCGTCTCGGCCCGTGAGGTGAGAATTTGCTCTTGAAGCACCACAACTGCGACGTCCGAACCACACCCGAGTCCTGTTCCACCGACTTGCAGGCGATTGAGATATCGCCGCGTGTTGGTCGTCGTCGCCATGGAAGATTGATCACAAATGGGAAGGCGGGCGGATAGGCGGTAGCTTCGGGTGCCGACCCCTCCGCTCGACGGCCATAACATCAAAATACCATATAGCACGCGGAATAGGACGGGAGCGGTCCAAGGATTGCAGTGTCATCCTGGAGCTCGCATGCTGACTTGGATCTGGAACAGATCGAAGTTGGCCACGGCAAGAAGGCTATTGTCATCTTTGTCCCCGTCCCTTCGCTGCAGGGCTTCCACCGCGTCCAGCAGCGGTAAGCAAACATCTTCTCCTTGATTTGACCGACAGCAGATGACTCATTTGCGTACAGCCTCACCCGTGAGCTGGAGAAGAAGTTCTCGGACCGCCATGTCCTGATCCTCGCTGCCCGCCGCATCCTGCCGCGCCCTAAGCGCTCCAGCCGCTCGCGCAACACCCTCAAGCAGAAGCGCCCCCGATCGCGCACCCTCACTGCTGTGCACGATGCTATCCTGACCGACCTCGTCTACCCCGTCGAGATTGTCGGCAAGCGCCTCCGCACCAAGGAGGACGGCTCCAAGACCCTCAAGGTCATCCTTGACGAGAAGGAGCGTGGTGGTGTCGACTACAGGCTCGACACCTACTCGGAGGTCTACCGCCGTCTCACCGGCCGTGCTGTCGTCTTCGAGTTTCCCCTGACCTCCGTCGTCGACTACTAGACGTGAGCAGATGGGCTTGTTTGTGGGCTGGCGTACCGAGGTCAGATTTGGGTTTGGTATTTGGGTTCGGGTCTGATGCATGCATGGCATCCAAAAAGGGACGGCGTTCAGCTAGCTTGTGATAATGCAAGCATGATCTTCCACCACACCTCGTCCCCACAATACAAGCCGTTCTGTCATTCTGAGGCACATATGTAGTTTCTTACCCGTGTGAATCTGTTTTGAAGATGAACATGGCTTGCTTGTCCCTGCTATGGTTGCGATTCCTATTCAGACAATGAAATCTCATCGCTCTAGTCACAATCGCATCTCAAGACCAGGATGCTTCTCTCTAACCCACTCAAAAATCCTCCTCCATACCTCAGCCCCGTCGTGCTCTCTGTCCATGGCATTCGCAAATGCTGCAAGAGCACCCTTATCGTCCCCTTCCACGCCGAACCATCGAGTCGCGTCGCGTATCCTTAGCTTGGCGCACTGGGCATCCTTTTCAGGATGTCCCTGCAGTGTCAGGATTGCATTGTTGTAGCTCAAGAAGGACTGGTTCCCATCCAGCAGCTCATAGAACCCTTTCGGGAGAGTGCTGACTTTTCGGCGGTGGTGTTGTTGGAGGAGGACAATGTCGCTGCCGCGCTGTCTCCCAAAGAACCGGCGGCCAGCTGGAGTCAGTTTTGCTTCCGTGACGCCCAACTGTTATGAAAGAGGGTGCAAGTCAGCCAGCCGTCTTCAAACCTCAAGTCCCTTCTCTGGGTCGGTGGTGGTTCCGCTTACCTCGGGCGTCTCCATGTCGACCACTTCGGCGCCAAACAGCATGGAAATGGTCTGGTGGCCCCAACATATCCCGCAGAGCTTCTTGCGCGGATGGTTGGCGACCAGGTCCAGAATGAACTGGTGGACGCGTAGAATCCACGGGTGCCTCTTTCGCGGGTCGGCGTTTCCGCCGCCAACGACGATTAGGTCGAACGCGGCGGGGTCCGGGAAGTCGTCGGGCTTCTCGGCCGGGTAGAAGAAGGCCAGTTGCGCGTCTGGGCGCACAGCGCCGATGCAGCGCACGTACGAGTCGCGGATCTCGCCGATGAACGGCGAGCGGTACGAGTTGAGCAAAATGGCGACCCGCGGAGGGTGGTCTCGAGTCGGGCTCATGTTGAATGAACCTGATGTGACGGGCGGACAAGGCAGAGTTGGCCCTGTCGAAGAAGGGGGGAAACCCGGTTGCGGCTCTGGTGTATATGAGGCACAGCTTCCCCGGTCGAAATTCCAGGTCCCGATGCATCAGCTGATGCCTCGCGCAGGGGGGTAACAACGAGAGCCGAGGGTCGAGGCGCGGGTTCCGGGAAATGACATCATCGCGGAAGATGTCACGTCGGCATTTATCAGACAGTGGACAAACACGGGAGTTTCGGTAAATGATGGTAGAATCATCTCAGCGTCAAGACATGAAACTATGCAGAGAGTTCAACACCAAACGCTGAGGGAAGGAGTAGCACGTCCGGAAAAGGACCAAAGTCAACAGAACACCCCCCTGGCGAAGTACCCACTTCAGACCCGGAACCAAATCCTATTCGCGGGGAGCCAATTCTTCGCAAGAACATTCCCGCTTTCTGTACGTCGCTCTGAGCCTAACGAAAAGTGATGGCTACCGATCGATGAGAAAAGTATGTAAATGCTCCAAGACACAGGGTCTGCCCTGATGCCAGGGAGATTTGTGCGTCTTTGGTACTATGAATATCTTGTTAACCATCTTCTTTTCCCCTGCTCTTCTTCTCTAAAAATACTTGATCATTTTATTACCGTTTTGTTGTGTCTTAAGTGGATGCAACAATATTCATGGCAATAAATAACTACATGGTTACGCTATAGAACAAAGAAACAACGACATGGATATAACATTGAGCGCAAACGGCAACGTACTCAGACTTACAGATGCGCGAAAAGCATCAATCTTGGTCCCGATGTGATATATATACCATGTTCAAGACTCAATATGATTAACTTGTAGTGAAACTCGAAAGTCCACTTCTACCAGCCCGTCTTTAGTTCCATATACGTGGGGAGAGAAATTTGGGGCTTGGACAACGTGGCAGAGACCAGAAGATTTTGTCCGGTCTCTCGGGTGCTCTGGAAATCTAATTCCTCTAGCACGTATAACCCTCAGCTACTCAATCTCACCTTGTGAAGGTAGTGTTCGTCACGTAAACAATACTCATACATTCTCGTCACGTAACACTTTACAAGTCTCCGTATAGAGAGATCTGTACGACTTGAAACCCGTCATCTCATCTCACGTTCCCGCCCAGCTCCGCTGCCAATTTCTAGGCTCCCTGCCGTGTAATACGTGTCTCTTTGTGCAAGGTATGAGACTTCCTGGCCCTCGACTTCTCTCTTGTTCTAATGCTGTCCTAGAGCACTTGATTCGCAAACAAGTCTCGAGATCAAATAACAAGACCGATCTGGTCAACTCTTCAGCTTCCTACCGCCGTGGTTCATGTATCAAGAATCTAATCAGCACCACTCAGCAGTTTTAGGAGACTCTGTCTACGTCACCCTTGCTTGGCAATTCTGATCATTTAACAACATAAAAGCTCCAACAGTCTTTCCCCGGCTATTCAAAGTCTTCTTTGATGCAACTGATCCCATACTGCTTGTTTAACAATTTTATTCGGGTAAACCTGGCGGCGAGAGAAGTGTCATACCACTGAAAATGTTCAACGCACTGCCGATTGACCACTCCATCATGCCCCAATTTCCAATGTTGGAATAGAATTACTGTGGTAAGCGAAGAAGAGCGGGAAATCGAACGGACTTGCAACTAGTCTGCAATCACCGGTCGCCTGTGGCAAGACGGCTACAACGGGCAGCGGTGCCTTCCGTGCTCTCTAACTTTGATCCACGTCTCTCATAGAATGTTTGACTTGCGGAAAGACCGGGAGTACCTGACCGAAGACCAGAAAGCGATAGGATCTAACTCCCAACATGATTTGAAAAATTCGACACCTATGATCTTGATACAAACCGCTCCAATCTTCACTTCTTTTACAGCTAGAGCATATCGGATCCTTCCGAGCCAGACTTTTTGGACTCGGCCGACGGCCTCACTCTGACCCAAGACGCTTTCGCTCGATAAATGAATTCATGGAGCAATGGCCTGCTGAGATTTGCGCGCCCATGATTGAGACTTTGGTATCGATGAGAGGCATCACAGCGGCCTCTTTGGGTCTACGGGTGCGGCTCGTATGGATGCGGCACAGTCCACAGCTGTTACACAGGCGATACACCGAAGGTCGCCAAAAATTGCTGTGCAACTTCGCTCTGGCGTGGCACTCCTAGGAGAGATATTGAATGGGTTATTGAGGTGGAAGAGAAGCCGACGGAAGCACGGGTTACTGAATGTAGCCCCCGCGCAGGCTGAGAAACTGGGGGCGGCAATGTTGCCGAGATGGCTTTGGACGAGAAGCCATCGAGGTTCTTGCCAGACGTAAGATTCTTGAGTTGAATAATTTTCTGTGAAAAGCTTTGGACACTTCGGAACTTGGTGTTAGTGTGTCGGGATTGGGAGATTTTAGGACATGCTAGTTGGAGGGACTCTATTAATCCAAGCGTAGCTTTGAAGGATATACATCTCCTCTGTTGACTCTATAAGAAGAAATGGACCGCGACAAGCTTTGGAATTTACCGGCCTTCAATACAACTTATGGTCGGTAACTGGTCCTCTCGAAACCATTAGCAGGTGTTTCGTTATATACGCAAGGAAATTTTCCGTTTTCACTACAGAACCCCTACAGGGCCATGGTGTTGTTTCTACGTACTCTACGCAGCTCTAGAAGGTTTGCCATTGTAAGAAGCTTCAGCGTGGAAGCAAAACAGGTTTCTCCTAGACTTGAAGCTGATCTGTCACTCTTCCTCTTTCTAGGAGTGGGTATGCGATAAGCGTATTGTGAACAGAGTTGGATAAGCGTTGTGTTTTGGAATTGCCGGACCTTCAGTCGAAAGTGAGGGAGATGCTATATCTGAATGCATCTCGGGTGTTGTTCTAACTACCAAAAATAAATTAAGCATTGAGCCATAACGCACTCTCGCTACGAGCCTGAAAACGCTGTGTACCCCTTGCTTGGCAAGGATGTAGCCCGCTCATTGGGAGAAAACACCTAAAAACCATCCGTTACGACGTATACACTTACAATTCCAAGTCAAACGATCCATTGGTGAATGTGTAAAAGACGAATCATGTCTGACATTTGAACCGGCGTGACAAATGTGTATCCCGAGCGTTTGGATCAAAACTATAATCCAGCGGGCAGCATTGGGTGGAACCCGTAACCCCAGGTTCACACCATTCATCCAGTGCACCCAATCGGCCAGGAGTCTGTGGCGGGTGCACAAAACACGATAGGCGAGCAGGCGAGCCTGAAACGGGGTGCGGCCACTGTGGGTCCCGGCCGCAACCGGCATCGGCGCTTTGCGGGTCCGCTCGAATCATTATTGTGGCAAATGCCCGGCCGCAGACCAGGCTCACCGCTTCGGCCACCACTTAGCGATTCGATCGGAATCTAAGGGTTCGGGACCGGGAACGGCGTGACGTGTCGTTCTTCGGTTTGATGCTTGATATGCATGGGCTTCGACTCGACCTGACGCTGTTAAACATGGCCGAGACGAACCTGCAGTTGCACTTAGCTTGTACGGCAGGCCGTGCGTCTGATATTTGTGTTCGCTTGGTGGTACCGAGGTTGCGGCAGGCTCTTGCGTTCTTTTAAAGCTTGAAAAGCTGGGAAAGCTTCATTGGACCACCTTTCTCGACACAGAGTCTCGCGACGTGGTAGGACGATGCAAGAGCCGCATTGAATACGCGGCCCCTAGGCATCCCTGAGCAGGCTACGAGCGAAGGATGCAACAGTGCGGCTGATCTTCTTGGAACATGGCTGCGGGGTATACGATCAGCAGTCCGCGACCTCTCCACCCAAAAGAGCATGCTCTCGGTATGCAACCCTTGAGGCTACTTCGAGGCAACAAAGGCCCCCCAGGAATAATGCATGGATTCTGATTACCTGGTGTACCTCCTTGAGAAGGTCCAATCCACACACACAAGGGGTCAGCGGCTTGGAGAAGATGCTTGGACGAGGTGGTTTCCGAACGCGGTGGGTTTCACGTAATCCGACGACGGGCAAAAACTACACTATATGCGTAAGACCAGGTAGAATTCCCATGCCCTCCCTTCCGGCATGCCTCAATTGAACCTCAAGTCACCGCGGCGTCGAGAGCCGAGACCGAAGGCTCGCGGCAGTGGGAAGGCTGTGGGAGTGTCCAAGCGGGGCACGCCAGGTATGGAAGTCGAGCATTTTGGATGGTTCTCAAAACGGGTCTATACCAACATATATATAGAATAGTGTAGGCACCCATGCAGTATCATGAACTACACTACCTATCTGGAGCCTGCCCGTCATTCATAAGAGTCGCCTCTTCCTCTGTATCGCAAATCAATCGCCATCCGTAAATGTTGATCTGTGGATGCGCAACGGTTGTAAAGACGGTGCTGAAACGAGTTGTCGACTGCGGACGTTTTTTTTTTTTTTGTCTCCGTGGCGACTCTTATAGCGATCAAAAACGGACAGAAATCTCGGGTGGTTGCCTCAGCGTTGCTCAAAAATTGTTTGTCTCGAGTCAGCAACCGGCCGTTGCGTGAAGTGAATGCCGCGAACGCCGATTTTGGTACAGGGAGTGAGACCCTTTCTTGATCGCGCCACCTTGATGAGAAATGCATATCCGGAATGAGACGGGAGCTTTGCACCCGAGTTGTGACTCTATAAGTTCCATAGTAATGACCCCACAACGACGCCAAGTGGGGCTTATTGTTTAAAGATACCATCGACAAGTGGACGAACCGAATTCCTCGAGGCATTGCTTCAGAGCGAAAGCGTAAGCTCGGGTCTTTGAGGATGATTGTCTCAAACAAGCGCTGTTATGACCCGGGGTTGCATCGAGTTTGGGGAAGATTCGCTTGGGCATACATTCCCACATTATAAAACTACGGGAAGCCTGTCTTTGATGTTCAAGTTGGTTGCTCAAGTGAGGCGGTCTGAAATTGTGTGTTATCGACCCAAAACAGGTGCAAGGCTTTGCGTTAGTGCAAGTCGCACCCCACTGGCCCGTCAAGGGGCGGATTCAATATGTTATTTTGGCGGGAGTGGCGGGGCCGTCGACCATTCGCGACTGTGGGGGTGGGCCCCCATTGCTGTCGACTGGATGGATGTCCGCCTCATTTTACACGTAACTGCAAGGCCTCAGCATTAGACGCGTGTTGACTTGACAACGCTGGGCTAGTTGTGAATACCACCATTTTTTCGAGCGTTGCATTGTCTGAGGTCTTGCGGATGGAGTTTCCAACACTCCAGCCCCTATCTGTCTGCTGTTCTGGGCATAGATACTTCTCGCGCGCCACATCGCGGGGCGGTCGGATACCGACCAGAAAGAGATGGGAATCCACTTCGGATCAACAGACAGTGCGACTTGCGGTGGCAGCCCAGCACGGTCAGTCATGAAACGGGCAAGCCTTGGACAAGCCTTCTCCACAAACCACATTTCGCCACCACTGAAGGAAACTCAGTAAGAATCGATCATGCATTTTCCGCGGTTCCCGAAATAGCTGCTTCGTTGCGTGAGCAATGAGACTCCCCGTGCAGACAGCATGGGTGGATGTCTGCCGGCCACTCACTGCCTTGTGCATCAAAGATCACGCATCCCACGCATGAGGTGTCCATGTCTTGGCGGATAAGATGCAAAGTTCGAAGTGCCCCTATCCGAAGCGCATCAGCTCGCGCGAGGCTGACCGGTCTGCGCGGAGAAAGGGGCTTCCTCCCCTCCGTAAATACTATGCCCTAGACCCAAGGGCGGCATCATAGCCCTGTTCTCTCTCTTTCTTCCTAATCTCTCGATGCGAGTCTCTTTCGCGACCTGCTACCCTCATCGTAATCACGCACAGATTGACACTGTGAGAGAGAGCCACTCATAGGTAGTGTAAGTCCCTGCGTCTGCTCCCAGCCCTTCAACCCCTGTCTGCGCGCTTCTTCAGGAACAAGGGTAGTCGATCGTTTCTAGAACCTATGATCCAGCCACCGCGCAGACCGAGGCCGGCCTCAGGGTCATCCCCGGCGGGCCAGCATTGACCCCGATCTCTATCGCCATTTTCTTTGTTGGGAAGACCCCGGGGACAGTTTTTGCTGACCTTGCCTCCTCCTCAGATAGATATATCGCAGTCCAGCCAAATCTTCTTTCCGACATCTTTTTTCTTGTTCCGTGCAAAGAGACAAGTGATATCCTTCACACCGCCGCTCCTTTCCTCGCGATAGTGTCTTGTTAAAACAGTCGCCGGGTCGCCCCGTCGTCCCCTCTCTTGGGATTGTTACCACTCGTTTTCCACGGAGCGTGCTGCCGTCGGCCATCATGCACGGCTACTCTTCGTCGTCTGACACTGACGATGAGTACAACTACCGCAAGCACAAGGGCGTAGTCCCCGCCACCAACAACTCGAACGATGCAAACAAGAAGAAGAAGAAGCTCAAGTTGCCGCCACAGCAGAGCATCAACCGTATATGGAAGCGCTTTAGCAAGAAGCGTTTCAGCAAGGCCGTCGCCATCCTCCCTTTCGACCCGGTTCTGCCTCCCGTCATCTGCGACCGATCCAACGAGCTACTCAACGCTGGCTACGAGCGCGCCGTGTCAGAATGTCGACGTAAAGTTCAAAAAATCATCCAAGAATGCCGCAGGGTAAATACGCGGTATCGTGATCCTGGTTGGGATATTGTAGGTTTCCTTCCTTCCCTTTTTTTTTTCGGTTCACACAATTCTTCAGCGGTTTTGGTGCATACAACGCGAAGCCGTTTGGTGGATGGTCTTACTAACATAATGTTGCAGGATTGGGATTTGAAGATGGAGAAGGGCAATTGTCTGAACAGTCTGGGCCGGACCAAGTTCGATTTGAGCATGTCGACTTTGATGAACCCCAATTCTGTTGTGCCAAAGGCGGTCAAGCGCATTCACGAGATTTTCGAGAAACCCACCTTCTTGGCCAACGTCAACGGTTCCGACGTCAAGCAGGGCAGCCTTGGCGATTGCTGGCTGATCTCTAGTCTTTCGGGTTTGGCCAATGTCGAGGACGGCATCAAGCGCATCTGTGTCGAGTACGACACCAAAATCGGCATTTACGGTTTCGTCTTTTATCGAGGTTAGTATCCAAATCAGTGGGATTGGCATTTTGGAATGTTCCCCGGCTGACTGATGATTTTTTACAGACGGAGAATGGATCTATTCCATCGTCGACGACAAGCTTTATCTCAAGTCGCCATGCTGGGACTCGCCGAGTATGCAGCGCGAGATGCTGCAGCAGATCGACCGCGAAGACGTCGAGCGCGTGTACCGCAAAACATACCAGACAGGTTCGAAGGCGCTGTTCTTCGCGCAGTGCAAAGACCAAAACGAGACCTGGGTGCCCCTCATTGAGAAGGCTTACGCCAAGGCTCATGGCGACTATGCGTCCCTGTCTGGCGGCTGGATTGGTGAGGGCCTGGAAGATCTCTCCGGCGGTGTCACGACCGAGCTCCTCGCATCCGATATTCTCGACCTCGACGGTTTCTGGGACAACGAGCTTAGCAAGGTCAACGAAGAGTTCCTCTTTGGCTGCAGCACTGGGCTTCTCGATGGCGGTTACGGCGATCGTGACGGCATCGAGGAAGGCCATGCTTACCTTGTCATGGAGGCGCGGACACTCAAGAATGGGACCCGTCTCGTCAAGCTTAGGAACCCCTGGGGCATGAACAAGAAAGGACTCTGGGAGGGTGCCTGGTCCGATGGCTCCAAGGAGTGGACGACTGAGGTCCAAGAGGAGTTGAACCACCAGTTTGGCAGCGACAGCGTCTTCTGGATCTCATACGAGGACATGCTGCGCAAGTACCAGCACTTTGATCGTACGCGCCTGTTCCGCGACCCGGACTGGCGTTGCTGTCAAAGGTGGATTGGCGTCGACGTACCGTGGAAGCCGCAGTACCACGAAAAGTTCCACATCAAGCTCACGCGCGAAGGGCCCCTGGTCATTGTGCTGAGCCAGCTGGACAACCGCTACTTCAAGGGTCTTCAGGGCCAGTATTCGTTCCGCCTGCAGTTCCGCGTCCACGAGCTCGACCGCCCTGACCCCGAGGACTACATCGTCCGTAGCCACGGTAACTATCTGATGAACCGCTCGGTGTCGATTGAGTTGCCCTGCATGCTTCCGGGCACCTACAGCGTTTTCATCAGCGTCGCTGGCGAACGCAATCCTGACGCCCCAAGCGTCGAGGATGTCGTCAAGCGCGAGTGCAAGAAGCGGGTTGAGAACGAGAAGCTCGCCCAGGTTGGGTATGCTTACGATCTCGCCCACAGCAAGGGTGCTGCTCACCTGGAAGCGGTCAAGAAGGCGCGCAAGAGGGCCGACCAGAAGAAGGCCAGCGATGCTCGCCAGAAGGAACGCCATCGTCTGTGGGAGAAGCGGCACCTCAACCGCCAGATCACCAAGAAGCAGGGCCGGAAGAACAACCAGAAGCTCGAGGCCAAGCAGGCAGCTCGCGAGGAGAAGAGGCGGAAGGCCGAGGAGCAGAAGCCAAAGGACAAGGGCGTCCAGACTGAGGAGTCAAAGCAGGAGAAGCCCGAGAAGACCGAGGACAAGGCTGGGGATAGCATTGCCGAGGAGAAGAAGCCCAAGGTTGAAGACAAAACTGAGGACAAAGACGCCGGCAAGGCGGAGGGTGAGGCCAACAAAGAAAAGACGCAGGACGGCGACAAGGCCGATGATGACGAGTCGCCTGATTCGACGCCTATTGCCACACCGCTCGAGACTCCCACCACGGAGGTTGGTTCGCAACTGCCAGGCACGAATGATGCCGCAGATGCCGCCGAGGGAAAGAAGGACGACACTCCCAAGGACGCTGCTACGGACGAGGCGAAGAAGGGCGCGGAGGACAAGTCTGAAGAAAAGTCTGAAGACAAGTCCGAAGATAAGGCCGGATCCTCAGCTAGCTCCGACTCTTCGGGCAGCCCATCACCCACGCCAAAGAGCGACGCCTCCGCTGCGCCCAGCACTGACGGCAAGGACAAGGACAAGGTGCCTGTCCCGCCCGCCAACGACTCCAAGGTGTCGGGCGGTCCACCACCGCCGCCTCCGCCGGCGGCCAAGAAGCCTCCCAACATGTATGTCACCTCGGACGGGGAATCTAGTGCGTCACCCATCTCCGACTGGGAAGAGCTCTACAGCAGCGACGACATGTCGCGCAAGCCGCGCATGGCCGCACCGCCCCCCGCCAACACTGCCACGGTCAGCAAGTACCGTGACGACACGGAGGACGAGAACGAGCCGGATCCGTGGAACGCCATTGCCGTCGTCGGGCTGCGCGTCTACTCCAAGGACGAAGATCTCGAGCTGCGCGTCGTCATGGAGGGTGGCGAGCTCGTGGAAGGTGGCATGGGTGAGAAGGGCGGTGTGGATCTCGACAACGCGCAGGCCAACGCTGGCGGCGCGCGGACGGCGCGCCTCGAGCAGAAGGACGAGGAGGAGGATGCCGAGGCGTATGAAGGCGACAGCGAGGTTGAGAAGAGAAAGCGGGTGAAGAAGGGGAAGAAGGAGGACGGCGAGAAGAGTGGAAGTGAGTCTGAGGCGGAGAAGGGCAAGGAGAAAGAGAAGGACCAAGGCGATGACGGGCTGGCGCCGTACCCCGTCATAGTCCAGAGGGGCAAGGGCGATGAGGAGTATGAGACGGCGGCCGAGAACTTGGCGTACGAGACCGCTGCCGAGAACTTGAACGACTAGCAGCACTCTGACGAGGTTTTGAACGAGCATTCGGATACCCAATACCTAATGCATCTAGAATGCGATATGGGTTTAGAGCAGTGGAGCGACGCTTTGGATTGGAGTTTGGATAGGGTTGGGTTCACGGAGTTCTCTGGGCTATTTGGTTCGCCGCTTACGTTTGGATTGTATACGAAGGATATGCCACTCGATTTGACCGCACATATTTGTTGCTGCTCACAGAAATAGTACAGCTAACCAGTTTTAATGGAATATCCGCGATATTTGTGCACAAATATTCAGTGATGTTAAGGGACTCAAATCAACCTGAATGTAAAGCAGTGTAAACTCGCATTCCAAATCAACGACGACTCGATGGTATCAAACTAAAGCACCATAGCGGCACCCCTGAAAAACATGGTGTTATGGAAATCGTCCAGAGAAATCCAATTGGAAAAGGATCCATCCGGCCTTGGACGGCTCTTCTCGAAGTCACCTCTTTCCCTTATCAGGGGCTCATCATAATGTTTCTTTGGCCTGGGCAGCCCCGAACCCCCCTTAAACGCACAATTACCACTATTCCTTCGTGCATCCACCAGAACGTGGCAGCGCTCAGTTCGTCTTCTTCCCAGCACCGCCGGCCCCATTTGTCACGGCCGGTTTGCGACCTTGTTGTTTCTGGGGCTGTTGGACGAAGCGTACGTATGCGTACCCCGCTGCCGAGATCAAGGCGATTATGACGGCGTTTCCTGTAAGGGGTGGTAAGTTCCCTTGTTAGCTGCCTGACTTGAACTTGACATGTGGGGGTCGCTCATTTCGACACTGTATGGTTTGCTCTTTCTGGGGATGTGTAAAATGGAATGAGTCGTGGGTGCTGGGGTCGCCCGCAGCAAGGAGTGACTTCGTAGGCGTGCTCACGCACACGCACAACATAAACCGCACCCGTCGCTCCGTGCTATCGGCGACAGGGACTTTATAGCGTACGTATGTAGGGGCGGCAAGAAAGGTGGGTCAAGAATGTGTTGGACGTGTAATGCATGTACGTACCTGCGACGAACTTGCCGACGCCGCCAGCCAGATCAAACACGCCCTTGCCGAGGTCGCCGACGAAGGCGAGGAAGCCGGCGACGAGGTTGAAGATGCTGCTGACGAAGGAGTGAATGATGGCGTAGGCGGCACCAAAGATTGAGGATAGCAGTTCCCCGACGGACTTGACTAGGTCGGTTACCGCGCTTGTGATGGCCATTTTTGTTCGGCTCAGAGCCTGTTTTGTTGATATTTAATGATGAGAGCTTGCCCGGTGCTGGGTTCGTCCGATCGGGTTGATGTAGCTCTGACTAACTCAAAAATTTGATGGCAGGTGGAATAGATGTCGAAGAAGATACAAGCAAGATGTGGCGCTTGAAGTAGTCTGTAATGGTTTGGGGCAATGGCTGGGTAACTTATACATACACGAGAAGACAAGATGTTGTAAGTTGACCTTGGCATGGGGGGTGGCCATGACGTCAACCCTCTCGCCCGCCAACAATGAAGGACGGGTCAATAGCGTTGCACAAAGGCACGCGACTCGCTGCACGACCAGACGAGTACCGTAACATGAAAAGCCTTGTAGTAGCCATTCTGGTGCGATTCATTGCAGGCCGATGACGTCTGTAGCTAATTCTCCTGCTAACTTATCTCGGGGGAAAAGGGATAGCACATCCTTATCACCCATCTCATTGCCAAAGAGGAGTTGTAGATGTACTTCGTACGACACACCCGCAATGGAATCTTAAAAAGGAAAAGTGGAAATTGAAGTCATAACAGCACACAACAAGGGTATCTTGATTACGATTATGACGTGCGTACTCCGTATAGCAACTGTCTAATAGATCAGTTCTCATCATGGTCCACCTCCTTCCCCTTGCCCTTTGGCGATGGTGGTGCCGCAGCGTCGGTTCCCGACATTGCGCCATTATGCTCTTGTGTCTGCGGCTCTTGCTCAGCCGAGAGCGCAGACACAGCGACAGACTGGCGGTTTGAGTTTGCGGATGCCGTAGGCTCAGGAGGCGTAATTGGCCGCGTCTCCAGGGCAGGGAGTTGGGGCGCCTGTGCTTGGGCCTCGGGCTGCGTATTGGGCCTGGAGGCTTCCTCGATGATTGGCAGCGACCTCGGCGGCAAAGTCACTGCACCACTCGTTGGATTCTGGGTAACTGGGGGGTTTGTCGACGTAGCCGGTGGAGTGTTTCCATCTAGGCCCTCCTCGTCCACCTCCTTCGCGACGCCCGTGCCGCGGACCGAACGTTTGCAGACGATAATTCCCGCGACTGCCGCAACTATCGCGATCACGCCAAACCCGACACCGACACCGATGGCAACCTTCTTCCAGTGCTCGAACCCAGGCTCGCCGAAATTCCCACTGCCGCGATTTGGACCGTAATTATAATCGGACCCCGAGCCCGATCCGCTGTCTGAGGGACAGAAAGAGTTGGTGCAGAACTCGGAAGCACTGGGGACGTAGGCACCATAGCTCTCGAAGGCCGTGATTTCGGGCGTGGGGTCGCGGCCGCCATCCGAGAACTTGACGGGGGCAACGGCGATCTCCTGGTTGGCCAGGTCGTAGACGACGTAGCTGCGCCGCAAGATGGCGCCGCCAAGGTTGTAGAGGTTGTTCGAAGAAGTCGAATACGAGCTGCTGCTGCTGTCATAGGCTTGGATGGCAAACATGCACATGCCCGGGTCGAGGTCCGAGCTGTACCGGAAGCGGTTGACGGTGGATGGTACCACGAGATCGGCTGTTTCGACGTGCAGCTTTGGGCCGCCAGTGCCGCCGATCTCAAAGACGAGCTTGGTGTTGTTCTTCTTGCCGGCATCACAGGGGATCTCATAGGACTCCATCGAATCGTTAAAGGTGGCGCCAGTCATGCCAGCAATCTGTTCGGCCAGCGATTCAGGCAAGAACGAGTACACCTCGCCTGCACCTACGGTGACGTCGAGGGGGAAGTCGTTTGTCCTGATGGGAGCCATGGGAGATCCAGAGGCAGTGGTGCCGTTGATGGAGTTAAGAACGACGCTGAAGCCGTACGGATAGTAGGAATAGGAGCTGTAGCGGGATGAAACGCGCACCAAGTCGCCTGAGTATCTCGACCGGTCGACGGCCCCAAAGAGGATGCCGCCAGAAGATCCCTTGGCGTTGTCCAACCAGATGCTGTAGGCAGGACTTGCAATCTTACCGGACGACACCATGCGGTCCATGACGTTGGCGTATTGGCCGGCCGTGGAGGAGCTGTAGTAGTTGGAGGACGAGTTGTAGCCGAGACCGAGCATGCCGATCCAGCGGGAGGCGGACGAGACGAGGCCCATTGGGTAGTCATTCAGCTCGATGTCGCCAAAGGTCAGGCTGTCGGTCATGTTGAGGCCCGAGACGTAGTTCGAGTCGATGTAGCTGACGCTGAAGTCGAGGTACCGCGAGTTGGCCGGAAGGTAGGTTGAGGATAGCGAGTTGTTGAAGCTGCCCCAGAGGCACTCGGGTTTCGGGATATCGTACCCATAGTCTTCGTCATCACCGTAGCTTGAATAATACGAGCGGTAGTACCATTCGGGTGAACACTCCATCGTGTTGGCGTCGGGCACCCATGTGTCGCCGCTCGAGGTCGAGAGGAGCAGCGACACCTTTTGCGGCGGAGTGCCCACCGTGGCATCAATAACGTACGCATATCCGGATGCCGATTTGAGCGTGCCCTCTTCTGAGGCGCGGGCCGAGAGGGAGATATCCTCGTGCTGCGAAAACGGGAGCAGCACATGCTGGGCGGAGGCGGCTGTGGCCGAGAGAATGCCGATCGCCAGCAGGGACAAGCGAGTGGAGAGCGCCATCGCGTCGAAGCGGGCTCGGGCGCGGGCGCGGGCGCGGGGAGAGAATAACGAGCGTGGTGTTGACGGGAGCAACTGGAGCAAGAGAAGAAACGATGGAACGCCGATTTTACCTCGACATGATTGGGATTTTTTTTGCAATAAATGATTGACAGAACCAATGAAGGCGAAGACGACAGCAAAAGAGAAATCGAACACGAGAACAAAGGATTCAACCCTCTTTTTTTACTGTTGCCCCCTGTTGCCTGGCCTGGCCTCTCCAGGGGTGACTCCAGGCAGTGCACTCGCGATGATTGGTAGCAGAAGCGGGTGAGTCTGGGCCTGCTGTGTCTGAAATTAGCATCTTGGCGCCAAGCCTAACGGCCGGATGGGACCGAAAGTCTCAACGGAGAAGAGACAAGCAGCCGAAAGACAGCGAGGCAACAAACCAGAAAAGGATAAGAAAAGAGGAAACATAAAGAGAAGTAGGCGCAGAGAAAAGGGAAGACTGGCCAGCACTCGCAATGTCATCAGTAAATCGCAAGAGCGAAACCATCGTAACTATTGTTATTCTTCAAGTTCGGGCAAATTCTCCATTGATGCCTGCTTCAAAAAGACGCAGGGAACTTGTGTCGGCCGTGCTAACCGAGCAGGTCGATTAGCCTCCTCCTCTTGAATACACTATTGCTTGGAGGATCAAAGCGAGCAAATCAGAGGGCCATAAGGCCAGCATGAGGGTCGCGAAAGGAGACAGGTAGTAGCTGAGAGCCGTGAGGGTCCTTCTCCACCAAGGCACTTGCTGGTGTATGTACAGGCTCCAAATGTGTGTGAAGATTTCCAGCAGAAAAAAAATTAATGGAGAAACGGCAGAGATCTGAAGAGCATGGGTAGGGCCTTGCGCGTTGAGCCCCAACTTCCCGCCTGCTCAATGCAGCAAGTGGGTCTGGTCAGGAACCCCACGTTGTCGCAGGCAGGCACGGCGGGGTCCTGATCGCCCAGGACGGTACCTGACGTCGCGTCTTTGCTCTCCTCAACGCCCGCTGCATCGACCGCCCGCACTCCCTCGCGCCGCCACGATGCAGTCTGGGATCTCAGGTGTGTGACCAGAGACAGAGACCTCCTCTCTAACATTCTCTCAAAGTCCGCTGACACGCGCGCTCGCAGCATCGCAGGAGCTGGTCTCCCAATTCAACGACCTGCTCGCGTCCCCCTCCCACTTTGGGCTGCTTGTTACTATCGCGTCCGAAGAGCTGCGGCCACTGCAGCTGCTGACATCGTCGTCGTCCAGCGCCTCCTTCGAGTCCAACGTCGAGTCCCTGCTGCAGCCGCACATCAAGCCCAATGAAGCCCTGTACATCCTCCTCCGCAGGTACCAGTCCGCCCCGGCCCTGGTGGCCGTGACGTACGTGCCCGACACGGCTCCCGTGCGCCAGAAGATGCTGTTCGCCTCGACCCGCCTGACCCTGGTGCGCGAGCTGGGGAGTGAACACTTCCGCGACACCTTCTTCGCCACTTTGCCCGAGGAGCTCAGCCCGGCCGGCTTCAAGAAGCACGATGCCCACTCCGCCCTCGAGGCCCCGCTTACCGAGGAGGAGAGGAGCTTGGGCGCCGTGCGGCGTGCCGAGCAAGAGGCGGGCATGGGCACGGCAACGCGCGAAATGCATCTGAGCAAGAACCTGGCGACCCCGATTGCCGACGACGCGCTGCAGGCCTTGAAGGATCTGGGCGCTGGGGACAAGCGGTCGCTGGTCATGCTGGTACGTCCTTTTAAAGTGGAAATTATACTCCTGATATGCTTGTTCTCTTTTTCGCATCTGACAGTGCTTTTTGCAAAAGAAAATCAACCCCGAGTCCGAGTCCATCGAGTTGGTCCGGGACGAGTCCACTCCTGCCTCCATCCCCGAACTCGTGCAGACTATTTCGCCAACCGAGCCGCGTTTCACGTTCTACCGCTTTTCCCATGTGCATAACGGCAGCGAGTCCAGTCCTCTGTTGTTCTTCTACACGTGCCCGAGTAACTTCAGTACCAAGGCTATTAAGTTCCGCATGATGTATCCTCTGATGAAGCGAGCCGTGCTTTCGACCGCTGAGCAGGACGCGGGGCTGAAGCCAGAGAAGAAGTTCGAGGTGGAGGATCCGAGTGAGATTACGGAACAGAGCGTTCTAGACGAGTTGCATCCCAAGGTCGAGGTTAAAAGGGGGTTCAACCGTCCAAAGCGGCCGGGTCGGTGAACGCATTTTACAGTCATGTTCCTGTTTCGGCATGTAGTGAGCTACTTAACAGGAGAATTGAGGTGGCTGACTGTTTCGCACACAATATTTCACCAATGGTCTGATTATAACATCAGATATAGCCTTGCTAGCGGTTCCTCCGGTTTTTGCCTGGTGTTCTTTTCTCTCGCAGTGAATTTTCCAATCTTGACTATTGCCTGGATTTGAGTCGGATTGAAAGGAAATCTCGTCTGCATACCAGCTGGTCCACGACATTGTGATTTTCTCATGACGTCTAGCATAGCCCCTCTTTCCGTCCAAGAAATTAGTATATGTAGTTACATATATGCCTTCTGCTCCGGCCCCTCAGCCGCGGACGCGCATGCCAGGCCCAACTGGTCTATCATATACACTACCCGCGGCATTTGCGTCAGCTAAGTGCGCCGCCACCCTTTTTTTTTTTTTTTCCTAACACAAACGGGCTGGATCTCACCGCGAACGACTTCAATCGCGACGTGCGTGTCGCCCCGCTCCTCCACGCCGTCTGAAGGGCTGGCGTTGGTAAGGATGGCTCCCAGCTCCGCGTGCCTCATATCCTCCCGGCGGCATGCTTCTCTCATTCCTTGATCGCTGTTTCAAGAACTCGCTCCTCCCCACGGGTTTCGCGCTGCACAGACTTCTCGGCTTCATGTGCACGAGGCTGGACACCGTAAGTCACGCTAGCCCCTTGGAATATACCTTCCATGCGGACCTTTGCTGACGTGTTTGCGGTGAGCCTGTCTTGCATCGTTATATGCAAGTTTACCTCCTGCTCAACTCTGCGCAGAACTGGACCATCCCGGACGTTTATGTGATTGAATTTGGCCACCGCGCCCGTTTCCCGCTCACAGAAGGCAATCTTGGATATAGTCCATCACCAAAATGGCCGTTTCCCCCTGGTGGGACATCCTTTTCGTTAAGTCCATGGTGTGCGACCGCATCGCGCTGCTCACGCCAAAGCGCAAGCATTTGTTTTGCAACGCCACCTGCAGCGGAAGCATCGCCGCAGCCCGCCATTGCACTACCGACATTTCCCTTTTCCTGCCGCCAGGAAGCACGATGGAGATCCCCACCCCTTCCCCCCCCCCCGCCCCCCGGGGGCCTCTCCTACCTCCGCCACTCGATCGCCAATCTGGACTACCCCCTCTGACGGCAGCGGCAACAACGGCGTCAGTGGGTTTGAAACAAGAAGAAATAGAGCATCCCGTCGCCTTTCATAAGGCGCTGCTCCACCCCTTTGGCTTGTTTTTTCTTTCTTCTTCTTTCCTGTTTATTATCGATGTCGTGACTGATCAGTAAACACAGAAGATGTAATGGCTTCAAAGTCTGAAGTGCGGAATACATGATACCTTGGTTCAAACTATCATGTTTGAAGTCGAATACATTTTAGATCTATCCTTCCTTCGTTAGTTGGATGAAGAGAGCAGGAGGGACATACTCTCGTTTACACCTGCCTGCGACGCGCTGCCTGGCAGGACTATGGCTCTCTTTCGCACCTGCCTGCGACGCGCCGCTTGGCAGGACTATTTGAGAAGCTTTGCCGACGGCGTTCCAGCGAAATGAACTTAGACCTGTATACCGTGAACACAAAAAAATAGAAAAGAAGACTTCCACATCAACAGCATCAAATTGCATCACGAATATATCTTGCTATTTCCGTCTGCTCTGCGCCACGTAGTTTTTCTATCCTTGGGACTCTAAGAGCATTCGTACTATATCGGCTACGCCTGCGCACCAGTACTGTATTTCTCCAACATTTTCAAGGCCATCATCCTTTTATCGGCCAACATAAACAGTCTCTTGGTCGTGACCTTGCCGCCTGTGCGCAACTTGAGCAGCTGGGCGCTTTTGATCAGGTTCTTGATCTCGCGGCCATTGATGGGCAGCTGCGAGAGTCGATCAACGTCCTCGGTACTGATGTCGAACTTGTCGCGCCCGAAGTGCCCAATGAAATTGCTCCAGATCTGCTTGCGGGTCGCGGCATCCAGATCCTGGTATGGCAGGAACAGGTCGACGCGTGACTGGAAGGCGTGGTCGATGCGCGTGAAGCGGTTGGTCGTCAGAAAGAGGATGCCTTGGCAGTACTCAAGCTTGGTGAGGAAGACTATGTTTTTGTTGTGTTAGCCAAGAGGGGAGGGGAATCCGGTGTCAACTGGACAAGGGGAAGGCCTTCTTGGACGTACCCGACACAAGCTCGTTCCTGTGCAAGGTGTCATCCAGGCGGGCGCCCAGGAACACCTCGGCCTCGTCGAGCAGCAGCATCGCGTTCCACAGGCGGCAGAGCATCAGGGCTTGGTCAAGGGCCTGCTCGACAACCTCCGGGTTGGTACCGAGCATCCCGGCGCTCATGCGATAGAGAGGGACGCGCGCCTTCTCGGCCACTGTTGTGAATTAGCTAACCCATTTCGTTGTAGAATGGATGAAAACCGAGGTCTACTTACCAGCCTCTATACGTTTTGCCAACTCCTGGAGGCCCAAACATGAGGATTGTGATGTCTCGTCCTTGACACACTCTGAGTCAACAACATGCCTCGCTATACCTTCAGTATCCGGCGACCAGTCCACTCACCCTTATCGGACACAAAATCATCAAAATTCTCTTTGGAGGCTGTTTTGCTTTGTACGAATTCCCAGGCCAGCTCCTTTTCACCGCCGGGAAGCACCAGGTTGTCGATATGATACTCAGCTGCATCACAAGTGTTAGTTAAAGCGGAGCATGCCAAGCCAAGGTAAGGAGATAGGTACGGGGCACATACCCCAGTCTTTGGCCCTGAGGTCGAACCCTATCACCAGAGGGTTGGTGAGAAGACAATACTCGTCAGGAAGCTCGCTGAGATCCTCGACCCGTCCATACGTGCTTCGATCAGCCGTGGTGATCTTCTCGGCGGGCCGCATCTCGCCATCACCCGTGTCGTTCTCGTTAGCTCCCTCTTTGCTTTCGGGTGTGTCACTCTCCGTGGCTTTGGCAGGCAGCGGCTCCATGTCGGGCTTGAGGTAGTTGTTGCTAACGTAATACGCGTGGCTGTCGATCATGACCCGGCCGCCCATCTGAGGAAAAGAACGAGGCTGTTAGATGAACGAGGGCAGTGTGACACCTTCGGAATCGTCCCTAACTCACTGTTTCCTTCTTATCCGAGTCGAGCGCCAGCTTGATGCCGTTGTATTGGAGGAAATGGTAACCCCTGAGTTGCTGGAACTTGCGGCCACGGGCTCTCACGGATTCTTTGATTTGCTCTGGGTCCTTCGCATAGGATAAGGGGTACACCGGCAAGGACGTGACCCGTTGGACCCCGGTATAGAACGGAATGGACTGTTCCATTGTCCGCAAGCCGCATCTCTCGCCGTCCCAGTCCACATATTCCAGGGTGATCACCCAGGCCACCTCTTCGGATTCCGACTTGTACGCCTTGGCAACGCGGTGCAGGGCATCGACGCCCGCGACATTCCTTAGCACAATTTCCCCCGGTGGGAAGATCTGCCAGATCATGTCGTATTCGACTTGGCCAGTGTCCTGCGTGTTAGCCAGGTCGGAAATCGACGGAGCAAGAAGGGGCTGCAAGAACCCCACCAGTTGGTCGACTGCCTTCTTCTTGTCCGAGTCATTTTCGCAGGTCTGAAGCTCCTTGTGGAGACCCAGAATACGCTCCCAACGGTGGACAAGCGGGTTGTATGGCGGAGCGAAGGACCAGCCCTCCAAGTCCAAGTCCAGGTCCTGGTAGTCGGCAAGGGCTTCAGACAGGAAGGCTCTCATGTGGCCGCAATTGACCTCAAACGACTTTGTCACCCACTCCCTCTCGTCTCTTTGGTAGGTGTGGCGGTGCACAATGGGCGTGGAGCGGACTTGGGCCACGAGCTCATCCTGCTCCTCCTGGTTGACGGCGGACTTGGACCAGCGGGCCGAGCAGTCCTCGTAGGCACATCTATGTTCATAGAGCTTCTGAATCGACTGGGTCGGAGCGATCTCAGCCTTGCCAGAGGCCTCCTCGAGTTTCGAGGAAGGCAAGCTCTCTCCGGTGTTTACGGCGTCGTCGTCGTCGTCGTCGTCAGCACCGGCCTTGACATTCTCGCCTGCGGCCGGTTTCACCTCAGCAGCTGACGTGCCTGCGGCCTTGGTTGGCGTCTCTGGGCCATTTTCAGCAGCCGAATCTGAGATCTCGTCGACGGAAACAATCACCTCGGTCTCCGAGTCCGGGGCTGGTGCGGTGATGATTGCCATGGTGATGATGCCTTGATTGTCAAGGTTGTTTTTTTGGCCAAAGATTTTAAGGAGGGATTTGAATTGTGTGTTGATGCTGAGGCTTGACACGGCGGTGAGGCGAGGAAAGTTAAGTGCCCAGCAAATTTTGAGGCCATATATATCATGAGCCTTAAGTGCCTCAAGTGGCCTCCGCGTGAGGCGGACAGTGCCTGCGCATGGTAGGATATTCAGTGACAAGCTTGGACAGCAAAGCGGCCGCAATTCCTCTACCAAACTGCAATGCTCTTGGAGCTAGCCAACCAGCAAGAGAAACGGGAGAGTGCTGCCTGTGTCTGCCTGGTAGTTGTGAGGGGCTTCATGAAACTCCTGGGCCACCAAATTCTCTTCAACCAATTACTTTATCAATATTGCAGACGTCTGGGCAATGGAGGATTGGAAATCAGACATTTACGGTCCACACGATGGCCAGAGAAACTCCTGATAATATACGATTGGAGTCCTCAAAGTCCCTAGGCTTTTTGGGGGCCAAAACCAACGTTGCCCGCTCGACTGTGGCCAAGAATTGGGGCAAAATCAAATGAGTCTCCAAGAGCAGGGGAGGAGCATTGAGGGAAAGGAATCGAAAAGTGAAAATAAAAGGGATTATCGTCGATAGACGGAAAAAAAAATGATCTCTCCCGCCGGGAATTGAACCCGGGTCTCGAGCGTTGTTGAATGACAAGCTCACATACTGACCACTATACTACGGAAGATTTGCAGGTGTGGACACCTGCCGTAGCTGCTGGTTGATTGGAGACTGACCCGACTTTTAGCTACATAAAGGCCATTGTAACCTAGAGAGTGACAATTCTCTTTTCTATAACTAGTCCACCTAGTTGTCCAATTCTTCGAATCACTTCATAAGCCAGGAGTTCACTCTCTGATACTCAGTAGAACGAAAATTTCTCCGCGTAAGATTTCTCTCTCACTGGGTCCAGACTATCCGACCATTACGCGATGGGTATTCTCAGAATCTTGCTTGCATTTCAACTTCTTTAGATTACGTTTCATATTTGCCATGGATTATCATACCCAGTAGTTATATGTTTTTTTGTTTCAACGGACATCTAGCTACGATACTGGCTTAGGAACCCCCTAGCTGGACGCCATCAAAGCAATATGCTTGAGTTCGCTTCGATAACAGAAGGTTAGTCTGGAGCCCTGACTACAACAGATTGAAAGCAAAAGAGTAAAAAGAAGGTAAACAAGGAGAAACACAAAGAGACTGACCTTTGCACCTGCTCGCCAACTTTCATCGGCGGGTACTCAACCTCATCACCCTCGTTCTTGCCCAGGTTAAACTGTTGCGCCCGCACGGCCTTCGCCCGCTCGGCTAGCTCCGGGACGGGCACTAGGTCGTAGTCGGACGACAGGTGCCAGAAGAAGGTAGACGAAATACGCACCAAAGGCCGGTGCGGCAGGCGGGCACGGCGGTCCTCAATTACCTGCACTGTCCGCTCGTTGACCACCACCTCGTGATAGCCCGCCTTGACGAGCCCGCCCGTGACGTGCTCGAGCTGCTTGCCCGCCTGCACCAGCAGGTAGTTGCCCTGCGGAATCTTGACGGGGATGCGCTTGCCGGTGTTGCGCGCCCAGATGTGCAGGCCCGGGTACCGCGAGCGCCCGTGGATGGTGAGGAAGTTGAGGTCCGTGTGAAACCCGGCCAGGATTGTGTCCTTCTGGCCGTACTTTTGCAGATCCGACGCCGTCGGCGCGAGGAGGTGGGGGCTGGTGTTTTTGTTCGACGTTAGAAACCAGGAAAACTGTGAAGGCAATTTGAATTGAACCCGAGAGGAATTACTAAAAGAAAGCAGCATAATACATACCCGTATCGGCCTGCATCCTTAAATGTGTCTGCTGGCAGCCCCAGGCCAACGGCAGTCATCTGGGTGAGTCCCTCCACCCTGTCCGTCCGTTTGGTCAGCATACGTCTTGTTGAGACTCCCATTTGCACCTTTTTATTCTGGTGATGTACTTACGCATTCTTCATTGACGTTCCCCACTGGTTCATCACCGGCCCCCAGCGCTCCCTGATATGCGGCGCCTCGGGTGTGATGTTCTCAGCGTTCAACCCGGGAAACTGCGTCTTGTACGGGGGCTGCTCGACCATGCGCCAGAAGAACCTGCACTTGGGGTCTGGCGAGTGAGCCGAGATATCGAGTGGGCGCTCCGAGGGGGCCAGGCGCTCGATAACCCGCAGGCACGGCTCGTCGACGGCGCACTTGGGCTTCTCGGTGTTCTCCAGGGTCACACCGATCTGGTAAGCAAGCTCAGGCCGTTCATCCTTCTTCAGGTCCTCCTCCGGCTGCGCAAAGTAGTCCTCTAGCAAATCCAGAAAGGTGTCGTTGTCCTGCTCCGACACGCGTGAGTCGTGAAGCACAAGCGCGCCATATGTGATGAGGGCGTCGGCCGCCTTGGCGCACTCGGCCTGCACCGCGGGGGAGTCGCGGGGCTGATGAAGGAAGACGTCCAGGTCGATGACCGCGAGGTCCATAGAGAGTTCTTGCGTTGACATGCTGTTGGTAATCGGAAAAAACTAGATAGATGCGGGCTGAATGGCGATGAAGGTTTTTGAAGTGAGTGTTGAAGAAAAATACGAAGAGATCCTTTTTGATTTTTGCGGTTGCGGCCTGGAAGTGGCTCCGACCTAGCTTTTACTTGGCGATGAGAATTCGCCGTTGAAAATCCCCTGAAAAGGAAGGTCTCCCCACAAGCCGTAGCGATGCCGAGCGGCCGCGTGCACCTAAAAAGCAGGTCCAGACGCAGTTCGCAGCTGTTCACATGGGCGGGGCTTCTGACTCCGCCACTGCAGTCCGCTGGTCGCCGACGGCCGATGGGAGCCGTTGACTGCCTGGAATTTGAGAGGATAGGTAAGTTTGGCTTGACCCCACCACCCATCACAAACTGAATAGCCGTGGACTGATGGGATGTCACGCCAATTCTTCGATTTGAAGATCCCCGAACAGAAGCGGCGAAAACGTGTCGCGGGTAATTTGCATTGGAAGACAACAAAAGTGAACTCTCAAAAGACGCGAGATATTGAGATATTGAATGTATATATGATGCAAGAAAAAAGCAACTCTCCCGCCGGGAATTGAACCCGGGTCTCGAGCGAAGTTTGACATGACAAGCTCACATACTGACCACTATACTACGGAAGATTTGCTGGTGTGAGCACCAGCCGTAGCGAGTTGCTGTGGCAGGCGTGGCAATTTTGGGTATATATAATTGTCAATGCTGGCTAAGGTAATCGGACGTATTGAGGATACATCTGGCCCAAGATCTGTATCATATCTAACCGCTTCAAGTAGCTGTATTCACACCACATGAATGAATTTCGTGTTTATGATAGGACCGAATCATATGCATGGCCCATATTATGTTTAATACTCGCCGTTTTCTCGGCAGGCGCGCATGGTGGGCTCGGTCAGCCCCATGATCACGTTTCGAAACAAATGTGGCATCGCGCAAAAGTCCCTTCCATTCTGTCAACTTAATATGATGAAACTCGAAAACCCAGAAAAGGTTCAAACAGCAAATCATCTCACCAATCTGACTAATGTCAATTTGATTGATGACTGTACCGCTGTCGAGGTGAAACCAAGATTCATTCTGAGAGAGAAAATAAAATGGAAAATAACAGACCCCTGATTCCTACAGACGCTATTCCAGACTTTCCATGTTTATCCATATGACTGGCGAAATCGGTGCTCATGAGTAGCGCTCGTGTAGGTATGTAGGTACACAAATTCCAATGCTTGAGTGAGGAGAGCGAGATGAAAGCAAGCCTGAGATTTTTTTTTAGGTATTACAGGGCTTTGTTTGAGTGGTGAGATGAGAATACTATCTTTTCGGCACTGGTACTGTAAGTATGTGGTGGTAGGGTCAGGGTTTGTAGTGTTCAAATCCGACGCATCGTTGTACAACCTTGACCCGAAAGGGAGGATACGTACAGTACCAGGACTGTCCCGTCGGAGTTTAAAAGTGAGTACTAACATTTACCTAGACAGGATAAGCATGATTTCCATGCCACTTCCGCGGTCCTACAAGGTTCAGATCCAGCCCCAGACGGATTTGGAACTCTCAGCTTACACAATGACTCAGCAATTCTTTTCGACGTGCATGCCACCAATGTGCGAAACAGCGCAATGGCAAGGCAAGAGCAAGCACTTTGTTTTGGCGCTGCAAAACTCTTTCCTCATACTCAACCCTAGGCTGCCTGGAGAATTTCAAGCACCTATTTAATCGTCCAATTCTTCCAATTGCAAATGCGAAATGGTGCAATGGCGCACGGTGCACGATTGGATGGAACTGGTTCCGGGCCGCCAACGCCCAACACCATCAAGCTGGGTTGGTTTCATGTCGACTGCGCCGCAAATTCTGGAGACAGAAGAATAAGAGAAGGACACCCACAGAAAGCTAAGCCCTCGTCTCGAAACAAAAAGTTCACCAAGTAGGATAAATAGCTATGCGGCTCAGCACCCTGCTCCACCGTTGGGTCCTGAAACTTGGGGCGTATTCCCCCTACTCTCGTGGACACAAGTCTTCGGACTTCCCATTCCAATAGGATCGCTTGTTTGGCTTCTGCCTTCACTTGACGCGCCGCTTGGATCGTGATGATACGGCGCAGCCATTGTGATATTTAGGAGGTACGTTGGATTCCGGGAGCGTTGGTAGGCGAGGTATCGTCACTCCGTCCGTATCTTAAAGAGGCAACACCACAGTCGTCTACGAGACGATTTTCTTTCTTTTACCTTACCTTTTTTATTACTTTTTCTTTGTTTCTTTTGTGGTTGTACTCACTATCTGCCATGAAATGGCTTGACGATTTTCGCGAGCGGCATTCGGGCGGCCGCTGGGCCGAGCGGTTTGAGAAGATCCGGCCATACCTCCCTCCCATTAACTTCATCACGGTTCACTATGCCTACTTCATCTTCTCTTGTCTCTTCTTCGCCCTCGTTTTTTGGGGATGTGGGTCATCATCCACCCTTAAAATCAGCTTCCTCGACAGTCTCTTCATGATGACGTCCGCCCTCACGTCGACCGGCTTGAACACGCATAACCTCAGCCAGATGTCCCTTGGGCAGCAGATCGTATTGTTCCTCGCCATGCTGCTCGGGCATCCCATCCTCGTATCGCTGTGGACGGTTCTGTTTCGAAGACACGTCTTCGAGAAGCGCTTCCGCGCCATCGTGAAGAAGGAGAGGGAGAGAAAATTAAAGGCGGGCTCGACTGTCTGGTTATACTCCGGCTTTTCAGATCTTCTTGCGCTGGCGCGGCTGAAGTCCCTGAGCAAGAGTAAATCAAAGAGCAACGAGAACCAGCAGCTTCCAGGACTAGGGAGTCGGATTCGGCCGAACCAGTCCTCGACAGGAGGAGTGTCGGCCGCGGAGGGTCGGATGAACGAACGAGATGTGGAGGAGGGTCTTGCGCCAATCCCAGAGAGCCGCTTGCCAAACAGTCCGGGGGGAAGAAGCGTCGTCATCGTCGAGCCGCCTCGTCCGGCACCCACGGCACCCGCGGCACCGCCGGCAAAAGCGACAACGGGGCTCAATCAGGATCGGACTACTGAGGTCCGCAATTTCTTACAGGAAAAGAGGAAGAACGTCGGCAGGAACGGCGAGTTCTTCAACCTGACGCTAAAAGAGCGCGAGTATCTTGGCGGCGTCGAGTACCGGGCGATCGAAGTGCTGGTGGTCACAGTTGCGTTGTACTACGTGCTCTGGCAGGCGCTCGGAGCCGTGGCTCTTGGGGCGTGGTTAGCGGTCAACGCGCCCGACATTCCGGCCGCCAACCAGCAGAACGCCTGGTGGACGGGCATCTTCTTGGCCGTGTCGGCCTTCAGCAATTCGGGCATGTCATTGCTGGACGCAGGCATGTCAGTCTTTCAGACTGGTTACTACTTTGTGGTACTTGTCGTTGCTGTGCTCATGCTGGTTGGCAGTCAGGCGTCACCTATTTTTTTGCGTGCGATTATCTGGGTGTGCTCGCGCCTACTCAAGTTCTTGACTGACAATCCCAACTACGAGGTGTGGAAAGAAACATTTGAGTTCATTCTGCATTACCCCCGGCGTGTCTACATCAACATGTTCCCCGCGCAACCGACCATATCACTGGGGCTGTGGCTGGGCGCATTTTTGCTCGTCGACTGGATCATGTTCTTTCTGCTCAATATTGGAAACAAGGCGCTAGAGGAGATCCCGACAGGTCCGCGGGTCCTGGATGGCCTCTTCCAGTCTGTTTGTAAGTGCATTCCCATCCACAGACGCACTTCGGTTCCACCTGCGCGAGGAGTCATCAGATACTGACCTCACACAGCTATCCTGTCTACCGGTTTCTCTATTGTTTCTGTGTCCGCAGTCTACTTTGGTCTACAGGTGCTGTGGCTGATTAAGATGTACGCTTCGGCATACCCGACCTCGATTACTGTTCGTGGCTCCAACGTATATGAGGAACGGTCGCTTGGCATTTACGCCGGAGATGAACCGGAAGAGGCCCACGACGACGATAATGAGGTCAAGAAGGAGGAGAAGAAAGAAAAGGCACAAAGGGTGACAACCGCCGGCGGCGGCTTGTTCCTTACCCCTGGACCGATTAATGGAGGACAGCAACCCCAGTCTCCGAGGTCCTTTGCTTCGCAAGCGTCCCGATTCTCACGGTTATCGACCGCTTCCAAGGGCGGAATTGACAAGATCGTCGGTATCGGCCGTGAAAGCGGCCAGTTCCTCGGCCGGCAGTTGAAGCGGCGCATGACGGAGTTTCAGGGCGTTGGGGTCGCCCCCAAGCAGCGCCCAAGGCGGCAGAAGAGGTTCAACATCAATAGCACTCAGAACAGCGCGCAGCCCACCCCTTACATTCAGACCAGCGGTGGTGGTAGCAGCAGTAGCAGCACGGCCAGCGTCAACTCGCGGTACGACGTCGGTGACAATGACGACGACGCGGACGAGGAAGAGACGCAGGCGCCGGACCTGATGGCGCACCACGTGCGCAGCCAGCTGTCGCACGACGTGTGGTGGGTGGCGCTGGCCTTCTTCCTGGTGACGGTGATTGAGACGGCGCACACGCTGGAGGACCCGGCGGCCTACAGCTTGTTCAACATCTTGTTCGAGATAGTGTCGGCTTACGCCAACAACGGCGTCAGCGTCGGGCTGCCGCGGGTTTCACACGCCTTCAGCGGGGGGTGGCGCCCAGGCAGCAAACTCGTCTTAATTCTCGTCATGCTCCGCGGCCGCCACCGCGACTTGCCCGTCGCTCTCGACCGCGCCGTCAAGTTGCCGAGCATGGACCTCGACGACAAGGAGGAGGACGACGCTGAGATTCGCCGCACTATCAGCCGCACCCCGTATCTGGGTCAGGCGAGCCCACAGATCTACTCGCCGGGCCGAAGCGGCATGATCAGGCCATTTGCACCCGTGTAGCTGGCCCAGAATCCTGCTTTAATTCTCACATTAAGTTGAGAACACGCTGTCTGAACGTCGGATTTAATTGGCATCTACCGCCCTTTTTTTGTCCATAGAGTTTCCTGTGTGCTCAAAAGGTTCCAGAACTAATTAGACAATTTTCAGAAGCCTTAATATATCCTTGCATCTCTTCTTTGAGGCCCGTGACAGTGCCGTCTGTCCATTCTTCGCCTGAGCGTTGACGTCTGCCCCCTTGTCAATAAGAAGCCGCGCCACGGCCCCTTGTTCATTTTCTAAGGCCCGTAAAAGAAGTGTGAAGCGTCTCTATCGTTTTCGTTGATGTCCGCCTTTCCTTGGATCAAAGCCTCCACCATGCTCAGTCAACCCTCTTGGGCAGCCCAGGACAACGGTGTCCGGTCCTTGTATCTCGCCAATATTTCCTGTGCTTCAGACCTTCAGTGATGCTGACACCATCGTAGGTAGTTAAGAGAACCCCAAGAGTGCAGCCATCGTACTTCTGTGGCCGTAGACAATAGACTCTTGTTTCATCTGTGTGCGAATGAGGTTTTCTAGCCCTTTGTCTGCTAGGAAATAGAGAGAGGTTGCATCAATGGTATATCTCCGCACTTTACGCCTCTCGGAAAGTTGAGCAGCCCGATCCCAGTTGAAGCAAAGAATTGAGACAAGAAATCGTCTGGGGGGGAATCACAAGCGCAGCGCCAATAGCACCCACTGGCTGGCGTACTCTGGAAATGAGTTTTTGAATTAGGGCGTCCCGTGCATCTTCGACCTTGGGCCAGTTGACGACCGTACATACCCCTGACAGAGACAGATACCTAGTGCAGCAATTTCTGAGCCTTTCATGGCTGAAACCCTCCAATTCGAATCCAAGTTCAGGCCATAAGTGAGATCCTTTTCCTTCACCAAGAAGTCTCCTAGCTACTGATCTGTGAACATACTGCACAGATGACTGCTTCGCTTTGGTAGCATTTGGTAACCTCGGAAGGCCTTCCAAAGAACTCGTAACCAATCTGACACATGAATCCATATTTTTGACGTCTGGTAGCTCAAAGTCGATCTGGTAGTCATTCTGATCTGAGTTTTGGTCTATCAGAGCCACCCACAGGGCATGGCGCAACTCTGAGGGAGTCGGGAGCCGCTTTGCGCAGAGGATGCAGAGAACGCAGAGTAGCAATCGTTCCAGTGACTTCTGATCATGCATCAAAATGCTCAGAAACGCCGAGGACCGTGAAACACCATCACGGAAAACTGGGTATCTTATTACAATAATTACACAACATTGGACGAAAAGACGAAAGAAAAAAAACAAATCCACCGCTTGGCTTCTATGGCTGATGTGCCAATTCTAAGTGACGCCTCGCACGCCGGGTGTCGTGGCGATCGAACTTGGGGTCATCGATATTGCGGACCACTGCTTCGGTGTTAGCGACCGTCGTTGTGACTGACAGTAGACTTTGGGTTGAGGAACTTACACTGTCTAAAAATATCTCTCGTCCGTCTCTGATACCACCACCCAATGAAGCTCACGCAAGTCATAAAGACGATGGCAGTTATGGCGCATAGTGTCCAGTGATCTGACCATAGTTAGAATCTTTTCCGCGCTATCCAGTGACATGGGTTGAACTAAAGAGGGTGTGTGTTTGGAGATAGGGTTGGGGAGGGTAAGTAAGTTGGGAGTAAAAGTGCTTCGCTCACTGATTGAGTTCCTGATCATCTCCTCGCTGTTGGTCGATAATATTGCCATCGGTTTCTCTTCGACTGGTACTAGCCAATATTGAACGTTGATGTAGCACATTGCGGTTCGGTACACACCTGCGAGAAGGGTTAATCTCCCTTCCGGTCTGGCAAAAACAACCCCCCCCCCCCAAAAAAAACAACAAGAGGGGAAAAAGCGAGAACAAATTACCCATGATTTGCATCAATGTGCCGCCTAGGCTTGAAAATATGGCCGCGAAGCCGAATACCACGACGAGGAAATAGTAAATTCCACACCACATCGCGCGGAACGACCACAGCTCCCTGGACCGAACAACCTCTCCCACCGTCCTCCTCCGCCCGTTCTCCGTGAGCAGCCAGTTGACTGAGGTAGGCGTGTAAAAGCCGTTCGTGTCGAGCCAGCCGCCTTGGCGAAAGAAACTCAGTGGGTGAAAGCCGCGCCACCGGCCACGGGCAGGCCAGGTCGCATCTTCCGCCAGCGCCACCGGCGGGCCGGCGTACGCCCAGAGCCACAGGCCGATTTGGGCAACCTGTATGCAGAAGGAGATGGCGAAGGTGAGGGAGCGGCACGACAAGCCGGTTTGAGGCGTGAAGAAGGACGTCAGGAAGGCGAGCACGAAGGGTACTCCGAGGAGCAGGAACGTGAGCGAGAGGACGAGGAACCAGTCTAAGGAAGAGAGGTTTGTCTTGGCGCGTAGATTCTCGAGGTCGTCGTCGTCAGTGTCAGCTTGGCACGCGTATTCGACGTCGGCGCGGCGACTGTACGTCTGCAGTAACTGGTTGATCCACTGCTTCTTGGTGTGGCCGCGCTGCCACTGCCAGGCGACCTTGTAGCAGCTCGGATAGACAAGTTCAAAGCGGAGGAGGCCAAAGAGGAGGCTGATCGAATCGTTATCGGCCTTGTCCTCACGCTCGGTGGCGAAGACGCCCTCCAGGATGTTGGGGTTGTTACCGGCCAACAGTAGGCCGCTAACGATGGCGATGTGCGGGATGATCATGTACCAGGACCCAAAGGCAATCGACTCGGCGATGTCTTCGTCGCCGAGATGCTCGAGGCTCGACTGGAAGGCGAAGAAGAAGCCCCCGAGGAAGAAGACGACGGGTGCCCCAATCACGGAGCCGAAGGAGTACTGGCAATGCAACATGGTCCGCAGCCGTGTCTTAGTCCGCGCGATGTGACCTTTGGTCTCAAGCGTCCAAGACCGCGGCCGTTCCTCATGCTGGTTGTCCTCACAGTGCTCAGCGTCCTCGCATAAGTGGCGGGCGCACTGGCGTGGCGACTCGCTGCGGGTGTAATCGTCATCGTCGTAGAGTCGGAGGTCATAGAGAAGAACCTCCATATGTCGCCAGGGCGAGGCGGCCATATGGGCGGTCGGCCTCCGGCGGATCGTGGGTGTGTCGCTGGCGGTAGTGCCCGGCCGCAGAGATTGCGAGTTATAGGGCTCGAGCGCTAGGTCAAGGTTGCCGATCAGGATGAGCATGAGGCAACGACAGCGCATGTCCAGGGTCAGCCTCTTGTTCTGAATTTTCTCCCTCAGGAACTCGATGATTCGGCTGTCGAGCATGGCCTCGTAGAGACCGCTAAGAATCATGGGTCCGGCGAAAGCGAAGCACATGCCCAGCCAGATGGTAGTGTCGAGTAGAACAATCAAGCCCGCAGCGAGTGCGCCCAAGAATGCAGGCACATAACTCTTTATGCCAGCCAAGTCGGCGACGAAGAAAGACCTTGACGCGGAGTTAGTATCAAAACTACAGGAAAGCCAAGGTTTCACCCCCCAACTTCGTCCCTAAACATCAGCGGCTCCTTGTGTTCCATACCTAAAGACGTAGAGCTTCCGTCTCCTGGGCACGGACAAGCAGAATATGACTGCAGGTAGCAGAAAGCCAGAGAGCGAATGGAGCCATGCGTTCAGATTGTTCCGGCTGCTGAGCTCCCAGCTGGGACACTGTTCGACCAAGAAGTCGTAGTTAATAGCCACGACCGGGGCGCCGTGCAGGTCGTTGTTGTACTTAGCGCCGCAAGGAAACTGGTTGCGCTTCGCTGCGTTCTGCAGCGAAGTGACGCTGCTGGCGCGAATGGTGGAGCGTGAGTCATCCCGAATCACGACAGTGCCGTTGTTGACGCCAAGGGCGTTTTCGAACGCCTTGAGGCAGCACCAGGTGAAGTTCTGGCCACCTATGTAGGGATTGCCTTTCGGCCTCTGGTCCTCGAGACTGTGAAGCTGCCAAAACAAATCGGAAAAGGCTGTTTTGTTCGGAGATGACAAGGAAGTATTATGGCTGTGGACGGGAGGGAAAAGGCAGACTAAGACAGGAATCAGGATGAAGAAATTCATGGCGATCCAACAAAGCCCAGCAGCAGATTTTGGGCGCGACTACGCGTTCAACGAGGACAAATATGTTGTATCTCCGAAAGAGGATAACGATACCTTAGGATAGCCGGTCAGGAATGACGCCCCGCAGGCGATCAGCCCAAAAATAGCATGTGCTGCATGCGACGGGCGCCTCAATGATTTTCTGTCGACGAGGCTGCGGGTTGTCGGGAGCCGTCGTGTTGGGCTACGTGCATCCAAACTGGACAGGATTGACATTGCGCTATGCCCAATCGGGGGGAGGTGTGGCAGCATGTTCGCTATTACAGCCGACAGGTTGATGCGAGGAGGGGGTCGGGAAAAGGTTAGTGTAACAACGAAGGCAAGCAGCTGAGATAGCTACAGGGGGGTATTAACGTGTGGTGGTTATTGTCAAATCTCTCTGCGTACCCACCCATACACGCGATCCTCCAACACAAATTTTCCAAGGCGTCTTTCTCGTAGTCTCATCAGATAAAGATCATCGGATCCTGCTCTCTCTCCCTCACAAACTCAAACGCTTTCCACTCCATGTTCTTCCCGTTGCCGCCTAAAAGATCCTCAAACGCCTTGATGATTTCAATCCCCGGCCCCCAGTCTTCACCAACCTGCCACGCCACTTTTCCTTTCCCATCTCCTTGAGGCACATCGTATCTCACCCCCCACCGGAACATAACGGTCTCATTCTCAGCCGAAGGAGGCGCGTCATCATCACACCCTTCATATTCTTGAGCCCGCCCCTCGGAGGGCCGCCAGGTAAGCCATGTGAACAGCTCGGCGTCTTGAAGGAAGAACATCTTTTGTCGTTGGAGAAACGAGGAAAACGCCAAAAGCAAAATGTTGATGCGCTCCACGATGGGTCGTGTACAGAACATGTCGGGCTGACGGACGAGGCTTATGTCATCGTCGCCCCTGCACTCGTGCTCCTCACAGGACCACAAGGCGTGCGTCTCGTCAGCGTCTTCCTGGCCAGGTGGGTAATGCTCCTCCCTTGTAATAGTCGAAACCTGTGGCGTGGGAATCTTCGCCTCTCGGACCGGAGAAGTACCAGCTGCCGTCAGGCGCGCGCTGGTGGAATTCTACTTTGAGACGCCGCATGTGTGGCCATGACAAGGAATGACCTATTGTACCATTATTACCGAAATGGAAAAGATGAGGTGTGATGAGCGCGCGGATGTCTAGTTCCTCCAGGCAACTCCCCAGATCCCGCGGCCCGAGAGACACCGGGTCCATGTTTTCGAACGCAGCCGATGACGCCGACGACGACGACGACGACGACGACGACGACGACGACGTGCCGACAAGGTCAGGCATCTGCGCCGCTTGGTCCGTGTCGTTCCCGTAGGGGTTGGGCTTCCAGAAGCAGAGACGGACCTGAGTGAGGGAGGATGGCAACAAGGGCATGACATGGCGCAAACCCCGCCCGAATTCGGCATGGGCATCGCGCCAAGGACCTTCCCAGACGCGAGCAAATTTGCGCAACGCCTGGGATGAGAAGGCAACGGGAAGGCGCTCCCATAGCCAAGGGCAGTCGAGCTCGCGAAGGGTGAGGGAGGCCGGCAGCGAATTCGAGTGGCACGCGCGTGGAGACGGGCCGCATGTGAACGAAGTTCCATTCCTGGCTCGGGAGGCGTAATTCGGGTTGGGGAAGATGCGCAGTCGAGTGACGTACTTGAAGAGAGGTAGCATGTCCGGGTTCTGAATGGTGAGGTGGCGGGTGTGGTAGGTGCGGTGCCAACAATCCGGGTAGATGTCGAAGGATTGGTTGATGATGCGGATGGCGGGCCGAAGGCCTTCGTCTGGCGGATGAGGTGCAGCTCGTGGGGGGCCTTTTTGCCTGACATGTCCTCGAGGTTGTGCAGCGCATTGAAAAAGGCGTGCACTTGGGCTGAAAATGGGCGTTGACGGCCTCGAACTTTGCGGGCGGCTCCCTGCACGCGAGGGGCGCGCCAGGAGGGTCGAGAAGCAGCGGCATTTCCGCGTCGAGATTGCACTCGTGCAAGCCGATGTAAAGCTGCCGTAGGCGCGCGTTGTAGGCGCGGACGTTTTCGAGAAGGGAATTGAGGATGGTATCTTTGCAGGGCGGCGTTGCTAGGATGTGTTGGGGCGCCATCATGGAGGTGATTCGATTACCATCGCGATGGTTGACAGGTGTTGTGCAAGAGAGGATCAAGTGAGGCAGTGGTTTATGTAAACGGAAGACCTGGGTAAGAGTAAGCTTTCGCCATCTGGAAGTGGCTCAAGTAGGGCTCTGGCCTGTATTCGTGCTCAATCGCCACCAAATATCCAAGCATCTTTGACATTCGAAGCGGTCGGCATGGTCCAGTGGAAAATGTTTTGAAGATCCTTCATCAGCACCCAGAGAGATTCGGAAAGTAGTTCAACTCTTTAGCTGCTATTTCCGCAGTTGTAATTAAACTGTACGAAGAGCGGTCCTGGAACCGTCACCAATTGCGCGTAGTCATGGACCCACCAGATCCCTTTTTTACAATTGACCGTACGAAGACATTAACGTACATGATCAGTGAGTCGTGCATGATCAGTGAGTCGTGCATGATCAGTGAGTCGTGCATGATCAGTGAGTCGTGCATGATAAGTGAGTCGTGGGTGTAAGCGAGTCGTAGGTTCTCCACCATCTACCAACAACCATCCTCAATTACAACATACCAACACTAGTAAATACAATTTCCTCAGAAATAGATGCATAAACGATTCTGCACCCTTCAGGCAAGCGCGAGCATTATGATCAGGCTCTATACACACTCTACAGCAGTAGACCGTACAAGACTCTCTTCCGCCGCTACCCTTCTGTTACATTTCTGGGACCACCTTCTTACCCCGCGGCTCTCTCGTCTAGTAAGTCCTATAATTTTGCGGAGGAGGCAATCCCCTAAGCTGTACGCGTGTTTTTCTTTTGTCTCCGGCGCTTGCTTAGTGCCTTATTGGCCTTCCGTAGCGAAGAGACCTCGGCACAAAGGAAGCCACCTCGTATATCACAGCTATTATGCCCTTGGCCAGCTAGTCTACAATAACCAGCATCGAGTACGGGACTATCCTTATAATTGGTAATACGAGTCTTGATAAGCGTTGACTACGAGTTAGTTTCTCGAATGCTCTAGAGTATCTACACTATCGAAGCCATCGACATCGTGATTTATAATCCCATACTTAGCCCTAGTGTTCTATTGTTGGATTGAATAGTGGGTTTGGGGCGTGGCGTGCTGTGGAAGACTGGGGCACTGCGACTCACCGCGACTTTAAGGGGCTCTTGGCAGGCACATATTTTGCAGGAACAGGGAGCTTCCACGCGTGGAACTGAAAAACCACGACTGAATCAATTAACAACCTCATTGCCATCATTGACCACCCTGGGGATGCTCCTGAGCACCCAATACCTCTATTGTAAGCTCTCATCAATTGTGTGACCGTGGAACCGTGGCTGTTGGCTTTCCAACATCTATACAAGCGTAAACTGCTTGTAAACGACCGTTGAATTCTGTATACAACTCTCCGATAGTCATACCTCCATATAAAACGTATTTAGAGCGCTAGTGTGACGAAGAAGCTGGACTTCGTCAACAGTATGTGTACTGCAATTGGATTGCAA